>ML780792.1:692211-712619 GCA_009831015.1 Picea engelmannii
AAAGGTAGATCATTGAGAGAAACAATATGTATACAAGTGGAATACCATAGTTTGATGGACACAACTATGCATTCTAGAGCAGAAGGATGAAAACATATGTACAATTACAAGTATTTGAGGTTTGGAAATTAGTTGTACATGGACATAAACAAACAACAATTCCACCAACAAATGAAAATGGAAGGAAACTCAATCTTAATAATTCAAAATCCAGAAATGCCCTTATGAATGGTCTTTGTGATTCAATATATGGAAAAGTTATGCATTGGAGCTTCGAGAAGGAGATTTGGGACAAACTTCAAAATATTTATGAAGGAGATGCAAAAGTCAAGGAAACAAAGCTTCAAACTTACAGAGGTCAATTTGAATAGTTGAAGATGAAAGAAGATGAAAATATTGCAACTTACTTCTTCCGTGTCGATGAAACAGTGAATGCAATCAGAGGATTGGGAGAAGAAGTTGATGAATCTATGATTGTTCAAAAGGTACTAATATCTCTTCCAATTAGATTTTATCCTAAAGTATCAGCACTAGAAGAAAGAGAAGATATGCATTCAATAAGAATGGACAAACTTCATGGAATTTTCATAGCCTATGAAATGAGAATTGAACAGGAGAATCTAGTTTAAAAAGAAGAAATATTCAAAGCATCCAAGAAGTCAAAGAAAAAGGCAAAAGAAGATAGTAACAACAATGACATCCCCGAGGACGATGAAGAAGTAGCCAATTTCGTCAGAAAACTGAAAAAGGGAACCGACGATAGATATAAAGGTAAGCTTCCATTGATTTGTTTTAATTGTGATGGTATTGGTCATTTTTATAACAAATTGCCTCATAAGAAAAAGAAAAGAAATGATGAAGATGATTCAAATAATAAACAAATATACAAAGGAAAAATAAACAAAAAGAAAGCCTTCGAGAAAAGTTTTTGCACCAAAGAAGACAACTACTCATCAGATGAAGATGAAGTCAATGAAAGTGAGGAAGAAAGAGTTATATTTATGGTAGTAGAAGACTTTGATAAATAAGGCACCGAAGAGGAATATGAAGAGGCATAAGTTGACTATAGAGAATAACTCTTGAGTGTTATAAAAGTTATAAAAATAGAAAAGACGAAAAACAAGTCATTACAGGCGGAACTAAAAAGAAAAGAGAAAACAAAAAATTCCAACCGTGAAGAACTAGAGAAGATAATCACTAAGTTAAAAATTCAATTTGAAGAAGATAGAAGAATTGAAGAATCACTGAAGGAACAACTGGAAGAAAAATGCATGACTATTGAAAACTTGGAAGCATAGATTGTCATATTGAGAAAATACCTTCAATAAAAAAACATGTAGAATAGTTCTAAGGTTTTGGATTACATTATCAATAGTCAGAGGCCACATCATGAAAATTCCAGCTAGGATATGATCAAACAAAAAGAGGCTCAAGATCCAAAACTATAGATCAAGAAAAAAAATCAAGAATCTATGAAGAGACAGTCAAAGGATATTCTGAGAAGGAAGAAAACAAGAGGTTTCATCACATAGATGCTCCACCACCTAGAATATTCATATTCCATAATCTTCAAGAGTCAAAACAGAAAATATTTCAGGAAGAAGATGAGTTCAGAAGAGTAACAACCTTCATAAGATATTCAACTCCCAGATATCAAACTATCATTTTTGGTTTATGTTATGCATGTAATAATTTTATACATAACACTGTAAATTGCAGAGAAAATAACAGAGACATAAAAACCCTTGAAATTCATTCACAAAATGGTTATCCAAGAAGGCCCAGTGAAACACATAAAAGAAGCTACAACAAGTCTGAATCTTTGAGAACTGAAGTGGAATGATACAAGTGCAACATATTTGGAAACATGGCCAAAGATTTTAGAATGACATTTTCTCCTATAGAATCAAAACAAAATAACAACAATTATAGATAGGAACCTCAATAGAGAATATGGATAAGAAAACAGAATCAATATAACAATCAAGAATGCACACTCGCTCTACAAGATAAGAAAAATAAAAGTGGTTGGTATGTTAATAGTTTCTACTCAAAACACATGATAGGTGATGAGGGCGAGTTTCTAAACTTGAAAAAGGAAAGAAATGGATCGGTCTCCTTTGGAAACGATGACTTAGCTAGAATCATTTGAAAGAGAACAATGAGAATTAGAAACAATGATACCAAGGTAGAAACTTTTCTACTGGTGGAAGATATGATTTACATAATCTTATAAGTGTAATTCAAATGTGTGACCAAGGTCACAAACTTATGTTTGATTCACAAAAGTGGGAGATAATAAAAGCAGGTTTAGGAAAATTTGTTGCAATAACTGTAATAACTTCAAGCAAGTTATATGTATTAAGTGCAATTGGAAATGAAAAGTGTTTTCTAGGAAAGGAAGATGAAGTTTGGCTATGGAACATAATAATGGGTCACATAAACGTTGATAACCTTGTCAAAGTCAGAAAAACAAAGCAGTTAGAGAAATGCCCCATATCATGAAGCCAACCAACACATTATGTAATCATTGTCAACAAGGAAAGAAAACAAACACATGGTTCAAATCAAAGGAATACTCCACAACAAGACCAATGTAAATTGTGCATACTGATATATTTGGACCAACTAGAACATAGGGTTTAAAAGGTCAGCAATATTTTATGTTATTGGTTGATGATTATACAAGAATGACTGCAGTTTGTTTTCTCATGAATAAATCAAAAGAATTTGAAAACTTTAAGGTATACAATGAAATGGTTGAAAATGAAATGGATCAAAAAATCAAATGTTTGAGATATGATAACAGAGGATATTTTACTTAAAAGGAATTGATGGATTTCTAAAACAATCATGGAGTAAAAATACAATTCTTCGTTACTAGGACACCTCAAAAGAATGGAGTTGTTGAAACAAAGAACAAGATAGTACATGAAATGGCTCGAACAATGTTAATGGATTCTATGTTGACATATATATTTTGGACACATGCAATGCATACAACTGTTCAAATTCAAAAAATATTAATGATAAAAAAAACAGTGATAAAACTCCCTACAAGCTATGGAAAGGAAGAAAAACTAATGTGAAGCACTTCAAAGTTTTTGGAAGAAAATGCTACATCAAAAGAAAAGATGGAAGAATGAGAAATTTTTATTTTCGTGTGGACAAAGGCATACTTGTTGGGTACTCGAGTACAAGGAAAGCATACAAATGTTTCAATATAAGGCTCAACAAGGTTGTGGAAATAATCAATGTGACAGTTGATGAGACAAGTGGACACAAAATAAAGGAAGAAGAAAAGGAGTCAGTGGAACATGTTTAAAAAGAAGAACAAAAGGATGAAGAAGTAGCAGAAGGGGGATATGAAGAAGATCAAATATAAGTAGAAGAAAAGTAACAACAAGTACCTCCAAATACACCTAGCAACCAAATACAAAAGAATCATCCCTTGGATCAGATTATTGGGAACAAAGATTCCATATTTGAGACTAGAAGAAGAATTTGTTTTCTAGAATAACTTTGCCTAGAACTTCTATCCTCTATTGAACCAAAAAGTTTTGAAGAAGAAACCAAGGATCAAATATGGATAAAGGCCATGGATGAAGAGTTGGATTAGATCGAGAAGAATGAAACTTGGGAATTGGTTCCAAGACCAAGGTACAATAATGTGAACGACAAAAAGTGGGTCTTCAGAAATAAATTTAATGAAGATGGATAGGTTACCAACAACAAAGCTAGATTGATATGTAAAGTATATTCATAGGTTGAAGGTTTCAACTTTGAAGAGATGTTTTCTCTATTTTCTAGAATGGAATCAATCATATTGATCCTATATTATGAAAGCTCCAAGAACATTAAAGTGTATAATATGGACGTGAAATCATCCTTTCTGAATGGGGAACTAGAAGAAGAAGTCTACATTGAGAAACCAAAAGGATTTTAGTTGTCATAGAATGAAGATTATGTGTGCAGGTGGAAGAAGGCCTTATATGCTCTAAAACATTCCCCCAGAGCATGGTATTCCAGATTGGATAGATATCTACATCAATAAGGGTTCAGAAATGGAAATGCAAACAAAACCTCTACATCAAGGTAACTCACGACAATATTTTGTTAATTGAAGTTTATGTTGATGATATTATTTTTGGATGTGATGATGAAAGGTTGAGGCATAAATTTTCAAAGGATATGCATAATGAATTTGAAATGTCATTACTTGGAGAACTGTTCTTCTTTTTGGGTCCTCATATATGTCAAAGAAACCAAGGCATTTTTATTTCTCAATTCAAGTATATCAAAGAAATGTTGAAGAGGTTCAGAATGGAATATTGAAAACCAATCAATAATCCTATGCAAACCAGTTGCAAGTTAAGTAAAGATGATGATTCAAATTCTACGGATTAGAGGAAGTACATGTCAATTATTGGAAACTTACTTTGTGTGATGGAATCCATACCAGATGTAATGCAGTAATTTGGATAGGTGGCATGATTTCAAGCAACACCAAAGGAATCACATGTTCTAGTAGTAAAGAGGATATTAATATATCTCAAGGGTACATAAGAGTTTGGATTATGGTATCCAAAAGGAAATGATCTTTCACTTATTTCCTACACATATGCATATTGACAAGTTGCATTGATCACCGAAGACGTACAAGTGGAGCAGTATTCTATTTGGGTGAGTGTTTTGTATCTTGGCTAAGCAAGAAACAATCATTAATATCATTATCTACAGCCAAAGGAGAGTATATTGCAACAAAAACATGTTTTACACAGGTTGTATGGATGAAATAAACTCTGATAGATATACAGGTTGAGTATGATGAGCCCATTCCAATATATTGTGATAATACAAGTGCCATCAGTATATCAAAGAATATAGTGATTCAATCCAAGACGAAGCACATTCCAATAAAGTATCACTTTCTACGGGAACAAGTTGCAGAGAAGAAAATCAGAGTTGAATATTTGGGAACAAAAGAATAGGTTGCATATATCTTTACAAAACCGCTTCCAAGGGAAGCTTTTGAGTATCTTTGACAAAGACTCTATGTAATTTCTACTCCAAAATGAATTATTTTGAATGCTTATCTTATATGTCTTAGATTTACATGAGGAAGCACCATAAACATGACAGATCATATTGGGGGAGCAATTTTCAGGAAGAGTTCAGACAGGGGGAACAACCCCGACAATAATTTACCTTTTCCATTGATGTCAAAGGGGGAGAAAATCATTATATGCATGGATAGAGAATTAGATTCTTGGAGAGAGAGCACATAGGCATGTTTCCATGGGGAGTGTTGGTCACAAGGGAATCATGAACGATATTACTTCAATATTGCATCAAAGTGTTGCCATCAATGCCAAAGGGGGGGGTTCTTGATTAATTGGGTTGGTTGACATTGATTTCAACCCTTGAAGAAATTCTGGTAGAAAATTTCGATATCCCCAAATAGTATGGCTAAAGGACATAATTTTATTTGATGTATAATAGTATGATGGTTAGTATATTTGCAAGTAAGACTATTCTAGATGGATAGTACATGTCATTCCATTTTCAGTGATATGTGGAACGTCACATAAATCCTCACAGTTAGATATTTATGGCCTTGTGAAGTTGGAGAAACCTAATGAGTTATCTAGAAGGTCAAAGAAGTCAAATTACTTTAGAAGCCCCTAGAAGAAGTTGACTAGTCAAGTGAGTAAAACTAGGAGTTAATCATGGGTTAAGTTGTTGCAATAAGAAAATATTTAAAAATAAATTAGTTGCAACTAGAAGTGGAGAACTTAAATTTAAAAAAAAAGGAGGTTAGAAGTGGACAAGTGGTTAAAAGTGAGTTATCCCTAAAAGAAGGAATCTGGGTTAAGTTGGTTAGAAGGTAATGCCTTGAGGAAGCTACGCTGAAGAATAAATAAGAGAGAAAGTCTCTCCTATTATCACCTATTGAGAAAAATGAATATATATTATTGTGTAAGGCTTATTGTAGGTACTCATTGATACATTTGAAGTTGCGCAAGTCTGAGGTAGCATGAAAGTTTGACAGTGAAAGTTTTAGAGTTGCAAAAAATATTGAAAAAAGCCTAGCTTTTGAGGTGTATGCAAGCTACGACGAAACCAATCATGTACATACACAAGATGAAGGAGAAAAAAGCATGTTGGGCCCGAGATATGATCACTTTTATGATGGTTATTATACACTTTTGCCGCATGTATATATGTGTTTTTCATATTTTAAAGGATCTTTTTGAAGAATTTCATGATAAAATTGTATGATCGACACTAGGTATGTGTAATTCATGTTTAATGATTATATTGAGTATAATTCGTCATGTTTTATGATTAACAGGATCTAATTCACATTTTTCCGATGTTACAAGGGAAAAACACACCACATTTCTGCTTCCAGCACTTGATCCGACACTATGTCCAGCACTATGTATTGCACAAAAACAGAGGGCGACTTGGCGGTTATGGTATTGGCAGCCAGTGATGGGAGAATTGGGAACATGGGTTTTTCTCATGCTTTCCCCCTCGAGCAACTGAGCTCCCGACAACTCAGTTTCAGTTGTTAAAGATGGCGATTATTGGTTGACTCTGTTTTATTAGTTAGGGCATGATTTATTGTAATTTGCCGAATTTAGAAGTGGTTCGACCCTCCTGTGGTCGACCACTTGGCCTGTAAACATTATAAATACCACCAAGGTGGTCAGACATAAGTTAAGTGGCATAAGCATTATAATTTTCAGTGTGATAGACAAAAAAATGATTTTACTCTGTTTTGAGTTTTCACAATGCCAGATTATGCCAAAACTACGTTTTTGAGTTTTTATGGTGAATTCGACCTACTGAGTTCGTGGTGTGATTTTAGAGAGTGAACACGACTTGTTGGGGGGCCTACCAACAGTCTGGTAACTGTCTTCATGTTTGTTTATGGATTTCATAATTTAATTGTTCTCTTTATTTTATGTACATGCATTTTTATTTTGTTAATTAGTTTGTTGTAGTTTAATTGTTTTGATTCTCTTTTGCAGGTTAGAATGATGAGAAGTGTTAACATGTATTGATCTTGTAGATTAGGAATAGACTTGTAAGCCCCTATACTAACCCCATGCGCAATTAGATGCTATATTATGCTTTGATTTATGATTTTATAGTCAAGTTTAAAACAAAGTTTTAATTAGAATAGAACAGAGTTTTTGTTTGGGTCTTCTTCAACAGGGATTTGATGGATGGATAGAGTTAATTCCATCTTTTAATTACAACTTGCTTATCTCATTTTTATATAGATCTTTCTTAATTAGTTGTTGGTTAATGCAGATTGTTAGTTTACTTTTCAATATCATAGTTTATTTTTTGTTTTCAAGCACTTTCTTGTTGTAGTTTGAACTTTGAATTATTAGAATAGATATAACATAGTTTCATTTATGTAATTTCCTTTCCTATAATTAAATTGCAATTATATTTCTTAGTTAATCGTTGAATCTAGTTTTTCTTATGTAGTATAGAAGTATAATGATGATCTTGTTATGTTGTTGATGGTTAATACATGAATATAAAGGGTATGTAACATTGTTTTGTCATGGATAAATTCTCATTGGATTGTTTAATCCATACCTTTCACTTTGCCATTGAGATTAGTGTTGAGCTTATACCGCTTGAATTGTCCTTTGTTGTCAAGTGCCATCAAGATATCATCCGACATCAGAGACATTCACACAACCACCAACATTATATTTGAATTTTTCATAGATTAAAGATAGTTTTCTTGCATTCATAGGTTAAAAGGATAGTTTCTTGCTTTCATAGATTAGAAGAGATAGTTTCTTGCTTTCCTAGTTTAAAATATAGTTTAATTGTTGTTGTAGGATAGATAGTCTTTTGCTTTCATAGATTAGAGAGTAGTTGTTTATCATAGATTAAAATTTGGTTATTAATTATTCTTGCTTTCAATTAAATATATTTCCTTTCATGAATTAGAAATAGTTTTGAATTAAGCATTTAGTCCACTTGCCTCTTAGGCTAGATAGTTGTTCAATGAGAAGTTTTAATTTGATTGCTTGCAGTAGTTAGTTGTCTTTGCTTACTTGTATATTTTCTTTAGTAGGTTAGTTAGTTGTCTTTGCTTACTTGTCTATTGCTTTAGTAGGTTAGATAGTTGTATTTTATTACTTGTTTACTTGATTTAGTAGGTTAGTTAGGTGTCTTTGCTTGCTTGTTTATTTACTTGCTTTCACGGGGTAGTTTCTCATTGAATGTAGGTTGTTAAGTTAAAATAGTTTTCTTTTGTAATTTTCTTATTGATATGCTTAGATAGTTGCTTTTTCTTATTGTTATGAACTAGTTTTCTTTACATAGGGTTTTTACTTGTTTTCTTAAAGAAATATCCATCGATCCTTGGCCCAAAAGTACTTAGGTTACCTAGTTTCAATTTTCTTAGTAGGGTTTATTCATTAGATAGTTTTCTTTGAGTAGATTAGCCTTAGATAACTACCTTCCTTAGTTATACTATACTCCTACTAACCCTTCTACCTTTGGCATATATTTTTCTACAACTCTAAGTTTACTTACCTCGGGTTGACAATTTAATTGAGGGTTTTTAGTGTCTTTTTAGTGCATATATAACAACCATCATTTTTGGCGTTGTTTTCAGGGAGTTGTCTTAAGGTAAGAAGTAGTTAGGAAATAGATCATCCTTAGACCTTAGATTAGCTTGGTGGCAGGGGAGATTTAAGATGAGAAGTAATAAACTATGCATATGCTATAGTAGGTTCCCCCAAACCCAATAATAGTTTTTCTTTTTTTCTTTTTGTTCGTGAATAGACCTAGAAACCAAATGGTAGCTTTTTCTTTTGTTTTTTCTTTCTTTCATGAATAGGCCTAGAGACCCACAAGGTAGATACATTAAATCAAAATCATACCTTTCAAGAAAGGTCCCTTCCGATCTTTCTGGGGGAAGGGGCGTTCCACTTATAAAATCCATAGACCTTTGAAGGGACTAACACAAGAGAACTATAGAACACTAAATTGAAGCATCAATCATATTAGGACAAGAGGCAAGACCACTCGAGTCTTCCATAGAACCAAACAATACAACCTTTTATTTTACACTACCACCAGGGGACCCTAATTTTAAGGACATCATAGGCCCTAAACAGGTGAATCTTTTGTTTGGTAGTTCAACCAATGTAATTATCTCTCAAATTGACACAGAAAATTTGGCACCAATAGTCTCAACCAGCTCAAGTAGAGTCCCATACATCCAACAAGCTCCTCGAGACCAACACTATTACTGACACAACCAGTGCCAAATCCTAATAATAAGTCCCCTCAACCTCTTCATAATGTTGAGATGTAGGCCTTCCCGACATATGTTATTACTCCTGTTCCATTACATGAAATTCAACTAATATCAGGAAGAGTTATGGAGAGGTAGAGACCTTGAGTAGTCATCCAGGAAGAAGAAGAAGAAGAAGAAACCACCAAACAACCCACGGATGAAACTAGGTGGGAAGATGTTATTATCCTGAAGAATCAAGAACCCAAGATTCCCCAAAATGAACCTTCACAAATTATGAAGGTCCCTCCTTATCCAGACTGATTGGTAATAAAAAAACATACCACCCGACCGAAATTTAAGATTTTGAATGAATTGAAAAATATTTGTGTCAAGATTCCTCTGCTTCAAGCCATTAAAGACATTTGAATCTACAAAAAGGTAGTCAAATAATTGTGTATCAAGAAGCTAGGTAGGAAGAAAAAGGACCCTCCTATAGTAAATTTGGTAGGAGGACTCTCTGATTACATATTAGAGTAGGCAAAGCTAGAAAAATATGGGAATCCAAGAAATCTCATAGTGACTATAACTATTAAGGAGGTCTCCATTGGAAACACTCTCATATACCTGGGGGTAGCCATTAATGTTATGATCGCTACTACCTTGGAACAATTACAGTTACAACCTCTTCTTCAACCTACCCCAACCATTTTGGAATTAGTAGATAAGACTAGGGTTATACCTGAAGGAATTTTAGATGATATCATGGTTACTTTATCCTCATGGGAGTACCCCATAGATTTTATCGTCATTCATTCAAAGGATCCTACCAAATTCCATCCCATTATTTTGGGAAGACCTTGGTTAGCCACAACCAATGCATTTATTGGTTGTAGAGAAGGAGAAATGACCATCTCAAATGGTCTCTCTATCAAGAAGCTCACCATTTACCCTCCAACTCAACCTATTATGGAGAACCTATGGTGTCTTGAATGTCCATACGAGAATGAGGACTGGGAAGAACCCGCATTTCCAAGTGACCATGCATGGGCACTTTAGGAGCACACAATAGAAAATGTGCTAAACCAATTTATTTCTACTATCACATGTGTGGATTTTCCACAATATTTTACCCAATTTGAATACATGTTTGGGGAAGAATTTCAAGAACAATTAGACCCATCCATTTTGTCTTCGACATATTTTATTTACAAGATAGATGAGTCTCCCATGTCTTACACTATGCTCTATGAGATTAGTCTAGGAAATTTTTTTCATATAAATTCCGGGCTAGATGCAAACCAACAGAAACAATTAGTAGATATCCTTAAACAACAATCAGGAGCATTTTCCTGGGAATACACTGACATGAAGGGTATAAACCCCAACACATACATCCATCACATATATACCTAGGGGGAAGTAACACCTGTTAGGAAACCCTGGAGAAGGATGAACCCAACACTTAAAGATATAGTCAAGGAGGAGATCCAAAAGTTGTTAAATGTCAGATTTATCTATCCCATCTCCAACAGCAAGTGGCTATCCCCACTTGTAGTGGTTCCAAAAAAATGACAGGGAAATGGATAATTTGTGTTGATTTCCGGGAACTCAGCAAAGCCACTCTGAAAGACTATTTTCCTCTTCCTTTCATTGACCAAGTTCTATATACCTTGTTTGGAAAGAAGTATTTCCCCTTTCTATATGGGTACAACGGGTACAATTATATTCTTATAGCACTCGAGGACCAGGACAAGACTACCTTTATTTGTTCTTGGGGCAGCTATGCCTATAGGGTCTTACCATTCGTATTGTGTAATGCTCCTGCCACTTTTTAACGAGCAGTATTAGGTATATTTTCTGATCTTATTCATGATTGTGTGGAAGTCTACATGGATGAATTCATGGTATATGGCAACACTTACCAGGAAGCCTTAGACAACTTAGAAAAGGTCCTCATCAGATGCCAGGAAATGAACCTATCCCTAAGTCATGAAACATGAAAAATGTTGTTAACTGAGGGAGTGGTTCTAGGACATCATGTTTCATCCGAAGGAATAAAAATTGATCCTGCAAAGATTGAGGTCATTGTCAGACTTCCACCCCACAAGATTCAGAAAGAGGTGAGAATATTTCTTGGACGTGCCAGATATTACCAACGGTTTATTGAAATTTTTACAAAGATTGTTGCACCTATGTTTGGATTATTGATAAAAGATGTTGATTTTGTTTGGACTCTGAAGTGTCAAACTACCTTTGAAACCATGAAATATATGTTGTCTGTGGCACCTGTTCTTAGAGGGCCCAATTGGAATCTCCCATTTCATATATCCACTGATGCCTCTGACACCGCAATAGGAGGGGTATTAGGGCAGAAAGAGGACCAACAGTCCTATGCCATTTATTTTGTGAGCAAGAGCTTGTCCCCTGCCGATTTGAACTACACAATCATCGAGAAAGAATTCTTGGCAGTTGTTCATGATATTAACAAGTTTTGTCATTACATTACAGGTTATGAATTATTTGTACATACCGATCATTCCGCCATTAGGTTTCTCATGGATAAACCTATAACTAATGTCCAGGTGACCAGGTGGCTTTTATTATTTCAAGAATTTAACATCATTGTGCTTGACCGACTTGGAAAGGATAATGTAGTAGCTGACTTTCTCTCCCGAATAAAAAATGAGGATGATGATATCCCTGTAGATGATAGTTTCCTAGATGAGCACCTCTTTGTCCTTTCTGTTAATACCCCATGGTTTGTGGATATGAAAAACTATCTGGCCACTAGGAAATTACCGTCTCATTTGTCACCTCATGAAAATAGGAAAATTATTACATAGAGTGCTAATTACTCTTGGGTTGGTCATGATATTTTTTGCACAGGTCCTAATTTGATTATTCGTAGATATGCCCGAGAGGACGAGGTACCTGATATACTACGAAGATGTCATGATGGAACATGTGGTGGTAACTTTTTTGACAAACATATAACATATAAGGTGCTAAATTCGGGTTACTATTGGCCTAGAATTTTCAAAGATGCTACCAAATATGTGAGAAGTTGTGATAGTTTCCAAAGGATAGGAAGACCTATGTCAGATGACAAAATTCCTTTGTGTGCCCAAGTTATGATAGAACCCTTCGAAAAATAGGCCCTCGACTTTGTAGGACCAATTTCACCCATGTCCCGTAGGAAGAACTATATTTTGGTTTGTACGGACTATGTCACCAAATGGGTAGAGGCAAAAGCCCTATTCAGGGCTATAGAGAAGTTTGTTGTCAAATTTATCTATGAAGAAATATTTACCCACTTTTATGTCACTCATGAAATTGTTACCGACCAAGGCACTCAATTCACTTCTAAGCTGATGAAAGAGCTAACAGAGAAATATGGCATTAAACATTGTAAATCTTCTCCATACCACCCGCAAGATAATGGTCAGGTAGAATCCACAAACTAAGTTATGGAATCCATCTTGACCAAGATTGTTCAGTTACATCACTAGGATTGGGCTGATAGGCTCCTAGAGGCTTTGTGGGCATACCAGACTACCTGGAGAAATACCACTGGGCATACCCCTTATGAGCTAGTGTACGAGAAACAAGTAATTTTACCTATATAATTCCATGTAAGGACCTTATGTATTGCCTCATAATTAGGATTGAACCTGGATGAGGCTCAGAAGAAATGATCCCTACAATTGAATGATTTGAATGAAATCAGGCAAGATGCCATCCAACGAACAATATTAGTCCAAAACCAGAGGAGCAAGTGGCATGACAAGTTTATCAAGAAGAAACACTTCCAACCTGGTGATTGGGCCATGTTCTTTGATTCTTGATTCAAAACCTTCAAAGGCAAACTTACAACCAGTTGGTTGGGCCCTTATGAGGTAGACACTGTATATGACAATGGAGCTGTAAAAAATAAAACAATTGACGATGGACAAGTCTCCTTTGTGGTAAATGGAAACAGACTTAAGTTTTATCATAAGCCCATTTCCAGAGAGGATTTTATATAGGTCATGTCAACTGAAAAGGCATTGGCCCTAATAGATGGGGAAGTTCCCCCTTGTTCTTGACAATTTTTTTGAATTTCCTACTGTATATATGTAAATAGTTTTTGAATTTTGTTAATAAGGCAATTCTAGATATTTTTGTAAGTATTTATTTCACCAGGAGTACACAATTTCAAGAATCTTTCTTCAAAACGTTGTTATACTTGAATTTTGTGTCCACTAAAGAATCAAATGGATATTGACTTACTGTAATTAACCATATTTTTGCAAAAAATTCTCATTTTTAGGCATTCTAATGTAGTTTCTCTTGAAACTCTTCACCTCTGTATAAGGAAGTGATACCATAACTATCAAGCCTAGAGGTCTCTCGTACAATTTTTTCAGGAAACCTGAATAAGTGAGTCAAGTGTCTTTATCAAAGAGTAACAAGGAAGTCTAATTAGTGGTTAGTCATGGAAACATCACAATAACTACAACGGAAGAAAGTAAGTTGAGCCTAGAGATACCTTTCTGTTCTTTCTCAATGGTACCATCCACTACACACTAAATATCTTGATGATATCATATCTTTAGATAGGCCATGTCTTCTTAAGTACCCCTTACATCGGGACAATCATTAAGTAATATAACGGAAAGTCATCCTCTAACATAAATACCATCCCAATTGAAAAAAAGAGAAAAACATTGTTTTCGGAGTTGTTCCCCATCTTCTTGCATAAAGAAATCTTATACTAAAATATTAAATGATGGAGGGTTAGTATCTGAACATTTAAGAGGCTAACCCATCAGAATACTGAACAAGTCTGCTGGCAGTGGGTAATGGCCTATGGTATGACTAGGTAAACCCACCAGAGTACTGAACAAGCTTGCTGGGAGCGAGGCATTCTACCTAGCGAGGATGGTAATCTGACAAAAATAAATAATGAATTTAGACTTGTCTTGATGAACGAAATTACTTGCAGACAAATCTCACATGAAGTATGATGCAGGAGCATCACTCCACGTTAGCAGCGTGCCAGCCAGCCAACACATCCAGCACGCATTTAATGGAGAAAGGGAGAGGCGCGACCCTCTCAATTTTGAAATTTGAAATTTCAATAAATGTTATAAGGCCTTTAATGCCAGATCATGCCTTTGTACAGGTAGTGGTTGAGGTTGCCTTTAATGGTTACCTGCAGCTAAGTCTAGATCAGTCAGGACTAGACATCCATTTATGTAATGTAGTCATAGGAGTAGGGGCCGCTCTGTGATAGCGATAGCTCATAGACGGTGGTTGAGGATAAGTTCATGGAAGCCCTCATTTTGTAAGAGGGAGGAATAAGAAATTAGAGTAGAGAGTTAGGAGGAGAGACCAGAGAAGAGAGATCTCGAAAGAGAGCTGAGACTTGTTACAATCCAGCCTTTGTAAACATTTGTATAGACATTTGGAAATTAATACAAAGAGCAGTTTTTCCTGCCCATATATTGTCTGTGTATGTTTATGCATTTGAATGTCACATGTATGTTGTAGATACAGGTTATAGATATATTTTACTGTCTCTCTGTGAGTTTGTCAATTTCTGTCTAGGTTCTTTAGGCCATGCAAGGAGTGCTCAACAAAACACTGGAAGTTTTGTAGCTAGCGCAAGGAGTGTGCATATGAGCTCTGCGGAGTCAGAAAGAACGTGCAAGGAGTTCACACCAAAAAGATTCACAGACTCAAGGAAGAGACTCAAGGTTCCTGAACACATTGGAGGACGAGGAACTGTGCAAAGGAAGGCACATAAAATAAATAGAAATACTGAAGGTTTTGTAAATATCTACCAAGAGGGCATTGAGAGAGTGCATAGAGTGCATCAGAGAACTCTATTTCAAGTTCTGAGGAAAGAGAAGTGTCGAAGAGAAGACACTCACAGAGTTGTTGCACACTCTGTGGAGAAAGGCTCTACAAGGTGTGCATCGAACCAAACAACGCCAAGAGGGCGTGAAGCATTTCTTTACAAGAAATACTTCGGGTCTGGGATACTTGAAGTCTTAGTAGCACAAGGCATGTGCGGGAGCAGACTTGTTCTAAGTCCATAAGCTCAGAAGAGAAAGCACAAGAAGAATGCGCACAGAGGAAACCTTTGTGGGTTTTCTAAGTTGACAAAGCTCAGGAGGGACAACATTTCTATAACGCAGATGAGACCCAAAGGAACTGGGCTCGCAAGAGGAAGAGTTGAAGGTCAAAACCTTCGAGACTTAGGAAATCTTCTAAGTCAAAAATTCCAAGGAAACTCAGGAAGGATAGTGCCTTAGCGCACCAAGTAGAAACAAAGCGAGAAGAAGGTCGAGAAACCCTTTGAGGTTTCATAGTCGATAAAGCTCAGGAGTTAGGCATTTTAGAGTTAATGGTTTGGAACGACAAAGGATTTTGGTGTCGCTGCATTGCGAACTCCCAATTCACGAAATCCTGATGTCTCGCACTCAAATTTCTCTATTTTGGATTTCAGGGATTGGAGCGACAAAACATTTTTGGGGTCGCTGCATCGTGAACTCCTGGTTTGTGAAATCACACCAGCCGCCAAATCTAGAGCACGGTGGCCTGAGAGCCGCTGGATTAAGGATGCATGCACAGGGTTGAGTCACTAGGAGGTGCACAGGAGAATAGATCTGGGCCGTCAGGTCTAGTGCAGAGGACCGATAGTCATTAGATCTAGGAGAAGGTGCACGAGGTTTAATGCTCATATATGAGAAGGTGAGGACTTACAAAATCCAAAAAGCATCGTGACTGTCCACAAGGAGGACACGTGGCAAGCGGTCAAGGTTTCAAGAAAATTCCCGAAAGGATGTGGGCCGTCAATCCAGTTGGATCGTAGCCATTGGTCCAAGAGGGACATGGACCATTGATCTCTCAACAGAGATATTTCAGCATTTTGGCATTTTGGCTACCGAGAATGCGAAGGGTAAGAGTTCTGGACTCTTGACCCATGAAATCCCTAAAAGACACAATTCGTCAGATCAGGAGAGGCTATGAGCCGTTGATCCCAGTTTGGAGTGGAAGATAGGTGTTTTGGGGATCAGTACTTTGATATTTAGGATACCGGGAGCTCGAAGGGGTAGGGAGTTGTTGTAGCTAGGATTGCAAAGTCCTGAAACACGAAAACCTGAAAACTGATGGAGGAATAGCGTGGTCATAGAACAGGGTCACACATTTTGGCATTTTGGGATTCGGCTTTTCGGACATCTCGAGGAAAAGACACCGGGTACTTTCGCGTTGGAAACCCCAAAGTCTCGAAAGAGACGTATTGTTGGAGTGGGAATACGGTCATACATTTCAGCAGTTCAGGTTTCAAATTTCCATAAGTTTCGAGGACAAGGAGTCGGGGCGCTTGGTGTTAGAAACTCCGAAGTCGTGAAACGCGACGTGCCATGGAGAAGGAACTTTGAAGGAGTTCAGTATTTGGAAAGTTCAGGATTCAACATTTCGGCCATCTCTATGACTAGAAGATGGGGTGCTTGGTATTGAAGGTCCCGAAGTCACAAAATGTGACGTGCCTTGGGAGTGGGGCTGCGGTCACACATTGAGCCATTTCGTGATTCGACACTTCAGCAATCCCGAGAACAAGGAGTTGGAATGCTTGGCGTTGGAAATATCGAAGTCGCGAAACACGACGTGCCTTTGGAATAGGGTTGTGGTCACGGGGAAGGTGGTCACCTGGACCGAGGTTTGGCTAGGGGCTAACTGTCAGTGAAGCCATTTAAACATTTCAACATTTCAGGTTTCGGGGATTGAAGGGTCAAGAGACTCGCGATTTTAGGATTCCTGAAGTCATGAAACCCGAAATCCCTTTTCAGAAAAGGTCGTGGTCATATTTGGTGGCCGTGTATAGGTGAAGACTCATGCCTGGTGTATTTCTTGTGCTGGTGCATTTTTCAAGAGGGACCTGTGGATTTGTTCAAAAGGGTTCCAATAGGAGCTCGAAGAGCCATTTTGGCCCAGAATTTGGACGATACAGAGACCGGGAGGTCGCAGAACCCTGCTGAGGTAGGGGGTCTACATCAAGTGGTATCAGAGCCGAGTTTTGTATGTAGATAGCAGACAAAGGGATTAAAAGGATAAATTTTGGTAACATCAAGTGGAATCAGAAGAAGAGATTCATCCATATACGATAGGTGAAGGAGGAGACAGAGTAATGATGTTCTGTGAATATTATTGCAAGGTGTGCAACAAATGATAGATAGCCAAGCGAGCTGTAGGAGGACATGGAGATGCTCTCAGACGTAGAGTGATCCATACACTTCCCAAAAGGGAAGGTGAAAGATGGAAATGGCTACTGAAGGCCGTGAGCATGGTGGAAGAGGAGACCACCCGCAGATGAGTAAAGCAAAGATTGACAAAGAACTCACTGAGATAAGGGAGAGAATGGAACAACTGACGTTGAAGATGTAGCAGCAGGCAAAAGTACACTGGAGGTACAAATGGCCTCTGAACAGGAAATCCAAATGGCTTGTTCAAAATTTGTTGGCCAGGAAACAACAACAAGAGTTGAGGAAGTGGTTGAGGTATGCTGAAAGCCTCAGTGACACAGATCTGGTTTACATCTGTGAGCAAGAAGTTGGAGAAATCCTCAGTGATGAGGAAGAGAGATCAGTTTCAG
Organism: Picea engelmannii; assembly: GCA_009831015.1. Taxonomy (NCBI): domain Eukaryota; kingdom Viridiplantae; phylum Streptophyta; class Pinopsida; order Pinales; family Pinaceae; genus Picea; species Picea engelmannii. Next base: position 710,139 of record ML780792.1, read on the forward strand.
GTCTCATAAATTGCTAGGAGGGCAGGGATGAATTTTCCAATTGCTAGGTGGGTAATGAAATGAGATCATTGGAGGATCTCATAGATTGTCAGGAGGATAGAAGTGGAAATTCATATTGCCAGGAGGGAAATGGTATGAGATTAGCTGAAGATCTCATAGGCTGCCAGGTGGGAAAGGCATAAATCCCATATTTCCAAGTGGGCAAGGGAGAGCAGATGAGACTTTCTAAAAGTCTCATGAACTCAGGGATGAGTTCGGGTCAGCAAGGAGTGTTGATGAAGATGGGATTGATTGATCTCATAAACTGCCAAGTGGATAGAAGTGAACTTTCGAGTTGCCAGGTGGGCAAGAGGAAAGAGATGAGACTATCTGAAATTATCATGAACTCAGAGGAGAGTTCATATCAGCAAGGAGTGCTAACAGGAGAGAATCATAAGAGAATTTTGATCATTGGAGGGATAGAGGTGTTCCTACCAAGCAGCCTAGTTGAGGCTAGAGCATGTGTTCTAGATGCGGCAACAAAAAGAGGACAACCAGTGAAAACTGTCATGGAGGAAGAAGTGGAGCAAACATTTATGTTTTCCCAAGGAGAAAAGGATGAGCGTTCAACAAAATGGCTCAATTTGTTTTAGCCAGGAAGCTGAAACAAAGATAACTACAGCACTGAAGCCTGCAGCAGAAGAAGAAGAAAACAACATGGATTTTGTTGATCTGTGTGAAGAATTGGAAGCCCTGGAGAGAAGGGTGATGGTGAAAATATTGCACGTCCAACAAGCTAAGTTGGAAGAAGGTAGTGGAGCATACCAACTTGGGGAGAAGCTGGAAGAAGATGAAAGTATTCTAGCAGAAGAAATGGTATCAAAAGAACTACCAAAGGAAGAAGCTGAGCAGAAGTTCAGTGAGGAGACTGCAGAGCTGGAGTTTGCAGTAGAGTGGAAACTCAGTGCCACAAAGGGAAATAAAGACAGCATAGGAGATCAAGAAAATATGCCCATTGAGGAGACAAAAGTGAAGCATAGAAGACTGCATACAAAGAGCCAGCCACTGGAGCAGCTGGATGAGGTAATTGAAGGAATCAGAAGGTTGATGTTGAGTTCAGCAGCAGAGACTGCCAGCAATGGGAAGATGAACAACAAGGAACCTACAAGAGCAGTAGGGAAGAAGGAGCAACAACAACAATAACAACAACAACATAGTTGGAGAGGAGCAGATGGAAAGCTCCAAGGAAAAGTTTGGGAACCAGGTGGATTTTAGCACTAGAGAAGAGGAGCTCATGATCAGGAGATCAATATTTTTCCAGCTGAGGAGTATGATGCAGGAGCATCACTCCACTTCAGCAGCGTGCCAACCATCCAACACATCCAACACGCATTTAATGGAGAAAGGGAGAGGCGTGACGCTCTCAATTTTGAAATTCAAAATTTCAATAAATGTTGTAAGGCTTTTAATGCCAGATCATGCCTTTGTACAGGTAGTGGTTGAGGTTTCCTTTAATGGTTACCTGCAGCTAAGTCCGGATCATTCAGGACCGGACATCCATTTATGTAATGTAGTCATAGGAGTAGGGGTCGCTCTATGATAGCGATAGCTCAGAGATGGTGGTTGAGGATAAGCTCATGTAAACCCTCATTTTGTAAGAGAGAGGAAGAAGAAATTAGAGTAGAGAGTTAGGAGGAGACACCAGAGCAGAGAGGTCTCGAAAAAGAGATGAGACTTGTTACAGTCCATGTTAAGAACCAAACATCAATATAGCATAGAAAAACCTCAGGAAAAGTACTCAACGCCTTGAAAAAGAGATAATTTCAGATAATAAGCCTCTTCGAGGGGGAAACCTCCTTTTACCCCACTTAAATTTTCAAGTACAAGATGATTCAAAATGAAAATGTCTCCTTGGTATATATAGGAGACTAGGAGGTATAATTACAACTAATGGCCTAAAGCCGACATAAATAAAATAACATTACTAATCTAATATGCCCCAATTAAGGGGTAATAAATTACATTACTAATCTAATATGCCCCAATTAAGGGGTAATGAGCCAATATTAGGGCTTAACATGCCCCTCCCCTTGAGACAAGTGTTGTCTGCAACGCTTGAGTAACTCTGGATGCTTTTGTATAAAAAACTCATCTTCCCAAGTGGAATCTTCAGCCGATAGTTTCCTCCATTTAATGAGATACTATGAAATGGATCTATTCCTCAGTTGGTGAATTCTTGTGTCAGTGATGGCTTCCGGATCCAATATGATTTTTCCTTCCTCGTCAAGTTCTGGCAATATATTTTAAACTAGGATCTTGTTGCCTATAACCTTCTTTAAGCATGAAACATGGAAAACTAGGTGTACTTGTGAAGATGTAGGCAGCTCCAATTTGTATGCCATAGTACCAATCTTTTGAAACACCTTATAAGGGCCATAGTACTTTGGTGATAATTTATTATCCTTCTTGGCTTGCTTGAGGGACATCTGTTTGTATGGTTGT
>ML780792.1:716721-778256 GCA_009831015.1 Picea engelmannii
TCATTTATGTCCCTACGCATTTCTTCACCTTCATCAAGAGTCCAAGTAGGATTTTCTGGAGGCTTATTTGGTGTAGAAGTTCCCTTTTTGGGTGGCATGTTGGCCAAGTATCACTTTTGAACCTTGATTTGGAGGTGGTTCTGTTAAACAATATTTGTTCTATTGTATCTCCCAATTTTTGGCCCTTCTAGGTATGAAACTTTCTCTTATGTATTTCTCTGATATTTCTTCTCTGCAATGCCATAGGTCTAATCAATATTGGATGTGCCAAGTGGAATTTACGGTAACTTCCCCACAACTTGCCGATTTTTGTCCTTTCCAGGAGATCTCACTTGTATAGCGTTCCCCGCACAAAATAATTGATATAAAATTCTGCAACTCACACCCAAAATACTACAGACTGTACACGATCCAATGCAACCATTCCCATGCAATTTTGATACTCAAGGAAGAAGTTATGATTGTTTTACCTGGAACATCTTCTTGAGACTAGTCAATAGGACTAGTCAGATACCCTATCTTACACAGGGTGTATCTACAAATTTAAGATGACCCAGAAGCTGAAAGTTTTATCACAGATACATTACTAATTTCTATAAATGGCCTTCAGATTTCAGGTTCTGAAACGTTACAAAAAAAAATTTATAGAGAAAATTCCGCAATGACTTATTTCAGGATGATTCAAGAACCCTATCTTGTACAAGTTGTATCTCTGAAAGTATAAGGTATCATGAGATGAATTTTGAACCCAACGTACCTTGATCCGTCTTCTAAATATCCTCCAAGACGTTCCTTCTGAAACGTTGTATAAATAAAGTTATAGCGGCAATTCCACGGTGTCTCAGATGTAGCAGCGAAACCCCAAGACCTTGAGCTCTAATACCATATGTTAAGAACCAAACATCACTATAGCATAGAAAAACCTCAGGAAAAGTAATCAAAGCCTCGAAAAAGAGATAATTTTATATAATAAGCCTCTTTTAGGGAGAAACCTCCTTTTACCCCACTTAAATGTTCAAGTACAAGATGATTCAAAATGAAAATGTCTCCTTGGTATATATAGGAGACTAGTAGGTATAATTACAACTAATGGCCTAAAGCCGACATAAATAAAATAACATTACTAATCTAATATGCCCCAATTAAGGGGTAATAAATAACATTAATAATCTAATATGCCCCAATTAAGGGGTAATGAGCCAATATTAAGGCTTAACAGTCCAGCCTTTGTAAACATTTGTATAGACATTTTGAAATTAATACAAAGAGTAGTTTTTCTTACCCATGAATTGTCTATGTATGTTTATGCAGTTGAATGTCACCTGTATGTTGTAAACACAGGCTATAGATAGATTTATTATTTGTCTGTGATTTTGCCAGTTTATGTCTGGGTTCTTTAGGTCGTGCAAGGAGTGCACAACATAACACTAAAAGTTTTGTAGACAGTGCAAGGAGTGCACATATGAGCTTTGCGGAGTCAGAAAGAACGTGCAAGGAGTGCACACCAGAAAGATTCATAGACTCAAGGTTTTTGAACACCTTGGAGGACGAGGAACTATGCAAATGAAGGCATAGAAAAAAAATAGAACTAATGAAGGTTCTATAAAGCTCTACCAAGAGGGCATTGAGTGAGTGCATAGAGTGCATCAGAGAACTCTATTTCAAGTTCTGAGGAAAGAGAAGTGTCGAAGAGAAGACACTCAAAGAGTTGTTGAACACTCTGTGGAGAAAGGCTCTGCAAGGTGTGCATCGAGTCGAATAACGCCAGGAGGGCTTGAAGCATTTCTTTACAATAAATAATTCGGGTCTAGGTTACTTGAAGTCTCAGTAGCACAAGGAGTGTGCGGGAGCGGACTTGTTCTAAGTCCATAAGATCAGAAGAGAAAGCGCAAGAAGAACGCGCACAGAGGAAACCTTTGTGGGTTTTCTGAGTTGACAAAGCTCAGGTGGGACAACGTTTCTATAACACAGACGAGACCCAAAGGAACCGGGCTTGCAAGAGGAAGAATCGAAGGTTGAAACCTTCAAGACTTAGGAAATCTTCTAAGTCAAAAAAGCCAAGGAAACTCAGGAAGGATAGTGCCTTAGCGCACCGAGTAGAAATAGAGTAATAAGAAGGTCGAGAAACCCTTTGAGGTTTCACAGTCGATAAAGCTCAGGAGTTCGACATTTTTTCATTTCAGAGTTTGGGGTTTGGAACGGCAAGGGATTTTGGGGTCACTGCATCGCGAACTCCTAGTTCGCAAAATCCCGAAGTCTCGCACTCAAAATTCTCTATTTTAGAGTTCGGGGATTGGTGCAACAAGGGATTTTTGGGGTCTTTGCATCGCGAAATCCTAGTTTGAGAAATCACGCCATCTGTCGGATTTGGAGCACGGTGGCCTGAGAGCCACTGGATCAAGGATACATGCACAGGGTTGAGTCCCTGGGAGGTGCACATGAGAATAGATATGGACTGTCAGATCTAGCACAGAGGACCGATAGTCGTCGGATCCAGGAGAAGGTGCATGATGTTTAATCCTCGTATATGCAAAGGTGAGGACTTACGAAATACCAAAAGCATCATGATCATCCACAAGGAGGATGTTAGTGCTCTGTAAATTTCCTAGAGGTTGTTAGAAAGAAGAAATCTACGAGAGGTAACTTTATCCAACCGCTTTTGAAGCTGGGATCTATCCCTTCCAACTTCAGAGAGGGATCTCTCTATATGATTTACATATGTTTCAAATTTTTTAAATATTAGGCTAGGTAAATAAATAAGTTGGTCTTGTTGTCGTAGTGTTTGCTGAGTTCGCTGAGATAGTTTACACATCCATTGGGCTATGGGGTCTGTGTCGTAAAAATTAAATCCAAACCAGAGAAACAAAGAAACCTTTCACAGGGAGAGATAATATAATCACTGGATTCTTTAGTAGCATAAATGAGGAATAGCAGAAAAGATGAGAAAGACAATTACAACAAAGAAACAATTAAGAATTTCTTTATTGTAAAATGAGAAGATAAAACACTAAAATATTTTAAGTCACAAACAGGGTATATGAGATAAATCCTGCAACATTCATTACTTCCAAATATTATATTTAGAAAATAGTGTGATAACAAAGAGAGAATAACATTTAACTTAGAGAGAAAAACATCACCAGTGAATACACGCAAGAATCCTGTAAAATGCCTCTTTGTATTAATGGGAGATCTCTTCAAAAATAATACAGTATGATAGCTTGCAGGGCGTGAAGATCAACAACCTTCAATACTTCTAAAGATGAAGTATTTATAACCCAAAATTACAAACAATCCTGTCATCAAATATCAGGACGTGGTAAATCTATTTTTAGCCTAACTAACTTAACAAATTACAGAAATCTAGGAACTGCTTGATGATGTGTCACAACTGCATGTTGTTTTCTGGGTGGACCGTTAGTGAGGCCTCTGCATGACCTCATCTAACTGGACAAATGACCAGGCTGGGACAACTCATCTACTACTCGATCAGATCACAGAGTTATTCCCATCGAAGATGACTCGGAACGTTGACTTTGAGTAGCCTTCGATAAACTTCATCCATTTTTGTGTACTTGGCGAAGGTAGGTTTGGTGATGAAGATGTATCAAATCTCATGCTGAATACTGATGTCCAACTAAAGTGCATCTAGAAATGCCTTGCCAGTTATGCTGCCTTGAATTCCTGAAAACTTTGAACTGTCCTTAGCCACATCAGTCAATCTCTTTTTGTAGTCTGGGAGTGTCATCAAATTTTCATTAATTACCTTCAGACCAGGAAGATCTTTCTTCTGTAGAGCCTCAATCTTACTAAAAAACCTTTGTACCCCTAGGTCCATGACCTGAACCTTTTCTTCCAGCTGAAGCATCAATCCTCTCTTGGTCAAAACTCTCTTGACCTCAAGGATGGTCTCTATTCTATCTTCAATTTTCATCTCTTCCAGCAATTCCCTGGTCTTAGAATTTAGGAACTTGATGATTTCATTAGCCTGTGTGGGCATCTCTCCCAATTCCGATCTGATCTTCTCAATGGCCTATTTGCTTCTCTGCACCAATTCATTTTTCTCAAACATGATCTATAGCATTGTCCATATCTCATTCATAGACTTGGTGATGTCTGTCCAGACACTTTCTTTAACTTCGGCCAGAGTTTTACCTGCCACTGTTTGCTTCTGGAGCTGTTGTAACTCTTGTTTGAGCTGGTATAACACCTACTTTTCCTTGGAGGGGTTGATCTGATAGGAATATTTGAGTTCCTAAAGGTTCTGAATCTCCTTTTTGAGCTTGCTAATCTCTGTTTCCTGCAGGTTCATATCTTCCATAGATTTGGCCAATTCGGTTGTCTTTTCCAGAGATGTTAGTGGATTCGTCGATGGGACTTCTGTTACTGATGTTGTGCTCACTCCTGAAAGTGGAACTGCACTCAATGGAATGAATTCCATTGGCTTCAGTTGTTCTTTCTCTTTTACTAGCTTCTCCATCTCAGCTTCCATTTCCTTTAGTTGTGCATTCTGCTCCATGATTGGTTTGAGCATTTCATCTTTTTCTTCTTCCATCTCTGCTATTTCCTTTGCCCGTGAATCCTCTGTTGGTGGGAGTTTCAATTGTTTCCTTAAGGAGGCTATGTCGGCATTTTTCTTTTTAATCATCTCCTCAACTGCTTTCACGTTCGAGGGATCATACCCGATCTTAAGGACCAATTCCTCCAAAGTCTTGATCCTGTTGTCCTTGGCAAAGGATGATATCTTCTCCAACTTCAACTATGTTTGGACGTTGTTCAGGGACACTTGCAATTTGGATGCAGTAGTGGAAGCATGTGCTAGTGTATAGAAAACCATTTCTCCTATTTGCTTGTGCAGATCCATCTGATCGGCCAGATGCACATCCTTAGTCTGGAATTCAAAAGTGGCCCTTTTGTAATCAGTGATTACCTTTGGATCTGGAACCTATGCTTGGAGGAATGCCATATGCATTCTGCCCTTCTCAGTGTCAAATGTCGATAGCAGCCTATGTTGTGCAGTTGATGTCTGCTTCTAGAACTGGGCGCAAGTGATGCTGGTCAGAGTCTGATTCTTTTTCTTGATCAGATTGTATTTCTCAAAGATGCTCAACTTTGGTCCTATCTTGCCTGGCTGGGTGGTTGATGGAGTATCTGTAGATTTCTTCGACAACACTGAGGTTATGATATGCTGGAGGCTTGTACTGAGGGGCGGCCTATCAACCTTTGTCATTGTAGTATATGGAACTTCCTTTTCCCCAATTGGGTTGGGACCTGAACTAGTTTTAAGCCTCTTGGTATCCAGTTGGAATTCTTCTGACGATACTTTGGTGACAGGCAGTGACAAATCTTGCCTAGGCCTTTTCTCTTTCAGAACCTGTGGTGTGGTTGTTTGTGATACAGTGGCCGGGGGATCCTGTTGTTCTTCTTCGACCAAAGTGTTTGGTTCCCATTCTTTCTGGTTTGCGAATTTCTCGACTTCGGGCCTAGATTCGTGGACATATGGGATATTCTTATTTTTCACCCTCATCTCGGAGATAATCCTACATGGATCGTAGTGCCATGTGAAACTCATGAAGAACTTCATTTCCTTCAGCAGCTTGTCTGCTTCCTCTTAGGCACCTCGATTGTTGCAGATGAAAGAGCCAATCTGCCCTTTGATTATGAGCTATTGCTTTTTCTTTAGAGACACAAAGTGAATATCATCAGAGTTTATCATCTGCCTTATGTAATCTAGAGAAAAAATTTTGACAGACAGGCATTTAGGTATCTTATACGGGGCCAACTCGCACCCATATACTCTGATCTCAGTGTGATTTTGGTATAAATACCAATCACCAATCTTGGTGTGATCCGAGAGATGCAGGATCCTCTAAACTTCATCATTAATCCTAGGTTTGGGCCTACCGCTAAGCATACTTACCACTGGGTGATAGAATTGCTCGATGAACTGCTTGAAACAAAATTCTCTAGAGTTATGCTTGAGGAAGGAGGTCCATGCGGTTACTACCTGGGGTCTGCCATCTCCATCCATCTTTTGCATGGAAAAAGAAAATTTGTCTGCTTGGAAGAAAACGAACAAGTACGCCAATATTGAACAATACTAGAACATGCCTTCCGTGACGAAATTGACAAACTGTTCGTGAATATTGTTCGCCAGGAATGTGCTGAAGTCGAATTGGGTAGTGGGCTTCTCATCGGTGGAGAAAATGTACAAAAATACCAGAATGGGTTCATCTACCCACTGATCCGAATAATAACCCAACAAGGCACATAGGGACGAGATAATCTGGTTTCCTTTGGTCGAAAACATGGAAGAAGGATAAGCAGGATTTGTAGCGGGGAGTTGAGTGGATTGTGGGAGGAAAATCTCAAATATTTGAGCTCTTTGAGGGAAATTCATCTTCTTGTATAATTCTGTGATAATTTCAAGGTTAAAAGGTGATGCGGAGTTAGCTCGAGATATTTGCATCATTTGGTCGATGGTTTCAGGTGTGATGAGGAAAATAACTTCTGCAGACGAGGAAATGATGGCTCTTTGCTCGGGAATGTAGTGGGCTTGGCACTCGAGGGAAAACTCTGGAAAAGGGTGAATCTGAGGAAAGAGATACAGGGGTAGGTTGGACTCCCAGAGTCCAATTTCGTCACTTTGGTCGAGGAAAACTTCTTTGAGCCATGACTGAAGGTATTCGAAATCGAAATCGCACTTTGTATATGCGATTAAATGATCTTTGTCGGCCAGTGGAATCCTGTCGAGGTCGATAGGAGGTGGGATAAATTGATTCTCCTCTCCTTCTTCTCGTTTTGACTTTGGCGCCATTACTGTAACAGTACCTGCAAAAAACAACGTTAGCGGGGACGACTAAATGAAACGGAGACAAACGGTGTAAAATTCTCTGGTGCGATGAGTGGGTAAATGGTGAAATAAAGTAGAGTGAGGTTAGTTTTGATTAAATGGGTGTTTGTTGGGCTCGGGGGATAGGTCAGCTGGTTAACGAATAGGTTATCCAGTAATAAATGGCCAATCGATCACTTAGAGTGTGAGATGGCAGGTGACAGTGACTGAGGAATACGGATGGGTGAAGTGGCGGCTATCAATTGGGGTAAAAATCATGGTGAGAGGGCTTGCCACGAGTGAATGGGGGGGAAGGACTGAAAGAAATTATGGGATGTGACTCTTTTGTAAAGGTGGATGATGATGTCAAGAGGTGACGAAGGTATGTCAGACAGTAGGAGGCGGTGGGACTCGGGACCGGTAAATTCATGCCACATATAGATAGGGGCCTGCCAGAGGAATGATTCCATTCCAGACCCGCCCCCCCTCAGTTAAAGGCATATTAGTCGGGGGGTCCGAAAAACACCTTGAGTCGTTGATCTGTGTGCTTGCCTTTTGACCGCAGATCTATGCGCGTCCTTTATCACACATTCCGGACCCCCTCCCCCTCCATTAAAGGTAGAACAGATGGGGGGGTCCGGAATCAAATATAGACCATAGTTATGCGTGCTTAAACTTGGGTCGTCCAGATGTGTACGTGTATTATCAACGATTCTAGACCCCCCCTTTTTCGTTAAAGATAGAACGGTCGGGGGGGTCTGGAAAAATATGACCACCGTAGATCTGGGTGTAATTATTTGGACCATTGATATGTGAGAGGAGAATAATTGATGGCGCGGAGATTACATGCGCCGAAGAACTTAGGATAAGTGCATTTCACAAGTTTTTTCCCAAGGCTTTTCATGTATACACCACCACGGGGCTAGACAAATAACATTTTAAGCATATGAAACATGGTGCAACATTGATCATCCAACTGTTTTTATTGAAGTAAAGCAACTAGCCTATATTCTAACCTAGCTTCCTATGAAAATTAACCCAGATTAGACTGTTGGGCTAAGAACTTACTCTACCCTGGGGCTATCTGACCAAGATTAGACAGTCTGGCCAGATTTATTCACTAATCTAACCTAGATACTTTGGCTAAGATTGAACGGTTTAGCCAAGCTTATTCACTAACCCTATCAACATCAATTTAAAAAATAACTTGGCCATGCTTGAAAGGTATGGACCAGGTTACTATTATTGCATGGGGCTTTATTGAAATTCTTTTATTCCCTCTTTTCTTTTCTTTTTTTTTTCTTTTTCTTTTTCTTTTTCTTTTTCTTTTCTTTTCAAATTATTTGCAGAATGAAAAATCATTTGTCAACAAAAACACTAGAGAGAGATAATATTCTAGTCACCAGTTGATACTATAACTTATAGGGTGATAAAAACGGCTCCACCTGGGGATGGTACTTTCCTTGTGAAGTGCCAAGAATCCTGGTTCCTGATGTTCTGAAAATTTCTGCCTAGTCGCCTTCGTTGATTGATTGGTTTTATTCTCGAAAAATGGAAAAACAGTGGTCAGCGGCTTAGGGCCTTCTCTTCGGGCTTCAACCAACTGACTAAAGTTATTCACTCAGAAAATCCAGGCGAAAAATAAATATGGTATGTACAATGGAGAGTGTAACCTCGAGTCTCTACTGAGGTGGTAAATAATGCTTCAGTATTCTTCCATTTACAGGTCCTCCTGGTAGATCTTTCCCATTAGCATTGTTTAGCAAGAAAGTGTTATTTCCTCTGAATGCTTGAATCATGTATGGTCCCTTCCACAGACTATCAAATTTTCCATGCTTTCCCTTGTCTTCATTTCGGGCGTCCCATCTCAGCACCAAATCTCCTAGCTCAAAATCATCTTCCTTGGTTCTTTTGTCAAAAATCTTCTTGATGCTTTCTTGGACTACCTGGGTCTTGTTGAATACCTCTTCCCTAGACTGTTGCAAATGGATCATCTAATTGATCCTTTTTTGTGAGTCGTTTGGCTCGGCTTGTATGTCTTGAAGCAATTTCATGATAGGGACTCCTAAGGAAGTGGGAAAAACTGCTTCTGTGCCATAGACCAGCTGATATGGTGACATACCGATTGACCTTTTGGTGGTCAGTCTGTCAGCCCATAATGCAAAAACCAACTTGTTATGCCATGACTTCTTGTTTTCCTGCAACGTCTTCTTGATGATGTTTACCAGGGTTTTGTTTGAGGATTCCACCAGCCATTCCCTTGAGGGTAGTAAGTTGTGGAATGTCCCAAACCAATATGATATTGGCTGCAGAAATCTACGAGCTTCTTCGATCAAAAAGAAACTGCATTATCAATTATAATATTTCTAGGACATCCAAAGCGAGACAAGATATTATTTTCAAGAAATTTAATAATGACAGAATCAGTGGCTTGCCTGCATGGTATTGCTTCGATCCATTTTGTAAAATAATATGTGGCAGTAAGAATCCACCTGTGCTGGCCTAAAGAAGGGGGATGTATTTATCCAATGAAGTCCAATCCCCATTGCTAGAAAGGGGCTTCAACTGAGATCGGTTTCAGGGGTAGGGGAAGGAGTTTCTTTTTGCCTTCAAACAACTGACATTGATGACATGAAGTCACTGTATGATGTACATAAGAGAATAAGGTGGGCCAATAGAATCCAACTCTGAGGATTTTGTTGGCTGTATCCTTCCAGTTCAGATGACCACCACAATATCCTGCATGAAACTCTTGTAATACTTTGTTAGCTTCATCTTTCAATAGACAATTTAACAGAATACCTCCAGGATCTTTCCAATACAGATTGCCTTCTAGAATGAAAAATTTTAATGCTTTCAACTTCAAAAACCTAGCTTTAGTCTTAGTCAGACCAGGGGGAGCCTGTAAATTATGCAAAAAAAATATTAGGTCTGCGTACCATGGAGAGTTGAGAAATACCTCTCTCACGCTTGGATTCGTCGGCTCACCATGTTCATCTGCTGCAGAGAAGAAATTAATGTCAAGAGCATGGAAATTTGATTCAGCCATTAATTTTTCGAGACCTTGACCTTTAATTAGTTTCGTAGGCTTAATCTCTATGTCATATTCTAAAATGACAGCAATCCATTTTCCTCTTCTTCCATCTGGATTGTCTTCGGTCAAAATGTCCTTTACTACCGCATTCGAAACATATGCAATGGTGTGGGAATGGAGAATGTATACTCTAAAATCTTTTATGGCTTTTACCAAGGCAAAAGCTTGTTTCTCCATTATTTTATATTTCAAAAGAACATCTCTTAAATATTTTGTTGAAAAAGGCTATGGGTTGTTCATACCCTTCACTGTTTTTATGTAGTAATACTGCTGCAATGGTATGTTCAGAGGCGAAAGAAAAAAGATAGAAATCTTTGGTAAAGTCAGGACTGATCAAGATGGGGACCTGTGTGAGAGCTCGTTTGACTTGTTCGAAAGACTGCCTGGATTCGGTGTCCCATTTTATTTTTACATCCTTTTTTAACATATTTGTAATGTTTCTGAGGAACTCAGCCATATTGGGTATGAATCTTCGTAGAAAGTTTATTTTTCTGATAAAAGACTGTATTTATTTGATGTTTCTTGGGTGTTCTAATTTTTGTATGGATTCGATTCTGCTGGGGTCTATTTTGATTCCGTCCTTAAAGATTATGTGTCCTAGCAGTTTGCCTTCCTCTAGTCTGAAAAGGCTCTTCTTAGGATTTAAAGAAATCCCAAATCTCCTGCATTTCTCAAAGACTCGTCTGAGATGCCGCAAGTGCTTGTCATCAGATTGGGAAAACACAGTTACATTGTCCAAATAAATGACAATAAATTTACCTAATTCTTCCACAAAGGAAATGTCCATCACTCTCTGGAAAGTGGCTCCAGCGTTCATCAAACTGAAAGGCATTTTCACATTCATGAAAATACCCCATGGTGTAGTGAAAGCAGTTTTGTCTTGGTCATCTGGGTGAACGAGGACCTGATTATAACCCAAGAACCCATCCAACAAAGAGATTCAATTGGATCTGACTACCCTTTGTAGTATGTGGTCCATTTTTGGCAAGGGGTAATTGTCCTTCAGGGAGACCTTATTCAGATTTCGAAAATCAATGCAAAGCCTGATTTCTCCAGATTTCTTACGTGTTGGGACCAAATTTGAGACCCATTTGGAAAACCGTAACGGGACTATGATTTTGGCATCGTACATTTTTTTGATTTCCTTTTCTATAAGGGGGAGTAACTTGGGATTTATTCTCCTAAGTTTCTGTCTGAATGATTTTTGATCTTCTTTTATTGGAATCCTATGTTGTATGATGTTGGTATCATAAGCTTTCAAGTCCTCATAATCCCAGGCAAACACATCTGAATATTCCTTGAATAGCTCAATGTATTGGAGTTTTTTCTCAGGGGGTAATGATTTGGACAATTTGGCCATCTTGGGTTTCTCTTCTATCCCTATATTACAATCTTCTAATTCTTTTCCACTGGCTTCAATTTTTGTTTTTTTGGCTACATCATTAAAATCAAACAAGTCCTCTAAAGGAACTAAACCCCTAGGTAAAACATTACTTTTCAAATGAAAAATATCGGTCTCCATCTCATCATCACCTAACTCTCTTGAATCTACGCTATTTACATTATCATTTTCGGAATTAGATCTTTTTACATTTTCATCTTCGTTCTCTAAATCTATAGTTGTACACTCAAAATCATTTTTACACTGCAGAAAGTCTTCAATTTGATCATAATTACCAAATACCTGCCAGTACTTGATGTTGTCGGGAACAGTTGGTCTGCACTTCACCTCTACCATGTACGGGCGAGTCGAACGAAAATGAATCTTACATGTGGCTGCTAACATAGCCAATCGATCTACCAAAATGTTTTGTCCCCTAGGAATTACCTACAAATCAACTTCAGTGAAACATATAAAGGCATCGAGAACAACATTCCTATAAGCTCTAAGATGGGGATGTTTCGCAGCATACTCGCCTTTAATTTTCTTGATTATTAACTCAGAATCACCTCTTACCATAATTTGTTTGGCACCAACTCTTTTCAAAAGTTTTAGACCGAGCATCAAGGCTTCATACTCGGTGATATTGTTAGTGCATTGGAAATTTAATTTGTAAGAATGGTTTTCTGAATACCTGGATCTGTGATTGTGCGGCCAAACTCTCGCTCCAACTCCTTCTTTGCTTACTGCTCCATCAAAATCCATGCTCCAGAAATCTGCCGGTAATTCTTCAGTTATCACGTTTTTCTTTCTTTCTACCTCGATGATTTCTTGGCCTTCGTCCGGACCAGATGTATCTTCTCCCAGTTGAGTGATTTGATATGCCATGTCACCATCATTATACAGGATAAAAGAATCCAGGTTAGAATGTGCAGAGTAAAGAGGATAGTTGTGCGGTTTTTCTTCGCTACTAACCATGTATTTCATCAATGTTTCTCTGTATAGCCTTCTTTGTTGCCCGAAAACTGGGACAGTGGCATACGACATATCCAGCTGCAGGGTACCTCTCAACTTAGCCCCCCAAGAATGGGATAGAAACATTCCATACTTCGGGGGGATGTCTGCAACTACAACATCCATGACCATGCTCTTTACATGAATCTGAACCAGGGTGATACACAGATCCTTGATCAAACCTATACATCTAACTTTACTGGAGTCAAACGAGTGTAAATCCTTGTAAGGTCTGGTGACCTCCAGTCCTAGTTTCTCCATCACTGCTTTAGGCATCAGATTATGGGAAGCACCTGAATCTAGCATAGCATTATGCAAGATCAGGTCATGTATATTTAGACTGATGTAAGAAGGAGTGACAACACCATTATCGGCTTGGCCATCCACTTCAGGTCCGAACAGAAGTTCAGGTTGATCATCTGTAAGGTTCACAGTGTCTGAATGATTCATTGATCCAACGGTTAAGGCCTTCGTACCTATATCAGGTTCAATGGTCAACGCTTTAATCACTTGTGAATGATAAGCGTCTTTGTTCATCAACTCGGAAAGTGGAATGGGAATTTTTACGTTGGCTAATTCCCCTTCAAGGCTGAAAGGTGTAGGGGCTCTACTTTGGCTCATCAATTCTGGTTTGTCTACCACATTCTTCTGGCCAGAAGTACTTGGTTGACTAATTGATGAAACCTCAAGCTGCGACGATATTTTCAGAATAGTAAGGTTTCTTTTTGCTGGAACTTCGGCGTTACTTTTCTCAGAAATCTTCTCGGCAGATGGCTCAGAGGCATTTTTTGTTTCGACTACCTTCTTCATTTCAATCATCTTTTTTGGGGAACTTCCTTATGTCTTTTTACTTCGCAGATTGTACATTCGGTGTACCTCCAAAATGGCATTTTCTAATGCCTACTATTCGGCGTCTTCATCTTCTTCACTTACTTTTGTTTGATTGAGAAGAAAAAGTTCTTGCTCTTCTTGGGTAAGGAAAATAGCTTCATTATCGTGAATGCCCATGAGATTTATATGAGTATCCTCTAGTTCCTCAATCACTTCCTCTCCTTCATCAGCATAATTTTCTTGTAGGGGAGGTCTGATCTGTTGATCCGAACCTCTCTACTCTCTTTGATCCCTAGGATCTCTCTGTCTGATTTGAGGAGGGTTTCTTCCGAAGTTAGGATTCCGAACTTGAGGAGCTGATGGGTTTTCTCTCGGAGGATTTATTTCTGATATAGTAAGTCTTTCCATCATTCTTTCCATTTCTCTAGCCAAGGAATCCAATTTGGAATCAGAGGTTGATGTCGAAGATTCCTCTTTAATTGTGACTCTCCTCTCTAACCTTTGTCGTGCCCTTTTTTCCAACAAATTGGCCTCCACACTTATTGCGCTTTTCTGCATGTCCTCCAGGGTGGTAGAATTTTGTTCCCTTAGTTGGTACGACATATCAGCGTCAAAACCATCAGGGAATTTTGTCAATGCCAAACCCTGTGGAGGTTTGATTTCGGCTGGAATTGTGTTGTACAGGTTATTGAAACGGGTGCAGTAATATTGTACTGTCTCACCTTGATTTCTTCTGATATTTTCGTATTTTGAAAATATTTGGAGAGGGTTTTTCTTTACCTCCCATCTATATAGAAAAATCCTTTGAAATGTAGTAAGGTCAAGGACTGAGGTGCCACGTAAACCTTTATACCATTTCTTAACATCACCTATCAAACTTTGGGCAAACAATCTCATTTGAACGTCAGCCTCATCTACTTCCTGCAGGTCAAAATAATCATTCATTTTATCAACGTGTTGTTGGGTGTTCAAAGGTCTTGTTCCATCGAACTATGGGAGTCTCGTTTGATAGTTTTGGGGCATAGAATGAAGAGGCGTGACCAACACTAAGGGAGCGTATATGGCTGCCATGATAGGTGGAGGAGGTGGGGTAACAAACTGGATGATAGGCGAGGTAGCAATCAAATACGAGGACGAGGAGGGACTGGCTAGCACCGAGTGAGTGGTTTGTGGTTCAGCAGTGGGAGATAGAACTTTAGGAGTCTGAGGTTGCAAAACGGTTGGGTCCAAAATGATTTCAGTCACAAAACTATCGGATCTTGTTCTAACCAGGATTTGTTCAGAAAGGGTGTCAAAGTCAGGGTTTTGAAAGATAACAAGATCCCCTGAAAAGGAAAGGGACTTATGAAAGGGAGTATGACTTACTTAACCTTCAACAATGGTCTTTTTTCTGAGCAACTGTTCTGGGTTATCTATTACTACCGCAGGTTCTGGGTTTGGATGAGATCGAGTATAAACTTTCTTGGGAGCTAGATTTATTTTATATATATATATATATATATATATATATATATATATATATATATATATATATNACGAGTCTAAAAATAATATGTACAAATTTTAATCAACCTCTAAACATTACTTCCTTCTCAGATTTGCAATATTTCAGGAACAAACTTTTCTTCTAGGGAAAAGAAAACATGAGGTTATAAATTTTTAGTTCTGTTTTCCCCAGTGGAGTCGCCACTATGTTAGCGCTCTGTAAATTTCCTAGAGGTTGTTATAAAGAAGAAATCTACGAGAAGTAACTTCATCCAACCGCTTTTGAAGCTGGGATCTAGCCCTTCCAACTTCAGAGAGGGATCTCTCTATATGATTTAGATATGTTTCAAATTTTTTAAATATTAGGCTAGGTAAATAAATAAGTTGGTTTTGTTGTTGTAGTGTTTGTCGAGTTGGCTGAGATAGTTTACACATCCATTGGGCTATGGGGTCTGTGTCGTAAAAATGAAATCCAAACCAGAAAAACAAATAAACCTTTCATAGGGAGAGATAATATAATCACTGGATTCTTTAGTAGCATAAATGAGGAATAGCAGAAAAGATGAGAAAGAAAATTACAACAAAGAAGCAGTTACAAATTTCTTTATTGTAAAATGAGAAGATAAAACACTAAAATCTTTTAAGTCAGAAACAAGGTATACGAGATGAATCCTACAACATTTGTTACTTCCAAAGATTAGATTTAGAAAACAGTTTGATAACAAAGCGAGAATAACATTTAACTTAGAGAGAAAAAAATCACCAGTGAATACACGCAACAATCCTGTAAAATGCCTCTTTGTATTAATGGGAGATCTCTTCAAAAATATTACAGTATGATATCTTGCAGGGCGTAAAGATCAACAACCTTCAATACTTCAAAAGATGAAGTATTTATAACCCAAACTTACAAACAATCCTGTCATCAAAGATCAGGACGTGGTAAATCTATTTTTATCCTAACTAACTTAACAAATTACAGAAATCTAGGAACTGCTTGATGATGTGTCGAAACTGCATGTTGTTTTCTGGGTGGACCATTGGTGAGGCCTCTGCACGACCTCATATGACTAGACAAATGACTGGCTGGGACAACTCATTTACTACTCGATCAGATCACAGAGTTCTTCCCATCATAGATGACTGGGAATGTTGACTTTGAGTAGCCTTCGATAAACTTCATCCATTTTTGTGTACTTGGCGAAGGTAGGTTTGGTGATGAAGATGTATCGAATCTCATGTTGAATACTTATGTCCAACTAAAGTGCATCTAGAAATTCCTTGCCAGTGATGCTTCCTTAAAATTCTTGAAAACTTTGAACTGTCCTTAGCCACATCGACCAGTCTTTTTTTGTAGTCTGGGAGTGTCATCAATTTGTCATTAATTACCTTCAAACCAGGAAGACCTTTCTTCTGTAGAGCCTCAATATTACTGAAAAAAATTTGTACCCCTAGGTCCATGACCTGAACCTTTTCTTCCAGCTGAAGCATCAATCCTCTCTTGGTCAAAACTCTCTTGACCTCAAGGATGGTCTCTGTTCTATCTTCAATTTTCATCTCTTCCAGCTCCTCCCTCGTCTTAGAATTTAGGAACTTTATGATTTCATTATCCTGTGTAGGCATCTCTCCCAATTCCGATTTGATCTTCTCAATGGCTTGTTTGCTTCTCTGCACCAATTCATTTTTCTCAAACATGATCTGTATCATTGGCCATATCTCGTTCATAGACTTGGTGATGTCTGTCCAGACACTTTCTTTAACTTCGGCCAGAGTTTTACCTGCCACTGTTTGCTTCCAGAGTTGTTGTAACTCTTGTTTGAGCTGGTCTGACACCTGCTTTTCCTTGGAGAGGTTGATTTGATAGGAAGATTTGAGTTACTGAGGGTTCTCAATCTCCTTTTTGAGCCTGCTAATCTCTATTTCTTGCAGGTTCATCTCTTCCATAGATTTGGCCAATTCGGTTGTCTTTTCCAGAGATGTCAGTGGATTCATCGATGGGACTTTTGTTACAAATGTTGTGCTCACTCCTGAAAGTGGAACTGCACTCAATGTAATGAAATCCATTGGCTTCAACTGTTCTTTCTCTTTTACTAGCTTCTCCATCTCAACTTCCATTTCCTTTAGTTGTGCATTCTGCTCCATGATTAGTTTGAGCATTTCATCTTTTTATCCTTCCGTCTCTGCTATTTCCTTCGCCTGTGAATCCTCTGTTGGTGGGAGATTCAATTGTTTCCTTAAGGAGGCTATGTAGAAATTTTTCTTTTTAGTCATCTCCTCGGCTGCTTTCACGTTCGAGGGATCGTACCCGACCATAAGGACCAATTCCTCCAAAGTCTTGATCCTGTTGTCCTTGGTAAAGGATGATATCTTCTCCAACTTCAACTATGTTTGGACGTTGTTCAGGGACACTTGCAATTTGTACGCAGTGGTGGAAGCATGTGCCAGTGTATAGAAAACCATTTCTCATGTTTGCTTGTGCAGATCCATCTGATCGGTCGGATGCACATCCTTAGTCTGGAATTCAAAAGTAGCCCTTTTGTAATCAGTGATTACCTTTGGATATGGAACCTGTGCTTGGAGGAATTCCATATGCATTCTTCCCTTCTTAGTGTCAAATGTCTATAGTAGCCTATGTTGTGTAGTTGATGTCTTCTTCCAGAACTGGGTGCAAGTACTGTTGGTCAGAGTCTGATTCTTTTTCTTGATCAGATCATTTTTCTCAAGGATTCTCAGCTTCGGTCCTATCTTGCCTGGTTGGGTGGTTGATGGAGTACCTCTATATTTCTTCGGCAACACTGAGGTTATGATATGTTGGAGGCTTGCACTGAGGGGCGGCCTATCAACCTTGGTCACTGTAGTATATGGAACTTCCTTTTCCCCAGTCAGGTCGGGAGCTGAACTAGTTTTAAGCCTCTTGGTATGCAGTTGGAATTCTTCTAACGATACTTCAGTGACAGGCGGTGAGAAATGTTGCCTAGGCCTTTTCTCTTCCAGAACCTGTGGTGTGGTTGTTTGTGATACAGTGGATGGGGGATCCTATTGTTTTTCTTCGACCAAAGTGGTTGGTTCCCATTCTGTCTGGTTTGCGAATTTCTCGACTTCGGGCCTAGATTCATGGACATACGAGATATTATTATTTTTCACCCTCATCTCGGAGATAATCCTGCATAGATCATAGTGCCATGTGAAACTCATGACGAACTTCATTTCCATCAGCAACTTGTCTGCTTCCTCTCCACTGCCTCGATTCTTGCAGATGAAAGAGCTAATCTACCCTTTGATTATGAGTTGTTGCTTTTTCTTTAGAGACACAAAGTGAATATCATCAGAGTTTATCATTTGCCTTCTGTACTCCAGAGAAAAAATTATGACAGGCAGTATATACGAGGCCAACTCGCACCCATATACTCTAATCTCAGTGTGATTTTGGTATAAATACCAATCACCAGTCTTGGTGTGATCCGAGAGATGCAGGATCCTCTGAACTTCATCATTAATCCTAGGGTCGGGCCTGCCGCTAAGCATACTTACCACTGGGTGATAGAATTGCTCGATGAGCTGCTTGAAACTGAATTATGTGGAGTTATGCTTGAGCAAGGAGGTCTATGTGGTTACTGCCTGGGGTCTGCCATCTCCATCCATCTTCTGCATGGAAAAAGCAAATTTGTTCGCTTGGAAGAAAACGAACAAGTACACGAGTATTGAAGAATACCGGAAGATGCCTTCTGTGACGAAATTGACAAACTGTTCGTGAATATTGTTCACCAGGAACGTGCTGAAGTTGAACTGGGTAGTGGGCTTCTCATTGGTGGAGAAAATGGACAAAAATCCCAGAATGGGTTCATCTACCCACTGATCCGAATAATAACCCAACAAGGCACATAGGGACGAGATAATCTAGTTTCCTTTGGTTGAAAACATGGAAGAAGGATAAGGGGGATTTGTAGCGGGGAATTGAGCGGATTGTCGGAGGAAAAGCTCAAATATTTGAGCTCTTTGATCGAATTTCATATTCTGGTATAATTCTGTGAGAATTTCAAGGTTAAAAGGTGATGCAGAGTCAACTCGTGACATTTGCATCATTTGGTCGATGGTTTCAGGCGTGATGAGGAAAAGAACTTCTCCAGACGAGGAAACGATGGATCTTTGCTCGGGAATGTAGTGGGCTTGGCACTTGAGGGAAAACTCTGGAAAAGGGTGAATCTGAGGAAAGAGATACAAGGGTAGGTTGGACTCCCATAGTCCAATTTCGTCACTCTGGTCCAGGAAAACTTCTTTGAGCCACGACTGAAGGTCTGCGAAATCGAAATCGCACTTTGTATCTGCGATTAAGTGATCTTTGTCGGCTAGTGGAATCTTGTCGAGGTCGATAGGAGGCGGGAAAAATGGATTCTCCTCTCCTTCTACTCGTTTTGACTTTGGCGCCATTACTGTAATAGTACCTGCAAAAAACAACGTTAGTGGGGACGACTGTAGATGGGGGAACTGACTGAAACGGAGAAAAATGGTGTAAAATTCTCTGGTGCGATGAGTGGGTAAATGGTGAAAGAAAGAAGAGTGAGGGTAGTTTTGAGTAAATGGGTGTTTGTTGGGCGCAGGGGACAGGTTAGCTGGTTAACAGATAGGTTATCTAGTAATAAATGGCCAACGAATCACTTAGAGTGTGAGATGGCAGGTGACAGTGACTGAGGAATACGGATGGGTGAGGTGGCGGCTACCGATTGGGGTAAAAATCATTTTGAGGGGGCTTGCCATGAGTGAATGGGGGGGAAGGACTGACATAAATTATGGGATGTGACTCTTTTGGAAAGGTGGATGATGACGTCAAGAGGTGACAAAGGTATGTCAGACAGTAGGAGGCAGTGGGACTCAGGATCAGTAGATTCATGCCACGTATAGATAGGGGCCCGCCAGAGGAAACATTCCATTCCAGACCGCCCCCCTCAGTTAAGGGAAGATCAATCAGGGAGGTACGAAAAACACCTTGAGTCGTTGATCTGTGAGCTTGCCTTTTGACTGCAGATCTATGCATGTCCTTTATCACACATTCCAGAACCCCCGCCTCCATTAAAGGTAGAATGGACGGGGGGGTCCTGAATCCAATATAGACTGTATATTTGTACGCTTAAACTTGGGTCGTCCAAATGTGCACATGTATTATCAGCGATTCCGGACCCCTCCTTTTCCGTTAAAGATAGAACAGTCGGGGGGGGTCCAGAAAAATCTAACCACCATAGATCTGGGTGTAATTATCTGGACCATTTATATATGAGCGGAGCATAAGTGAGGGCGCAGAGATTACATGTGCCGAGGAACTTAGGATAAGTGCATTTCACAGGTTTTTTCCCAAGGCTTTTCATGTATACACCACCACGAAGCTAGACAAACAACATTTTAAGCATTTGAAACATGGTGCAACATTGATCATCCAGTTGGTTTTATTGAAGTAAAGAAACTAGCCTATATTCTAACCTAGCTTCCTATGACAATTAACCCAGATTAGACTATTGGGCTAAGAACTTACTCTACCCTGGGGCTATCTGACCAAGATTAGACAGTCTGGCCAGATTTATTCACTAATCTAACCTAGATACTTTGGCTAATATTGAACGGTTTAGCCAAGATTATTCACTAACCCTATCAACATCAATTTTAAAAAAAAACTTGGCCATTCTTGAAAGGTATGGACCAAGTTACTATTATTGCATGGGGATTTATTGAATTTCTTTTATGCCCTCTTTTCTTTTCTTTTCTTTTTTCTTTTTCTTTGTCTTTTCTTTTCAAATTATTTGCAGAATGAAAAATCATTTGTCAAAAAAAACACTAGAGAGAGATAATATACTAGTCACCAGTTGATACTATAACTTATAGGGTGATAACAGAGGAGACGAGGCAAGCGGTCAATGTTTCAGGAAAATTCCTGAAAGGATGTGGGTCGTCGATCCAGTTGGATCGTAGCCGTTGGTCAAAGATGTACATGGACTGTTGATATCTCAACAGAGATATTTCGGCATTTCAGCATTTCGTCTACCATGAATGCGAAGGGTAAGAGTTTGAGACTCTTGACTCGTGAAATCCTGAAAAGATACAAGCCTTCGGATCAGGAGAGGCTATGAGTCGTTGATCCCAGTTTGGAGTGGAAGACCGACGTTTCGGGGATCGGTACTTCGGTATTTCGGATACCGGGAGCTCGGAGGGGCAGGGAGTTGTTGCAGGCGGGATCGCGAAGTCCTGAAATGCGAAAACCAAAAAACTGATGGAGGAGTAGCGTGGTCATGGAACAGGGTCACACATTTCGACATTTCGGGATTCAACTTTTCGGACATCCCGAGGACAAGAAACTGGGTACTTCGGCGTTGGAAACCCCAAAGTCCTGAAAGCGATGTATTGTTGGAGTGGGACTACAGTCATACATTTCGGTAGTTTAGGGTTCGGCTTTCCGGAAGTTCTGAGAAAAAGGAGTCGGGGCACTTGGTGTTAGAAATCCCGAAGTCGCGAAACGCGACGTGCCATGGAGAAGGAACTTCGAAGGAGTTCGGTATTTCAGAAGTTCGGGATTCGACATTTCGGCCATCTCGATGACTAGGAGATGGGGCACTTGGTATTGAAGGTCCCGAAGTCGCGAAATGCGACGTGCCTTGGGAGTGGGGCTATGGTCACACATTGAGTCATTTTGGGATTCGACACTTTGGCAATCTTGAGGACAAGGAGTTGGAACGCTTGGCATCGGAAGTCCTGAAGTCGTGAAACGCGATGCGCCTTTGGAAAAGGGCTGTGGTCATGGGGAAGGTGGTCACATGGACTGAAGTTTGGCCAGGGGCTAACCATCGGTGAAACCATTTTGGCATTTCGAAATTTTGGGTTTCGGGGATTGAAGGGTCAAGAGACTTGTGACTTTAGGATTCCCAAAGTCACGAAACCCGAAATCCATTTTCGGAAAAGGTCGCGGTCATATCTGGTGGTCGTGTACAGGTGAAGACTCACGCCTAGTGAATTTCTTGTGCCGGTGGATTTTTTGTGAGGGACCTGTGGATTTGTTCAAAAGTGTTCCAACGGGAGCCCAAAGAGCCATTTTGGCCCAGAATTTGGAATGATCCAGAGACTGGGAGGTCATAGAACCCTACTGAGGTAGGGGTCTGCATAAAAGTATGTGTGGTTAAGCTAAGGTTAATGAACTCCATCAACTTTCCATTGGGAAATAACTCTAAGACTATATTGAAAATCTCTTTCCTACCTCTTCTTATCTATATATAGGATCTCTTATCCTATAGGTGGGGCCATCTTCTAACCATCTCGTCAGACCAATCTGTGAAACTTTATTTTTACACTTGGCATACTGTAAATCTTCAGCTATTGGGGGATACTGACTGGTTTCCTATACTTTTGATTGTGAGGTGTCACAATAATTAGGTGTGGGGGAGGGGTTCATGAGCTGACAAATGATCATTGCCTAGAGAAGTGGATCATTGCAAGAATTTTTGTATTATTTCTATGATACAAGTTATTACATTGATAGTCATATTATTTTTGAAATGCTTAACTCCTGTGTGCTATAAATTACTGAACACATACTTAACATACCACTCTTTATTGGTTACCTAATAGACCACTCTTTATCGGTTTATCGTTTCACTACAAGATGCATATTGTAGGTTTGATAATACATTTTTATGCTTTCTATAACCTGTTCATTGTAGGTTTTTGACATTATATGTCATATGCAAGAAGATTGAGTGAGCATGGAGCATTCTGCCTCTTCTCATTAACTACTGTGATTTTCAAAAACACTTCAAATTTGCAAGCTATCCATTATAAGAGATGAAAATGCACTTAACACAGAGGTACTGGATGAAGTATCATATGAGGTGTCGTATGAGATGTCGTTTGAGGTGTCGAACAAAGTGCCATGTGAATTGCACACCAGTAACTTTCCTAGATTCCATGTAACTGGAAATAAATTACATTCAATTGAATTAGTTGTAGGAATTGATTAAAGATGCTTCATATGTTTATGATCAAATGTCCAAGTCAAAAGACTTGGACATTGATCTTACCATGCATCATTACATTTCTCCAAAAATGAGCCTTTGAATTCGAAAATTCCCACACATGGAAGCTCGTGTGTACATGTGGGTAACCTACTCCAGTATAGATACATTAAAAATCGGGTTGGGCACTCTATTATCTCATTTTCCCTTACCATTTGCTCTCCCCTGTGTTAAGAAATTGCGCCCAACCTCTGCCATTTTTTCACCTGTTCAAAATGCATTTCATCATGTGCTCAATTCGTGACACTGTTTGGCTTGATTATGCCCTTGCTTGGTTAGTTTCACCTCTGTCACAATGCCTGGGAGATATGAACCTTCCTCCTGTGTAGACTTGTTTTCCATTCTCGAATTTTCACAGTGAAGAGAAGTGTGTTTGCACGTAGGTTGGGGGCCATTTTTGTCTAGCTTGCAGGGCCACGATGACGACCTCTCCATGCAATTTGCAGTCAGTTTTGATGGTAAGAAAACACATGTAGGGTCTCTTACCTTTGAAGTTTCAGAAGAGTCCATTTCTACTTCCACAAAGCTCCCAAGGATGGGAGATAGATGGTTCAAAAATCACCAATTGCCGTGCTCAAGTTATAATAGGGTGTTTAAGCCCGAATTTGAGAGAATTTAAGGAGAAAAAGGGTATGCTAAGGAGTGGATAAAGGCGGAATTGATCAATCCCCTCATCGTCATCACAAGGTTAATTACATGTGAAGGTAGATATTGTACTTTCAAAGCTTGTCATTTTAGATTGCTAGCTCATTTTTTATTCAACAAACCCTTGAACTTTCCCTTCTATTTTCTCAAAAGCTTGGAGAAGATGTCCTCTCAAGTGAGGAAGAATGTGACTAACCCCCACAATAGTATCTTCCACCATGTCTTGATCAAACTCCTCGTTCTTTCCAAACTAGAGAAACAGGGGAAAAATTGGGATTCCTTTATCTACCAATTTGCAAACCCTGACTTGACAGTTAAGACCTACAAAAATTCACTTAGCCTAAAAGCTATCTCTCCATCCAAGCCTCGCTCTCCAAGAACTCCAAGCTCCCTTTCACAAACCCTCTCTTTTCCGGAACAATACCAAAAGCTTGTTGATCTCCTTACTTCTTCATCGGGTAAAAAGACAAAGAGAAAGACCAAAAGAAGCCTATTGTTAACCCCCCAATGCCTTCAATCTCTCTTGATCCTACACCTAAAAATATCCAAGAAGTAATGTAGCAAGACTTTCCCATCATTCCCACAAACAAGAGGGGATCCAATTGATTTGGTAAAGGAACCTTTCGGAAGAGTACCCAGAGCACAAGATCCAAGCCTTATGAAAAACCTCCACCTGCTTTGGATCCTATCCAAGTGTCCTGTGACCTTGAGAGCCCTCATAAAAAGCCTAGGGAAGTTTCTGCGGATGGATTAGAGCCACCAAGGAAAAAAAAATCAAAACCTACCTCACCTTTCCGATATCCCATCACTCCTACTTCACCCATGCCTACTCTAGATCCTAAAACTGATAGATTGTCCATATCCCTCAGAGGATCTAAGCCTTCCTCATAGATCACCAATTCTGCCCCAACCATAGAGGAGCTACAAAAGGAAAACCATCATCTTCTCCAACAGTTGGAGGAAAGGAAGACAATAGATACACACCTTCATCATGAAAATGCAGTCCTTCAAACAAAATTTAACTCTCTTCCATGATTGGTCGATGAGATGACCAAATCTAACCACAGCCTCAGAGCACAGTTGAAGCTACACAAGAGGCACAAGGCTAAGTCTTCACAACAAGAAGGAGAAGCTTCCAAGGGCGATCCTCCTCAGCAAGCCTAGTCGAGAGGGGTAAATTATTTTTTGTTTGTAGTGGGACTTGCAAAATCGTAAGTGTGGGGGTAATGTTGGTCTCGAGATATGATCAGTTTTATGATCGTTATTATACACTTTTGCCACATGTACATATGCGTTTTTCATATTTTAAAGGATATTTTTGAAGAATTTCATGATAAAACGGTATGATCGACACTAGGTACGTGTAATTCATGTTTAATGATTATATTGAGTATAATTCATTATGTTTTATGATTACCAAGATCTAATTCATGTTTTTCTAGTGTTACAGGGAAAAAACGCACCACATTTATGCTTCTGGAACTTGATTCGGAACTGCTTCTAGTACGCGTTTAAACACTTGATCCGACACTCTGTCCAACACTGTGTATTGCAAAAAAACAAAGGACGACTTGGCGGTTATGATATTGGTAGCCAGTGATGGGCGAATCTAGAATGTGGGCTTTGTTCATACTTTCCCCCTCCATCTACTGAGCTCTCGACAACTCAGTTTCATTTGTTCAAAAGGGCAATTATTGGATCGCTCTGTTTTATCAGTTAGGGCATCATTTATTGTAATTTGTCGAATTTAGAAGTGGTTCGACCCTCCTGTGGTCGACCACTTGGCCTATAAACATTATAAATACCACCGAGGTGGTCAGACAGAAGTTAAGTAGCAGAATCAATAGAATTGTCAGTGTGATAGACAAAAAAACGATTTTACTCTATTTTGAGTTTTTACATTGCCAGATTATGCCAGAACTGTGTTTTTGAGTTTTTATGGTGAATTCGACCTGTTGAGTTCGTGGTGTTCTTTTATAGAGTGACCACAACTTGTTGGGGGGGCCACCAGCAGTCTGGTAACTGTCTTCGTGTTTGTTTATTCATTTCATAATTTAATTGTTCTCTTTATTTTCTGTACATGCATTTTTATTTTGTTAATTAGTTTCTTGTAGTTTAATTGTTTTGATTCTCTTTTGCAGGTTAGAATGATGAGATGTGTTAACATGTATTGATCTTGTATATTAGGAACGGACTTGCAAGCCCCTAGATTAACCCCATGTGCAATTAGATGTTAAATTATGCTTTGATTTATTATTTTATAGTCAAGTTTAAAATAGAGTTTTAATTAGAATAGAACAGAGTTTTTATTTGGGTCTTCTGCAACAGGGATTTGATGGATGGATAGAGTTAATTCAAGTTTTTAACTATAGCTTGCGTATCTCATTTTTATATAGATCTTGTTTAATTAGTTGTTGGTTAATGTAGATTGTTAGTTTACTTTTCAATATCATAGTTTAATTTATGTTTTCAAGCACTTTCTTATTGTAGTTTGAACTTTGAATTGTTAGAATAGATATAGCATAGTTTCATTTATGTAATTTCCTTTCCTAGAATTAAATTGCAATTATATTTCTTAGTTAATGGTTGAATCTAGTTTTTCTTATGTAGTATAGAAGTATAATGATGATCTCGTTATGTTGTTGATGGTTAATACATGAATATGCAGGGTATCTAACAATGTTTTGTCATCGCTAAATTCCCATTGGATTGTTTAATCCATAACTTTCACTTTGTCATTGAGATTAGTGTTGAGATTATACCGCTTGACTTGTCTTTTCTTTTCAAGTGCCATCGAGATATCATACGACACCGGAGACATTCACACAACCACTAGCATTATATTTATGTTTTTCATAGATTAAAGATAGTTTTCTTGCTTTCATAGGTTAAAAGGATAGTTTTCTTGCTTTCATAGATCATAAGAGATATTTTCTTGCTTTCCTAGTTTAAAAGATAGTTTAATTGTTGTTGTAGGATAGATAGTCTTTTGCTTTCATAGATTAGAGAGTAGTTTTTTATCATAGATTAAAATTTAGTTGTTAATTCTTCTTGCTTTCAATTAAATAAATTTTCTTTCATGAATTAGAAATAGTTTTTAATTAAGCATTTAGTCCTCTTGCCCCTTAGGCTAGATAGTTGTTCAATGAGAAGTTTTAATTTGATTGCTTGTAGTAGTTAGTTGTCTTTGCTTACTTGTATATTTTCTTTAGTAGGTTAGTTAGTTGTCTTTTCTTACTTGTCTATTGCTTTAGTAGGTTAGATAGTTGTCTTTGCTTACTTGTTTACTTTCTTTAGTAGGTTAGTTAGGTGTCTTTTCTTGCATGTTTATTTACTTGCTTTCATAGGGTAGTTGCTCATTGAATGTAGGTCAGCAAGTTAAAATAGTTTTCTTTTGTCATTTGCTTATTGATATGCTTAGATATTTGCTTTTTCTTATTGTTATGAACTAGTTTGCTTTACATAGGGTTTTTACTTGTTTTCTTCAAGAACTATCCATCGATCCTTGGCCCAAAAGTACTTAGGTTACCTAGTTTCAATTTGTTTAGTAGGGTTTGTTCATTAGATAGCTTTTTTTTAGTAGATTAGCCTTAGATAGATACCTTCCTTAGTTAGACTATACTCCTACAAGCCCTTCTACCTTTGACATATATTTTGCTACAACTCTAAGTTTACTTACCCCGGGTTGACAATTTAATTGAGGGTTTTTAGTGTCTTTTTAGTGCATATATAACACCCATCAAAGCACGTACATATGCATGATGAAGAAGGAACAATACCGTACAGCTGGGAAAATCTATGAAAAATTGAGGAGATGAAGATGCCAGGTCTCTAGAGTTTGAAAGCAATCTCTCAGGAAGGTCTACAGTGATCAGGTACAATAGATCTATCTACAAGTTCAAAAGGTATGTCTTATTTCTATTTGTAGTTGGATATTGTTGTCTACATGAGATATGGATATGGGGGTTTGAGGATTTTCCCTAGTGAGTTTATTGGTTGTATGGAACATGTTGTATAAGTCAGATATGCAGAAGTACAGAGCTGGTATATTTCATATTTAGCACTGGTATATCTTTATAGTGTTGAGGCACATCTTGTATTTGTTGGTATATGGTTGAGGTTTTGTTTGTGGTACATGGTTGAGAGCTTGTAGTGTGAAGTGATTGTGAATTTTTTGGTGTAGTGAGAGGTTGTATATCAATGAGGGTTTGATGTCTAGTTCATGTGAGGGTTATTACACTTGTTCATGATTGTACACACATGTATGGAACGTGACTAGAGAGATATAGATGCACTTGGTTAAGGGATATGTAATATGGTGTATGCATAGGGAACAAATACATGTTGCAGGTTAATGTGATAGAGGTAGAAAAGTGGTTGAAGTTTCAGGAAAGGTGAAATCCCTAGTTTTATGAATGTGTGCGTAGGCTTCAATATAGAGAGGTCGCATACATACACATGATGTAGTATAGACAGGGTGCGTAGATACGCAAGATGCAGTACAAACAGGTCGTGTAGCTTTTGGTTTTTGTTGGTACAGTCTGAGTACAGGTACAGGATGGATACAGGTCAGTGGCATAAGTTTGTTACAGGATGGTACAAGTTTACATTGGTATATCACATAGTGGCAGTGTGTAAGTGGTTTCATCATTTGAAACTTATACTTCATGGTGGAAGGATGAGACATGGATAGGTGGTTGTAGCCACGTTCTAGTTGTAGATGGGGAACATAGGGGGTTGTAGCCTCCTTCTAGTTGTAGCCAGTGAATTGGGGAGTTGGATCTTCCCTCAAGTTGTAGTCTAAAAATATAGGGGGTTGGAGCCTCCTTCTAGTTTCAGTTGGAAAACAAAGGAAGTTGGTTCTTTCAATGAATGTAATTCTTAAATACATATACAAAAAATCATTTTGTGGTTTTCTCCCGCATTGGGTTTCCACGTAAAAATACTGGTGTACTATGTATGTGTATGATTTCTCATTGTTCATGATTTATTTACTCTACACTTGTTGAATGACAATGGTATATTGATCATAAAGAAAACAACACTTGTATACTATGGTTAAAAAGGATTAAAAATCTTTATTACTGATTCACGCCCACTCTCAGTAATCCAACACTGGTTTATGCTTGATCTCTATAATATATTTCATAAACTAGTCCTCTGAACTTGGTTGTTCGAATTCATTGATTAATGCCTTATTCAAATCTATGACAATTGTAGGCACTCCTTGTGGACTATTTACTGCGAGGCCCATATACTAGTCCAATGCGCGGTCTCTAAATGTGATTTCCAGCTGCACCACTTTTGTATCTTCATCTATAATCTGTTTAGCTGGCAAAATGTTCTCACAAATAAACAAATGCTTCTATGGGTCCTCCGACCCTTCTCCATAGAACTCAAGTAACCTAATAGTTATATATGCTCCTACCATTGTGAAGTTTGTTGTACTACCACTTTCGCGCGGTGCAGATACTTGAATAATACTAATTGGATTTTTAATTCCACTTGATTTGGACCCTCTTCCTACTAAAATCCTTCTACTACTAATCACTCATTGTCTAACCAGTTCTTTCTCTTCATATGTATTAGTCGTGCATAGAGTTGTGGGTTCCACACTAATTCTAATCTAGAATGGAGAGCCTTCTTCTACTTCAGACCCTTGACCTATGGTTTTCCTCTCATATGTGGCGTACATGATTTCCTCAATCTGCCTTGTCGCAGGAAGAACATCTACCTCTTCCTCATCACTTTCCAAGCCCTCTCGCTCAGCTACTTCCCTCTTATTACTATTAATTCTATACTGGTAGGGTATTCCACTATGCGTCACTACAACTCTTCTCAATATCTCCTTGGTTTGTTCATCATCCATCATAATGAAGTCCATTTATTCCTTCTTCTGGGCTCTCTCTAGAGCCCTCTCCATATCGTAGATTGTTCTTAGTGCTTCCCCCAGTATCCTCATGTGCACAGAATGATTTATTTGTTTGAATCCATTGTCATCACACCTTTATCATGCAATAAAATCTTGATCGATGTGTAAAGTGACCTAATGTACCTTCCTCTTGGTCCCTTCAAGAAATCCTTCTTTGCAATAGTATATGACTTCACAGTATCGACTGC
Organism: Picea engelmannii; assembly: GCA_009831015.1. Taxonomy (NCBI): domain Eukaryota; kingdom Viridiplantae; phylum Streptophyta; class Pinopsida; order Pinales; family Pinaceae; genus Picea; species Picea engelmannii. The sequence goes on from ML780792.1 coordinate 746,172, forward strand.
AATTTCAATAATAAATCCTGCAATAATACTATCTAGCCAAAAATCCACTACGAGCATGAATTTATTATTGACTCTTTCTTGGCATGTAATATTCTTAGAAGCCCACTCTACTGGTATAATCTGGTTATTTGGGTGATTATAATTCAACCTTAATATCCATTCTTTCAACAACTCCGGAAAATACTAGAAAAATTTCTCATGTAGATCAGTAAACACATACCTTTCCAAATATTGGCATGGTATATACCTGAAGCTTCTATTGTCTTTCTACACAAACTTGAGCTCTTTTGTCTCCAACCATTTCAATATCCCTCTTAGTTAGATTACATGGCCTAAACATCCCCTTATACCACTACATTATCTTCAATGTCCTTCTCATCAAATCCCTTCCAGGATGTTCTTTTGAGTTCTAGCCGACAACATAACCAGTTGTTGGAATGTTTGGGCTAACCTAGGTTCTACTCTAGGTTTCCAACAAAACCCTGCAAACCATCAATCCTTCTGGAGACTAGAAGACAACATTGTGCACATAATGCAAAATGAAGTCTCACCCGAGATGGATTATGGGTGACTACAGGACCCAAATGTATGTAGTCATGGAAAGGATGGTGCTCATGGGGATGTTAAACATTCCTTCTACCTCATATATATCATATCTACCATTCATATTCATTTATTAACATTCATTCTTCAGTAAAAAATCACAATAGATCTAGTGCACGCTGCTTTCTAACTCTAACATATTCATTCATTCATTCATCATAGACCATTGCAATACATAACATAAATATTCCACAAAATGACACAATGTTTTACCATGGTTCACCCCCCTGGCTTACATCCATAAATATTTGGCATTATCTTCTTCTTTATTCATCTTCATCAAGTCATTGCATTGTGCACATTACATCAGAACTACATAAATTCACATGTATAAGTGTTAAGAACCAAACATCAATATAGCATAGAAAAACCTCAAAATAATTACTCAACGCCTTGAAAAAGAGATCATTTCAGGTAATAATCCTCTTTGAGGGGGAAACCTCCTTATACACCACATAAATTTCCAAATACAAGATGATTCCAAATGAAAATGTCTCCTTGGTATATATAGGAGACTAGGAGGTACAATTACAACTAATGGACTCAAGCCAACATAAATAAAATAACATTACTAATGTAATAAGCCCCAATTAAGGGGTAATGAGCCACTATTTAGGGATTAACATGCCCCTCCCCTTGAGACAAGTGTTTTCTGCAATGCTTGAGTAACTCTGGATGCTTTTGTATAAATGACTCATCTTCCCAAGTGGAATCTTCAACTGATAGTTTCCTCCATTTAATGAGATACTCTGAAATGGATCTATTCCTCAGTTGGTGAATTCTTGTGTTATTGATGGCTTCAGGCTCCAATATGATTTTTCCTTCCTCTTCAAGTTCTGGAAATATAGTTTGAACTGGGATCTTGTCACCTATAACCTTCTTTAAGCATGGAAAACTAGGTGTACTCGTGAAGATGCAAACAACTCCAATTTGTATGCCATAGTACCAATATTTTGCAACACTTTATAAGGGCCATAGTACTTTGGTGATAATTTATTATCCTTCTTAGATTGCTTGAGGGACATCTGTTTGTATGGTTGTATTCTTAAAAACACCCAATCCCCTACTTCAAAAATTCTTTCACTACGATGTTGATTTGCTTGTTGTTTCATGAGATTCTATGCCATGGTCAAGTTTTCCTTTAAGATTTGGAGAACTTGTTGTTGATGCTCGATGTGATCTTCCATTGCTTGAACCTTAGATTTTTATTTTAGAGAAGAAGTGATTGAAGGAGGGTGTTATCCATAGAGTTCCATAAATGGTGTCATTTTTGTTACAGTATTAAATGAAGTGTTATACCGTCATTCTCTCAAGGGTAACCATTTGAACCATTGTGTTTGTTTATCAGAGACAAAGCAACAAAGGTAGCCTTCCATACATTTTTTCACTATCTTAGTTTGTCCATCAGATTGAGGATGATAGGATGAACTATGAGCAAATTGAGTACCCAAACAAGAAAATAATTATGTCCAAAAATGTCCAGTGAATATGGGATCTCTGTCACTTACAATAATGTTTGGGCTGCCATGTAGCTTTTGAACTATCTCCATGAATGCATTGGAAACTGTACTAGCTTTGAAGGGATGAGAGAGTTCACACAAGTGTTTGTACTTGGTCATTCTATCAACAATCACCATGATGACACTCTTTCCCTTATACTTCAGTAACCCTGTGATGAAATCCAATGAAACCTCCTCCCAATGATGACTTGGGATGGATAATGGTTGTAAAAGACATGGGGTCTTAATTGTTTCCACCTAATGTTTTTGGAAAACCAAACATTCTGCCACAAACCTTTGAACATCATTTTTAAGGCCATCCCAAAAAAATTCCTTGTTGACCCTATGGTAGGTTTTCAAAAATCCTGAGTTCCCTCATACTAGAGAGGTGTGGAATTCCAATAGTACATTTTGTTTGAGTTGGAAGTTCTTACATAAATATAAATGATATTTGTACCATAGTGAATCATGTTTCAATGTAAATGTATCTGATGCACTGGAATCCTGCTGCAACCTTTGAATGAGAGTCCACATTTCGTCATTCTTCCATTCATCCCTTGCTTCTATTATCCAATCGGGTTGGATGATAGAGATAGCACAGAGAAAGGCCTCAACATCTTCATCCTTTATTGAGAGTGCATCTGCCACAACATTTTTCTTCCCTTTTTTATAGACGATTTCAAAATCATAACCCAATATCTTGGTCACCCATTTTTGTTGTTCTTCTGAATATAGTCTTTGTTCCAAGAAGTATTTAAGACTATCATGATCCTTTTTTACCTTGAAGTTCCTACCTATCAGGTAAGGGTGCCATTTCTTCAATGCATATAGTATTTCCATCATTTCCTTCTCATAAATGGGTTTGTGTAAGTCATTTCCCTTGAGTGGCTGACTTTCAAAATTCAGGGGCCTTCCTTCTTGCATTAGGACAACACCAATTCCATTTCTTGAGGCATCACATTCCACAATAAAGGTTTTTGTGAAGTTTGGAGTGGTCAAGATAGGAGCTTTTCACATCACCTCTTTAAGTTGTTCAAAATATTTAGTTGCCTCTGGAGTCCATGAAAATTCATCCTTCTCAGTTAATTCTGTTAAAGGTGTTGTTATTCTTCCATAGTGTCGAACAAACTTGCGGTAGTAACCTGTCAAACCAAAAAATCCTCTAAGATTCTTCAATTGTTTGGGAATCGAATAGTCCATCATGGCCTTAATCGTTTTAGGGTCTACCTTGACACCTTCATGAGATACAATATGACCCAAATACTCTACCTCCTTTACCCCGAAGAAACATTTGTATGGTTTGGCATACAGTTCTTTCTCCTTTAGTAGTTGTAGCACCTTGTAAACATGTCACACATGATCCTCCCAATACTTTCTATAGATTAGTATATCATCAAAAAATACTAACACAAATTTTCAAAGGAAGGGATTGAAAATGGAATTCATCAACCCTTGGAATGTGGAAGGTGCATTTGTAAGGCCAAAAGGCATGACCAAAAATTCATAATGGCCTTCATGAGTTCAGAATGTTGTTTTTGGGATATCTTCTTCCTTCATTCTAATCTAATGATACCCTGAACAAAGATCCAAATTTGTGAAATAGATTGCTCCATGTAGTTCATATAACAATTCATCAATGATGGGAATGGGAAACTTATCTTTAATAGTGATCTTGTTGAGATCTCTATAATATGGACACATACTCCATGATCCATATTTCTTGAATACCATTACCACTGGTGCAGAGTAAGAACTTTGGCTAGGTCTAATAATGCCAACCTCTAACATTTCTTCAACCACGCACTCAATTTCACTCTTCTAGGCATAAGGGTATCTGTATGGCCCGATGTTAGGAGGAACACTCCCATGAATTAGGTGAATATCATGATCATGATTTCAAGTGGGTGGAATACCTTTGGGAATATCTTCAAATACTTTGGAATGCTTATCAATGGTCCCTTGGAGATATAGGGGAATAGATGGCTTAGATGTTTCAACATCTAGTGAGCATACTTGTGCAATTACACCTTGATGCCCCTTTTTCAATAATTTTGTCATGCCATTAGAGCTTATCACCTTACTGGGTTTCCCTGTGATACCTCTTAACTCAATTTCTTTTCCTTCAAATGAAAATTTCATGAAAAGTTCTTGAAAATTAAAATCCATTGTTCCTAATGATTGTAACCATTGGATTCCTAGTACGACATCAACACCACCCATGGGTATAGAAATCATTCGACTATTCATTACATATTCCCCTATAGTAAGATTGATCTTATTGCATTTTTTTGAGCAATTGATATTTCATCCATCTGCAATCATTACTTGAAACTCTGGTGTTGGATATACAAAGCAATTGAGAGCTTTGTCTAATTTATAGTGAATGAAATTATGAGTACTACTAGAATCAATTAGGACTATTACCTTTCTCTTTTTGATATATTCTGCGATGTTGAGGGTTTGTGGAGTGTTAATTCCATCCAATGCATTACACGATATCGTGGGAGTCAACTCTTCAGAAGAAATCGCGTCTACATTTTCATCTTGAGATGGTTCTTGTTGTTGTTGTTCTTCTTCTTCCTCTTCACAATCTATGTAGAATAGTTTCTTCCCACCACACTTATGTCCCTTACTATACTTGATGCCACAATTAAAGTGTAAACCTTTTTCTTTTCTTTCCTCCAATTTTTGAGGTGTCAACCTTTTAGGTTGAGGTTTTTTAGAAGAAGGAACATTATTCTCTTGATAGATGTTAGGAGTGGTCCTTTTAGTAGCCATAGCCATATTTTTACTTTCAACATTTCTTGCCACCCTAAATGCATTCTCGAATGATTTGGGTTCCCAAAGACGAACCCCATGTTGAATGTTATCCTTTAAAGTTCCTATGAATACATCAATCAAGTGTTCATCTAGAATATATGTTACCTTTATATTCAATATTTGGAAGTTCTCAATGTGCTCTGTAACTAAACCCTTTTGCTTGAGATTTATGAATTGGCTAAAGAAGTTATTTCTCCTTGTATCCTCATAGTGTGCTATCATTTCTTCCGTGAAAATTGTCTAAGTGATGAGTGATTTGTGAGAACAAATCCATCAATACCACACAAATTGATTATGTTCTAAATATAAAGAAGCAATTCGTACCTTTTGTGTATGTGGCACATTATGTAGATCAAAGAATTTCTCCATCTGAAGTATCCATGTGATTGTGTCCTTGCCATCAAACTTCCTCATATCGATCTTAGGAAAGTGGTTGGTCTTCAACACAAAGTTAGAGTTTCTCCATTCTTGATTCATCTTCCTTGGGTCCACATCATGAATTTCATGGGATACATTTTCACTTTCAGGCATCCTCTCTATTAGGATATTTTTCAATCCTTCCATGATCTCCCTTTTTAAACCATCCATATTAGTATCCATTATTGCCTCCAACTTAGCTTCTGTTGAATCCATCATCCCTTGTAGTTCATCTTTTGTTATTTTCTTCTTTTGTAAATCACTTATGTCCCTACACATTTCTTCACCTTCATCAAGATTCCAAGTAGGATTGTCTGGAGGCTTATTTGGTGTAGAAGTTCCTGTTTTTGGCGGCATGTTGGCCAAGTATCATTTTAAACCTTGATTTTGAGGTGGTTCTGCTAGACAATCTTTCTTTTATTGTATCTCCAAAATTATGTCCCTTATGGGTATGGATTTTTTTTTAGTTCTCTGATATTTCTTCTCTGCAATGCCATAGGTCTGATCAAAATTGGATGTTCCAGGTGGAATTTATGGTAACATCTCCACAAATTGATGATTTTTGTCCTTTCCATGAGATATCACTTGTATAGCATGCCCCACACAAAATAATTGATATAAAATTATGAAACTTGTACCAAAAATACTATAGACTGTCTACTATCCAATGCAGCTAGTCTCACTCAATTTGGATACTCTAGGAATAATTTATGATTTTTTTACCCGAAACACATGATTGAGACTAGTCAAATGCCCTATCTTCCAGAAGGTGTATCCACAAATGTAATATGCCCCTGAAGCTGCAATTTTAATCACAGATAACTTAATAATTTTTGTAAAAATTATCCAGATTTCAGGGTTGGAAATGCTACATAAACGTTTTTATAGAGAAAATGTTGTGATGACTCAATCCAGGATTATTCCATAACTCTATCTTACACAGGTTGTATCTCCTAAAGTATAATGCCTCAGGAGCTGAAATTTTAACCCAACGTACCTTGATCCCTATACTAAATATCCTCCAAAGGGTTCCTTATGAAATGTATTATAAAAAACTTCATAGAGAAAATTACAAGGTGTCTCAGATGTAGCAGCAAAACCCCAAGATCTTGAGCTCTGATACCATATGTTAAGAACCAAATATCAATATAGCATAGAGAAACCCCAGAATAAGTACTCAACAACTTGAAAAAGAGATAATTTTAGGTAATAAGCCTCTTCCAAGGGGGAAACCTCCTTATACACCACATAAATGTCCAAATACAAGAGTATTCCAAACGAAAATGTCTCCTTGGTATATATAGGAGATTAGGAGGTACAATTACAACTAATGGACTCAAGTCAACATAAATAAAACAACATTAACAATGTAATATGCCCCAATTAAGGGGTAAGAAGCCACTATTTAGGGATTAAAAATAAGTGAGGCTAACTAGTGTCACACCAAGATACAAAGCTTGTGAACTGTCCCTTAGTTATAATCCATAAGTATTCAAAACTGAGTCAACATTAGCTCCACAACTTTCAAACAAAACTAGTAACTACAAATCATAACTTATCAAAACCATACCATGACATGATCTCCTTAGATCTTAAAATACATATTTATACTTAAAAAATGGGTTAAAACCCTTTACATCAAAGACCAAAACCCTAACCCTAAGTGGATTAGGTTTGTCCACATTACAACCTCCCAAGCGTGGTTGGTCCTCTATCCAACAATTTCCTCATCGCGTTGTCCTTCTTTATGCCTTTGAATTTTCCTCTTCCTCACACTTATTTTCCTTATTGCTTGGAACACTGCTTTCCCTCACTTATGGCATGCTTCGTTTCCTTTACTTGCGGCACACACTCCATTTGTGGTCCCATTTCTAACTTTTTTCCATAATTGATGCGCATTTCTCCAAAATAACCTGCTCCAACAACAAACATATGTGCAACAACCTCCTCAAGCTCTACCCTTACCTTCTTAGCACATGCCTTGAATTCCTTAAGGCCTCCTTTGTGTTTCTCTTTGTGCCTGATTTGTTCCTCCAATTTTTTAATCCTAACATCTTTTTCTTCATTTTGATGGAATATATTATTGAGGTTTTGTTGCATTTCCATGGTGAAAGAAGTGCCTGTGAATTATATGGAGAGCAAGTATTTGTTGATGTCTTCGGCAACTGGATTCTTTGAGATACCAGACAAGGGGTTTCCACCAATAACTGGGAGTTTTCTTGTTTTTTGTTTCAAAATTCTACTGGTGGCTTTGTCGAATATGAACATCCTAAAGTGTTTCCACCTTTTGGGGCTTGTAAGGTGTTTGAAGCCATAACCTAATTTCATCGACTGGAAGTTGACCTCTAGTGAGAGGAATTTCTACCGATGATCTTAGGATGTTGATGTCCATAGGAGAAGCATCATTATTTAGTGATTCTTCATCCTTCTTTCTTTTCTCTTCTGCATGTGCCTTCGCTGCAACCTCATATGCTTCCCTTTTTTCTATTGTTGCTACCTCAACTACTCCTTTCACTTTCATTTCCACCACTATTTCTGATGCCACCATTGATGCACCAAATTTGTGTTTGGCCTTGGCTTCCTCTTTATTTCATTTCTTCTTGATAGGGTCCTCTTTATTATTCTAAAATTTATCTATCTTTCTTTATTTCTTGTATGTAGCTACCTCCTCTCCCCTTGTTGATTGAGAATGTGTAGTTGTTGTCGTGGCTACCACTGCTATTGATATTGCCTCTTCTTCATCTCTCTTTCGTTCTTCTTCCCGATATTTTTCCTAATATGAGATCCTTCCAAGAGGTTTTCCTTTATACTTGGAGATAAACTCTTCATATGTTATGGTACCACAATGAATCTCCTCCTTTTCCCACTTGGATGAAGTGTATTGCAAGTTGTGTTTGTTCTTGCTTCAATATTCTTTGCCCACTTCCTTTGGGTCACCTCTTCAGAACCTCTCTTCTCCGAAGAGAAAATAAAATAGTGTGTATACTTCATCTTGAGAATGTTTGATGATTTCAAAGGAGTATGATCTGGCCCAAAATGGTAGAGGGGGGAATATGGATTTCTTATCTATATATAGTGAGGCTTAAAATCCATAGATCAAAGTCTAATGCAAGATTTGCTACAGCACTAACTTGTTAGGAATGAACTTGGGGAGTAGATGAGGATATTTGATGGATCCATATATCCTTATGTATGTCATGTACTCTAGGAGATACCATTATCCTATTCTTTTCACTATTTCCTGAGCCTTGTTGGTCATGCATGGAGTGGTGAGTTGAAGATGAACTAGTAAAGTGGTTCTAAGAAGCAATCAAAAATATTTTGATACTCGATCCCATATTTGTGCTCCTAGAGAACTTTGCAATAAATGTGTATGGGAGGGTCGGTTGGCTACCAGGACCAACCCATATTTAGATATTGATGGAATATGCATACCATGTCCAACATGTAGGAAGAAATGTGGAAGTTCAAAAAATCGTCGGGGGTGGTCTCCTTGACTGTTCTGATGGATTCCTCTAGATATGCTAATAGAATATCTACCCAGTTGAAGGATGACCCCACCTCGATGCAGTAGTATATGAGGGGCATCAAGAATAAGGTGAACTTTGATGTGTCATATTCCACATACAACCTACATATCAATTCCATAACATACCGGTAAGACTTCCTCAAAAAACTGGTGGGATATTCACTTGAGGGTCTTATCTTGAATGTATTGTCAGGATTGTACTAGATTTTTCACAAATTGTTTCCCTTGTGCAAATATTTCCCGATGAGATCTTTGTCCAATGATAGAATTCCTTTAACTAAGTGATAGTATGAGGCTAGGGTAGATGCCTGAAATGATGTTATGGGTTTCCCATTGGAATTGATTATATATCTATTATCTAGGTCTACATGATGGATTATCCATAAAAATGCCTTTGCACAAGGAAAAATTGATGCATGAGATGCCACCCTATGTAGACCCAATTTTCTGATGTTCTTGAATACCTTGAGTTCATATTCATATTATGATTTTATCGGGAAACTCTATTTCTTAAACATTTGGAATACTTCACCCCATTAAGTGAGTTCCTCTTCTCTATGAATCTTGTGGTGTCATCATAGATAGGACCTAATGTGTCTTCTTCCTCTTCTTTGTGGCTCCCAATTGCATAGGCCTCTATCATGGGATATTTTCTTGTAGATTTGTTTTGGAGAGACATATTTGAATCTACGATAGACACGTTCAACATTAATATACCAAGACATTAATAAAAAATACCATAATCTATGTAGTCATGGAAATGATGGTTCTCATGAGGATGTTAAAAATTCCTTCTACCTCAGATATATCATATCTACCATTCATATTCATTTATTAACATTCATTTTGCAATAAAAAATCACAATAGATCTAGTGCACACTGCATTCTAACTCTAACATATTCATTCATTCATTCATCACATACCATTGCAATACATAACAGAAACATTCCACACAATGAAACAATGTTTTACCGTGGTTCACCCCCCTGGGTTACATCCATAAAGATCTAGCATTATCTTCTTCTTTATTCATCTTCATAAAGTCATTTCATTGTGCACATTACATCAAAACTGCATAAATTCACATGTATAAGTGAGGTTGACCAGTGTCACACCAAGATCCACAGCTTGTGAATTGTCCCTCGGTTACAATCCATAAGTCTTCAAAACTGACTCAGCATTATCTCCAGAACTTTCAACCAATGCTAGTAACTACGAATCATAACTTATCAAAAATGTACCATGACATGATCTCCTCAGATATTTCCATACATATTTATACTTCAAAAATGGGTTAAAATATTTTACATCAAAGACCAAAACCCTAACCCTAAATAGATTAGGTTTGTCCACATTACAATCTCCTATGCGCGATTCATCCTCGATCCAACCATTTCCGCATCGTGTTGTCCTTATTTCTTCCTTTGACTTTTCCTCTTCCTCACACTTATTTTCCCTATTTCTTGGAACACTTCTTTCCCTGACTTATGGTGTGCTTCTTTTCCTTTACTTTCAGCACACATGCCATTTGTGGTCCCATTTCTAACCGTTTTCCATAATTGTTGTGCATTTCTCCAAAATAGCCTACTCCAACAACAAACATATGTGAAAAAAACTCCTCACGATACCTTACCTTCTTAGCACATGCCTTGAATTCCTTAAGGCTTCCTTTGTCTTTCTCTTTGTGCCTGATTTGTTCCTCCAATTCTTTAACCCTAACATCCTTTTCTTCATTTTGATGGAATAAATTATTGAGGTTTTGTTCCATTTCCATGGTGAATGAAGTGCCTGTGAATGCTATGTTGAGCAGGTATTTGTTGATGTCTTCTTCCACTGGAGTCTTTGAGATATCAGACAAGGGGTTTCCACCAGTAAGTGGGAGTTTTCTTGTTTTTTGTTGCAAAATTCTACTGGTGGATTTGTCGAATTTGAACCTCTTAAAGTTTTTCCACGTTTTTGGGCTTGTAAGGTGTTTGAAGCCATAACCTGATTTCATCGACTGGAAGATGACCTATGGTGAGAGGAATATCTACTGATGCTCCTAGGATTTTGATGTCCATAGGAGAAACATCATTATTTAGTGCTTCTTCATCCTTCTTTATTTTCTCTTTTGCAAGTGCCTTCGCTGCAACCTCATATGATGCCATTTTTTCTATTGTTGCTATCTCAACTTCTCCTTTCACTTTCGATTCCACCACTATTTCTATTTCCACCATTGATGCATCAAATTTTTCTTTGGTCTTGGCTTCCTCTTTCTTTCATTTCTTCTTGATAGCTTCCTCTTTATTATTCTAAAATTTATCTTTCTTTCTTTATTTCTTGTTTGTAGCTACCTCCTCTCCCCTTGTTGATCGAGAATGTGTAGTTGTTTTCATGGCTACCACTATTGTTGCTACTTCTTGTTCTTCATCTCAATTTCATTCCTCTTCTCGATATTTTTCCTAATATGAGATCCTTCCCAAAGGTTTTCCTTCTTACTTGGAGATAACCTCTTCATATGTTATGGTTCCACAATGAATCTCCTCCTCTTCCCACTTGGATGAAGTGTATTCCAAGTTGTTTTTTTTATTTATTCAATATTATTTGCCCACTTCCTTTGGGACACCTCTTCAGAACCTCTCTTCTTTGAAGAGAAAATATAATAGTGTGTCTACTTCATCTTTATCATGTTTGATGCTTTCAAAGGATTATGATCCGAACCAAAATGGTATAGGGGGGAATATGGATTTATTATCGATATATAGTGAGGCCTCGAATCCATAGATCAAATTCTAATGCACAATTTCCTACAACACTAACCTTTTAGGAATGAACTTGGGGAGTAGATGAGGATATTTGATGGATCCATATATCCTTATGTATGTCATGTACTCTAGGAGATACCAATATCCTATTATTTGCACTATTTCTTGAGCCTTGTTGGTCATGCATGGAGTGGGTGAGTTGAAGATGAACTGGTAAAGTGATTCTAAGAAGTAATCATAAATCTTGTGATACTCGATCCCATATTTGTGCTCCCATAGAACTTTGCAATATATGTGTATGGGAGGGTCAGTTGGCTACCAGGACCAACCCATATTTAGATATTGATGGCATACACATACTATGTACAATAGGTAGGAGGAAATGTGGAAGTTGGGAAACGCGTTGGGGGTGGTCTCCTTGATTGTTCTGATGGAGTCCTCTAGATATGCTAATAAAATATCAACCCAGTTGAAGGATGACCCCACGTCGATGCAGTAGTATATGAGGGGCATCAGGAATAAGTTGAACTTTGATGTGTCATATTCCACATACAACCTACATATCAATGCCATAACATATTTCTATGAATTCCTCAACAAACTATTGGGATATTCACTTAAGGGTCTTATTTTGAATGTATTGTCAGGATTGTACTAGATTTTTCACAAATTGTTTTCCTTGTGAAAACATTTCCTGCTGAGATCTTCCTCCAACAATAGACTTCCTTTATCTAAGTGATGGTATGAGGCTATGGTAGATTCCCAAAATGATATTATGGGTTTCCCATTGGAATTGATTGTATATCTATTATCCAGGTCTAAATGATGGATTATCCACGGAAATGCCTCTGCACAAGGAGAAACCGTTGCATGAGATGCCACCCTATGTAGCCACAATTTTCGGATGTTCTTGAATACCTTGAGTTCATATTCATATTATGATTCTATATGGAAAGTCCATTTCTTAACCATTTGGAAGACTTCACCCCATTTAAGTGAATTCATCTTCTCTATGAATCTTGTGGTGTCATCGTAGATAGGCCCTGAGGTGTCTTCTTCCTCTTTTTCGTGGCTTCCAATTATAGAGGCCTATGTCATGGGATATTTTATTGTATATTTGTTTTGGGGAGACATATTTGAATCTACGATAGACACGGTCAACATTAATATACCAAGACATTAATAAAAAATACTATAATCTAATGAAAGAACATGACTAGAATTATTTCCTACAATTAAGTGAAGTTTATGATTTTGGGAAGAATCGAGAAGTTAATGATGATCTCATTAAAAAAAACTTTCATTGATTTCTAAGGACTTACTTGTATTAATACCAAGAGGAGATTCATCATCTGAAGATGAAAGGATAATTCGTGACATAGTGAAGGCTTAGTGAACCTAGTTCAGTTCAAAGGGAGGAGGAGAGATTGAATGAATCGACATGAAAATATTTATCGATGACTATAACAATAAATGCGCCAATATGGTATCAATGTTCATCATAGAAACTTCACTGGTATGAGAATAATGGTATCAATGGAGATGTTGTGAACTTCATCGATACAGTGGAAGGGAGTACTGGGGCCAATGAGGGGAATCTTTTCAATATTGAGAAATGAGTATCAATGCTAAACATACAAACTCTGTTGGTATGCAAGGAAATGCATTGATTATGTTCAAATTAAATCCGCCGATATGGTGAACAAGTAACTGAAGAAATCATGTCAAACTCACCATCGAATGGAAGAGAAGACCATCATAGATCATAACAACCTTGCTAGAATAGCTGACACTGATCGTGAATGTTGGAATACTAAGAGGGGGGGGGTGAATCAATATTATGCACTTTTTACCACTTTTAACTAGAATATGTAAAAATCAATTTATCAACAATATCTCACTTATGATTTATTTCAAGATATTATGAACAATGCCATTCAACAACACATAACCATATATATATGCAGTACACAAGAATTTTATGTGGAAACCCAAATGGGATAAAACCATATATTTATTTCTTATATATTAGAAGATTACATTCATAGGAAGTACCAACTCCAAAAATTCTCTAGCACCAACTGGAAGGAGGAACCAACCCCTTGTTTACAAGATCCAACTTGAAGGAATCTAAAAATCCCTATATTTTCCAACTGCAACTAGAAGGACGCTCCAATCCCCTAATTTACAAGATCCAACATGAAGGAAGCTATGTCTCCTTGCATTCTCTAGTACCAAATAGAAAGAGGCTACAAACCCCTTTCCTTTCCCCTTCCTTCCTTCCTCCCTGAAATATAAATGGAGACTCAATCTGTCACTGATAATCAACCTATCACTTCCATTGTCACTAATACTAATACATCATCATCAACAAAACCATATTCATTCACATGAACCATATGAAAATATCACCAAGAACATCTCTCAAACATATTCCCAACATCACTAAGACATGCCTCAAACCATATGCCAAATATGTGCCTCCACCAAGTTCCATAACATCCATGATAAACCATAAACCATGTACCATAAATATACCTAAAATAATATTCCCAATATCACCAACATATGTCTCTATCCATGTGTCAAAGACTCTTCAAGATATGCCTCAAGTATATACCATAACATCAATATATAAACCTCAAAAACACATAAAGACATAACTTTAATCATATAATCAACTCGATGCATAAGATCACAACCAACAAACCTTCCTCAACTTCTACATCAAGATGATATCATCTTCATTGACCTTTCCTTCAACTTTGCTGGACCAAACTGGGAAACTAGCGGTGCCTCCATTGACGAGTGTTTTGAAACTTGCAAGGGATTCCTTGAACACCTTCTATTTGACCCATGAGGGCCTACTCAATTAGGGTTTTCAGATAACCCTTCTCCTATATGCAGCTCTAAGACTTTTCTCCTTCTCACTCCTTCGCTTCCCTAGATTCACTACATCAGACTCACTAAGAGATCACATACTTGCTTTATTTCTTGATGTAAATGAGAGGCTCTTGATGAGTATTTTTACTTTTTCAAGTAACTCCTTTACTTGAATTTAGGGCCAAGCTATAACTTCTAGTTTGAAACAACTTTTCTCCTTTAATTAATTTTGGGTTTGACTTGTAAATTCTTTGACCTTAGATCTAGGGATTCTTGAGCATACTTTGGGGCTTGAAATTTAAGAGAGAATAAATTATCAACCATGAGGAACTACGTGGCATACCACCTACCATTTTAAATTAAATGAAGAGGACTATCCATCTATTAGGTTTCTGAATACATTTGTAATTTCCTACATCCTCTTTTTCCTCAAACAACTTCGGGCTTCTTGACCACACCTCGGGGATTCTTGCAAAATTCTTAAAAGAGTCTTCTCATGAGGGCCATTCTTAAAGATACTCCATAAAGGGACCACTTTGGAGACTTCTTCAAATATACCCATTACTTCTAGAGTCTTATAAACTTCTTCTAGAGTTGACATCAATGACAACAAATTTTCCAACAATCTCCCCGTTTGGCATTGATGACAACACTCATGCTCCCCCTATGACCAATGAAAACCATGAATTCATTATTTATCCCCCTTTCTGAACTATATTCCCCCCTTTGACATCAATGACAAGGGGTAACTCCCCTTGACAATTTTTCTCCCCCTTTTTTCTTTGCCAAAAATCCATGTAGATCACTTTGGGGAAGAAACTCCTCCAAGTTTTTGTCGAAGATACTCAAATGTCTCTCTTGGGAGAGGTTTGGTGAAGATATCTGAAATATATTCTTTTGTCCCAATGGTATCTAACTTGATATTGTTTTATGTAACTTTTTCTCACAAAAATTGAAACTTAATCAAAATATGTTTGGTCTTGGAATGCATCACTAGATTTTTGGAGATACTTATAACACTGGTATTGTCAAAGAATATTAATGTGGGCTCATCATATTTTACTTGTATGTATTCCATGGTTTTCTTCATCCAAAGTAACTAAGTACAACATTCTCCTATTGCAATATATTATTATTATGTTGTAGACAATGATACTTAGGAATCCTTCTTACTTAACCATGATACGAGACAATCACCCAAGTAGAAGGTTGCTCCATTAGTACTTCTTCTATCATCAATGGTTCCTTCCCATTTTGCATCTTTGTCGGTGACCATATTTATCTCATTCCCTTTCAGATACCACAATCCAAACTCTGTTTCTCCTTAGAGATATTTGAATATCCTCTTTACTTCCAGAATATGATTTTCCTTCAATGTTGCTTGAAATATTGCAACCTGTCCAAATAATTGCATTATATTTGGTCTTGAGGCTATCACATAGATTAGGATACCAATCATTTATATATAGAGTATTTGATATAATTCCTTAGATTAATCATCTTTTCTCAACTTCCAATCAGTCACCATAGAAGTTCTTATGGGTTTGCAATCTTCCATTCCAAACTTCTTCAACAGTGATTTGATGTACCTGGTTTGGGAAGTGAAAATACATTCATCTAACTGAGATATCCGAAGTCCCAAAAATAAGGTCGAATCACCAAGTAGCGACATCTAGAACTCATTTTTCATGTATTTTGAAAACTTCTTACTCATTATGTCATCATCACTTCCAAAAATGATGTCATCCACATATACTTCAATGATAAGTATGTTGTCTTGATCCACTTTTATGTACACATTGCTATCTGCATTTCCCTTTCTAAATTCTTATTGCTACAAGTACTTGTGAAACCTTGAATACCAGGCTCTAGGGGATTTCTTGAGTCCATATATATCTGTCTTCAACCTGTAAACATAATCTTCTCTTTCTGACAGTAGAAACCCTTCTGGCTATTCAATGTAGACTACTTCTTCTAATTCTCCATTTAAAAATGCTAATTTTACATCCATTTGATATACTTTGAATCTTTTGGAACACGCATAGCCCAAGATCATTCTAATTTCTTCCATTATGGAAATTGGAGAATTTTTTTTATTCAAAATATACTCCTTCAACTTGAGCATATCCTTTGCATACTAGCCTTTCCTTGTTTCTGGTTACCTATCCATCTTCATTTGGTTTTTTTCTGAAAACCCATTTTGTACCAATTACATTTTTATCCTTAGGTCTTGGAACCAGTTCCCATGTCTCATTATTCTCTATTTGATTCAGTTATTTTTCCATGGCCTTGATCCAATATTCATCATTGTTTTCTTCCTCAAAAGTGTTGGGTTCAATTGTGGATAGAAGTGCTAGGTGTCCAATATTTTTTTTTGGTGGATGATTATTCTGAACCTAACGGTTAGGTGTCCTAGAAGGTATCTGAAAATATTTCTAGTCATTTTATTCTTCTTTTGCTTCTGGCTACTTATCTTCTTTCTATTATTTTTCTAACTCTTCTCCTTTTATTTCTTCTTCTGCTTCATGTTCTTTTGAATTTCTGCTATCTTCTTTGGTATTTAGCACATTTGTTTCATCAATATTTACACTGACACTTTCCACTATTCTATTGAATCTTAGGATGTAACAATTGTTTTCCTTGGTTTTTCTTGAGTATCCAAGCAATATGCCTTTATGAACTCGAGAGTCAAATTTTCCAATCCTGTTATCTTCTCTTTTTATATAGCATTTGCTTCCAAACACTCTAAAGTGCTTGACTTTTTTCAGTCTTCCCTTCCATAGCTCATATGGAGTCTTGTCATTGTTACTTCTAAGCATTCATTTGTTCAATATATGAATGAATGTATTTACTTCTTGTACCCAAAATACCTCACCCAACTTGGAATGTTTCAACATGGTTCTAGCCATCACTCGTATAGTTTTGTTCTTCCTTTCAAGGACTTCATTTTGATGAGGTGTCCTAGCTACTGAGAATTTCCTTTTTATTCCATGATATTCAAAAAATTCCATGAATTCTTTTGATGTGAACTCACCTTCATTTTCTTATCTCAAGCACTTGAATTTCAAATCAATCTCATTTTCAATCATCTCTTTGAATATCCTAAAAAAATTAAATGCCTCCAACTTTTTCTTAAGAAAGTATATTGCAGTCATTCTTGTACAATCATCAATAAGTAGCATGAAGTATTGTTCTACATTTAGTCCTTTTTTTCTCATTGGTCTACATAGATTAGTGTTCACAATATCCAATGGTTTTTTTTAGAGTGTTCCTTCATTATGAACTCAGTTCTTGTTGGTTTTCCATGTAGGCAGTGCTTGCACATAGTATTGGCTAGTTTTGAAATTTCAAGAATTTCTCTTACTAATTAATTTCTACTTATTTTGAAAATATTTTCAAAGTTCATGTGACCCATTCTTCTGTTCCAAATCCAACTTTCATTACCCTTTCCCAAACAACATATTTCCTTTCCAATTTCATTTAAGAAGTGTATGTTGTTCAGAGTTCTTATTGTTGTAGCCACCAATTTTCCTGATCCTTCTTTCCTTATCTCACATTTATTTGAGTTGAATGGGAATGTGTGTCCTTGATAACACATTTGACTCACACTTAGTAGATTGTGATTCATAATTTTGACAAGTAGAACATTTTCTACCATGACATCTTTACTTCCAATCTTGACTCTTCATTTTCCTACAATTTTGGTTGAGTTATCATTTCCAAATGAAACTTATCCATATCTTTCTTTCTTTAGAGTTACAAACCTATCCTTTTCCCCTGTCATATCTTTTGAGCAACCACTGTCAACATACCAAACACTTTTTCTTCTTTGGGATTGTAGAGAAATATAAAATTCTTCAATGTTCAATTTATCCTTCTTATTTTTCCATATTCTTGATGGTTATTTTACATGACTGTTGAAATCCTTTTTTGGTTCCTTTGGAGGAACAGTCAATATGCAATATTTGGCCATGTGTACAAATTTTTTTCATTTATAACATTCTACTTCATCATTTAATGAGCCAAAACTATTATAGTTTCTTTTATATGCTTTATGAGGATGTATGAGATAATTAATTATCAAGTAGATTTCAAAGTTGCTTCTGTTATTAGCATAGGCTATATATGTTGGACACACCTACCACACTTAGAGGGGGGATGAATGAGTGTGGGGCTCTTTTTCCAAAAGTTCCCTCTTGCACAAAAACTCATCAATTAGCATTCAACATTTATTCATTACTCATAGTTGTCATTTATAACTAGTTAGATGTGAGCACATATCAACAACATATATCAACAATATATCATCAACAAGTCATCACCATAATGAACAGAAAGAACACAAGATGTATGTAAAATTTTCTTTTTATTACAGACTACAATCCTTGGGGTTTATCAGCAACAACTAAATAGAGTACAACTCTATAAGAGCACCTTCTCTATAATGCAAGACTCAATTTACACCCTCAGCACCAACTGAGATGAGGAAAAAATCCTTAACAGATATCAATATATCAACAGGTACGCGACCTGTCAGTAGTTCAACCTGCATGTGCATGTGCATGTGCACTTTGACTTCTTTGACCTTTTGGGGCTTGAAGCCTTCATATGGGGTCCTCCAACTTCATAAGGCCATAACTCTCAAACCGTGAGGAGTTATGTGACATTCCACATACCATCGAAAATGGCATGAAAAACATTATCCATCTAGGATAGTTTCACCAACAACTTCATTGATCTTCATCTCATTAATCCACATGCAAGCATGGGTCCTCCAACCGTTCGTCTAGGATAACTCAATCCGTAAAGCATCTTCCCGTGAGGGATTTCACCATAAGGGGACCACTTTGGAGTTCATCCATTTTTGAACCTTATCAACCATGATAAGATAATAATGATTCATCTTTACATCAATTCACCAGTGCATCATATATATCAACTATGCATCATGTATCAATGACAACTCATTGATCCATCTTCATCAATGCATCATATCAATGATCCATCTTTATCAATTGATTTCCACTTGGACATCTATCATTCTCATCAAGGGCATCATATCAATGATCCATCTTTATCAATTGGTTTCCACTTGGACATATATCATTCTCATCAAGGGCATCATATCAATTGGTTTCCACTTGGACATCTATCATTCTCATCAATTCATATTCATTATTCATCAATCATCAATCAATCAATTACTTGACATCAATCAAACCAAACCATTTGCATCAATGACATATGATCCAACAATCTCCCAAATAATCAAACCATTGGCATCGATGAAAACATGATCCAACAATCTCCCCCTTTGGCATTGATGGCAATACCAACATTGATGTCAATTCCGATTACCAATTATTGATGTCAACATGTAGACAAGGCATGCTCTTCATCAATAGTCAATGTGACTATCTCTCCACATCAATATGTCCCATCAATTAACATCAATCACATCAATGTGATTATCTCTCCCCCTTTGACATCAATGGCAAAGGGTCATTCTCCTCTTGGGGTTGCTCCCCCTATCTTGTTGTCGCTATATAATCTCTCCCCTTTTGAACAAGGGATATCATTCTGATGTAATGTTGAAAATACATAGAACATACTCCCCATGTGACCATCGTTCCCCCTGGAATTATGCCTCTGTGCTCTTTCTTCAAATACAGGTCTCTTTTCTAGGTATGTATCTAATAAATATCTCCTCCTAGAATCATGGGAAGAAGAATGACTCTCCCTAAGGGTATGTCTCCCCCTATATTTTCTGCAAGATGAACAATATGCTACCATATGATGATCCTTGGACCTGTTCATGCATCAAACTTGTGCTATACCATTCATCATGAAACAAAATATATGTCAAAAATGAAATAGAGAATCATGAATAATATATCCACCAAGTGCATCATGTACCAAAATGTGCCCACCATGCACAACACCCATGTACATCAACAATGTGTCAAAAGATATGATCCATGAAATGTATCCACCATATGACAACATGTGCATCTACCAATATGCCAAACATGTGCATCCACCAATATTCCAACCATGTGCATCTACCAACATGCCAAACAATGTATCATATCACTCATGATACGTCTCCATCATGAACCAAGTGTCACAATCGTGTATCAAACAAATACCAATGTTGTGAAAATCAAGTAATACCATATATGAGTGTACTACTATGCACCAATACCAAACAAAATGATGAGTCCCATACATGTATGCCAAGTCCTCCATAAAACATGTGCCAATCATCCAACTATATGTCTCAATATGTAGACCGATCCATATGAAAAATGCATGCACTATGATATCAACATATGCTTCCAATAATACATCATAAGATATACCAACCATGTACACCACTATCATCACAAAATTATTAATCCCAGTAGATCAGCATCAACCCATACTCTTAGGTTAGTGCCATGCACCCAATATTTATTTTTATTATACCATTGTGTGATCTCACCATGAAAACCTACAAAAAACAGTGTCAGAACCTGCAATAAACAATGTCAGACCCTGGAATACAGAGTTATACCATCACATCAAACTCCAATCCATGTGCATTTCCTTATTCCCAAGGCTTTTCAACATACACGCAGCCTGCTGCACAATCGAGCATGTGTGTACGTGACCTATTCAAGGTCAGCACACATGTACACATGACTGTCACCACTGTTACCTGCGTTTGCATTAGTAAATGACACTTTTTAACTTCCCTTCAATCTTTCATTCTGATCTGGCTACTTTGTCTTCTTCACCCACTTTTGTAGATGACCCTTCTCTTCAGAACTTGAGCTCTGAGTATCCATCTTTTCAAAGATGTCTCCCTTTCTTACTTCATTCCTTCTTATAGCCATGCTATGTGAAGTTCTCATCATGGACTTTGTTCTTGTGTTCCAGCACTCCTAGGATTTGTGGCCAAACCTACTACAGCTATAGCATCTCAAGGAGTTACAATGAACAACAATGTATCCTAGATCACATCTCCAACGCCTCATGGTGTTATATATTATTCCATTATATCTTCTTTCATAAGATCTACACTCAAAAAATTTGTGACCATATCCATTACATGAATAACAATACCCATGAAAAACACTTTCATACCTTTGCTTTGGTGTCCCAAGAATGGATTCTTGATGTCTTCCTTGCTTTGTTCTTTTGAAATTTTATTTTCCTTGTGTAGATGGTTGTTTTGCAACATTGTCTCCCTTCTTTGATGGACTTACTTCATGCTTCTTTGAGGTTCTTGCTTCAACATGTTTATCTTCTCCTTTGTATCCAAGACCTGATTTATCACATGATGGTCTTTGACATTCCAAGATCTCATCCAAGATTCTTGAGCTATTCAAGAATTTGTTTGACTTTTCCACCTTCTTTCTAAGGTCAACAATTTCAGCTTCTAATTTGCAATATGAATATTCCTTTTCATTTATTTGAATCTTCAATAGTTCCTCTATTCTTTTGGCTTCTTCAATTTGGGTCTTGAGATGGAAAATAGTTTCAAAACTTTTACTAATCTCTTCTTCTACATTCATATCTTCTTTTCCATCTTTTAGTCTTGTAATCTCTTCTTCCTTTTCTTCTAATTTAGTCTTATTGCTCTCTTCTTGTTCCTTGATCATTTCTTTTAACTTCAATATGTCCCTTAGACTTCTCCTAAGAAACTTCTTAGTGTTATCCGAAAGATAGTTATAGTCTATATAATAATGATCACTTCTATATCTATATAAACCCTCTTCAATTTCCTTTTGAAGTTTTAATAGATTTCCTTCTATTCTTTTCATGGGATAAATACCATCAAACTTTACACAAACTGTTTCTACATCTTCTTCTTCACTTGTAAAGAAAAATTCATCATCGTTGTTGCAATCAAGGGTTTTTGAGTGTACTTTACCTTCATTTGAAGTATCTTCCTTTTTTCCAACATCAACACATAATTATTTTCCTTCATCTTCAAGATCTTCCTTTGTGCTATTATCACTTGATTCTTTATCTTCATTTGAAATGTTTTCAAAATCACATTTAGAAATAATGCATTCAATAGATTTTGATGATTCTTTACCTTTGATGATATTGATGGAGTGGTCTTCAATTTCTTCTTTCTCTTCCTTTCTTTGATATGTCTCCTCTAGCTTTAGCCATAGATCCTTGGCTGAAGTGCATTGTCCCATGCTCTCTTTGATAGGGCTTGAGAGTCCACTAAGAATTGTCTTGAGAGAAAATGCATCATTCTTCTTTCCTTCCCTTTGAGCTACAAACTTTGACTTGTTCTTCAACAGAACATATCCACCGATGGTTTCCTTCCAGATAGATGCTCTCATTGTCTTCAAATAGACTCTCATCTCTATTCTCCAAGTAGAATAGTTTTCCTCATCAAGAATTGGAACTACATCATCCATTTGTGTGTCTATGGATCTCCTTCAAGCTTGTTAAGGCTTGTAGTGAAGGCCCACTTTGATACCAATTGTTGGACACACATACCACACTTAGAGGGGGGGTGAATGAGTGTGGGTATCTTTTTCCAAAACTTCCCTCTTGCACAAAAACTCATCAATTAGCATTCAACATTTATTCATTACCCATAGTTGTCATTTATAACCAGTTAGATGTGAGCACATATCAGGAACATATATCAACAATATATCATCAACAAGTAATCACCATAATGAACATAAATAACACAAGATGTATGTACAATTTTCTTTTTATTACGGACTACAATCCTTGGGGTTTATCAGCAACAACTGAATAGAGTACAACTCTGTAAGAGAACCTGCTCTATAATGCAAGACTCAACTTACACCCTCAGCACCAACTGAGATGAGGAAACAATCCTCAACAGATATCAATCTGTCAATAGGTACATGACCTGTCAGTAGTTCAGCCCGCGTGTGCACGCGCCCTAGATCACTACAACCTGCGTGTGAACATGGCCAGTGTATAATGCAACAAGTGTATGCTTCTGAGAAACATGCTCAGATCCTCTGCAACCTGCAATCACTTTCTTTTCTGTCTTATACTGTCCAAACTGACCCACAACCAGTCACAACACATCCAATCTCTCTAATATCTTTCTCATGCTCCACAACAAATCAATATGAATGTTATCTCAATCATGTATAAATAACTAGTATACCATAGCAATCATGTCACTACTGAATCACAAGAGTGTTGCTCACTCCGTCAACCAAATCAACCAAACTGAGCCACATCATAGAAGCCATACCAAGAAGGCCCTAAGAATTCACAACACATCAAACAATAGTATCCATCAAGACAATAATGTAACCATACCAGTGTCTCAGTGATAGATCTGAGGCCATAGAATGTAGATCTGGAACCTGCCTCATCATCCAAGAGCTTGGCACCAACTCAAACAAAAATATCCATGATTTTATCCACTCCACGCTCCTTATACACAGTCATCCCACGTGTACACTCACCCTATACATAGCTATCCTGCGTGTACACATACCCTATACACAGACAACCCACGTGGACATCAGAAAATAGGGTTTTCTGTGAATCCGAGACTTCTGTCGTCAAGATCTCCGACATTGCTGAAACTTTGATGTGTCCATGAGTTGCTCATCTCTCTCTCTTCCTTATAATATATCTTCAATCATTCTCAAGAGATCTACATCAATAAGATGCTCTCACAAGAAGCTCTCCATCAATACTCCACAAGATATTCACAAGAAGCTCTCCATTGATCCACACAAGGATTCTCACCAAATGTACATTTTATAAGATATCTTAGCTTCTTATTTATACTTTCATCTTCTAGGTCACATAACCCATTTTTAGGTTACTTAACCCATTTCTAGGTCACTTAATCTATTTTCTTTATTTTAGGGTTAACCACTTTCCATGAATAGAAAGTTCTCCAATACTTTATCATTTAAATATTCCTTCTTGATTTTGTCACTTCATTTTATCATTTAAATAATATTTCTTGATTTTTCCACTTTACTTTATCATTTAAATAATGATTTCTTCTTTTCAAGCACTTTGACTTCTTTGACCTTTTGGGGCTTGAAGCCTTCATATGGGGGTCCTCCAACTTCATAAGGCCATAACTCTCAAACTGTGAGGAGTTATGCGACATTCCACATACCACCATAAATGGCATGACAAGCACTATCCATCTAGGATAGTTTCACAAACAGCTTCATTGATCTTCATCTCATTAATCCACATGCAAGCATGGGTCCTCCAACCTTTCTTCTAGGATAACTCAATCTGTAAAGCGTATTCCCGTGAGGGCTTTCACCATAAGGGGACCACTTTGGAGTTCATCCATTTTTGCACCTTATCAACCATGATAAGATAATAATGATTCATCTTTGCATCAATTCACCACTGCATCATATATATCAACTATGCATCATGTATCAATGACAACTCATTGATCCATCTTCATCAATGCATCATATCAATGATCCATCTTTATCAATTGGTTTCCACTTGGACATCTATCATTCTCATAAATTCATATTCATTGTTCATCAATCATCAATCAATGACATCAATCAAACCAAACCATTTACATCAATGACATATGATCCAAAAATATCCCAAATAATCAAACCATTGGCATCAATAACAACATGATCCAACACTATAAACTATAGACTTGTGTCCAAAATTGTTACAGAAATAACATAATACATGAAAAAATAGTTTGGTACCTGAGTGTGGGGGATATTCTAAATGGTGCTTCTATTATATAATCTTCTTCTTGAGTTATTTCCATTCTTGGTTGTTGATTTTGAATTCTATATCTTTTAGGTGGTGCAGTTATGATGTAATATTCTTCTTGAGTTTTATGTATTTCTCAAAAGTTCTATTTTGAAGGCTTGCAATGTTCCTTATTGATGTGACCTGTAATGACTTCTGCATAGATTCTTTGTTTTGCTTCCTTTTTTTTTCATGAATATTAAACCCTTCTCAGTATGCATCTGGTTGTATCATAGTATAGAATTGTTATTGTATGGCCTTTGATTGTTGATGATTTCATCCAACATTTTGGTGTTGTTCTGTTGCATGTGTTTCTTCTTAAGTTCCTTCCCTAGTAAGACTATTTATGCTTCCAATATTTCCTTATTTTTCTCTTTTCTTGCTGTTGACAGACCAAAATGTCCCATTTAATCAGATGAGGGAAAACTCTTGATGGAAGGTCCCAATTAGACTCACTCTCATTTGCAATAGCATTTCTGAATAAATTTTGGCATGGTTACTGATCTAACTAATATACTAACTAAATATGAATATGAGAATTGAAGGTTCTCAGATGAATTAAAAATAAAAATTATAACTAACTAATTCTAAGCTAAGATGAATGATTATAGTTATAAGATGCAATCTCTATTTAATTCTAAGATAAACTATCCTAATCAGGAGAAAAATAAAAAGGATGAATGTAATGAAATATTTATATTACTTGCATAGAAGAACTTCATAATACAAGTAACATGAAAATTCAATGGCATGACTAGTTAGAATCGAGTTATTGATTCGTTAACTACATCATATTGTCATTGTACTCACTTTGAAAATCATGGTAACTATGACTAATGAAAGCATTAATTCAAAAATAATTTGTAAACCAAAATTCACATACTATAGTAATAGACATGCATAAATTGAATAATCACATTCATACATATCGACACCATAATCTCCAACAAAAATGTCTCCAACTTCAAATTAACTTGCAATAAAAATATTGTCTTGCTACATTTCGAAACCAAAATCCCTTTATAATGGAAAATATTCCATTTTATAATGAGGAGTGATTGTTTACATCATTATATTTGCAATCATGAAATCAAGACAGTTTTACAAAAAGAGACTCTTCATATTCCGAATCCAAAAACAATATTACAATAACTGGAGAAGGAAACATCTAGAAGAAATTTTGAAATTTGTAATCATGAGCTGCCATGTTCCTATAGTTGATCGTGATATTATTTCTAGAGGGAATGATATCTCAATATGATTTCGATTTTGCTTGATTGTAATATTTCCAAGACTATTTCTCTATTGCAAACTTTGGTGGATACTTCTTCATAAAACTTCTCTATTGCGTTCTTGACAAAGAAATAGATTTTGTGGGTGAGTCGGGTGGGTCTCAACAAGTGTTCTTCAATTGATTCTCTCTCAAATTGAAAAAGATTCAGAATGTTTATTTGTCTATTTTTCTTGTTTTCCTCCAACTCAACCATTCTTGTGTTGGCATATGTTGTTTCGTCTATGGACAACATTGGCCATATCCTTTCTTCTTTCACGAGATCACTTGAACTAACCCATAGCTTCATGCAAGTGCTGGTTGTTGCCTTTATGGTAATATGTTCACTCTTAAAGAGAGGTTTGCAAGTGTCAAAGAGAATCTAGCATCTAATTGTTTCCCTCTTGGAATATACTGGAATTGTGGTAGGTAGACATTTGTGCATATCTTTCCAAATGTGCATTTCCTCCAAGGCTTCGCTTGCTTTTGGATGCATTTCCTTATTTTCTACCAATGTGCTTTGTAGACTGAGTTGTTCCTCTCACTTCGACCATATCCTATTCAGTATATTGAGGAGTTCATTCTTTCCTACAATGAGTTCATCACTCAATACTGATACTTATGCCTTGATATATTCTACAGTACATGTTGATTCCCTGGTCTCTTCTATGGCTATCTTGATTTTTTTTGTTTTTATTCTTCTAACTCATTGTTATGGGTGTCTCGTTGGATTTTCATCCTTTTCTCAAATTTTACATTCATCTAGTCTCTTTGTGCTTGCATATATCTGTTCATATTTTCTGTATTGAGACTGTCATTTGCTTTTGCGGATTTTCTGGAAATCTATGGTAAGATTATATTTCACATCTCTCAACTTTGTCTCCAGTTCAATGACTCTATTTTTGGCAGCGTTGAGGGTGTTAGTTACCTCAAGGACATATGAGGAGTTTATCCCTACAAAAGCATGGAGTACAAAGGCTTCTTAAACCATGTTTTCTTCATGATCAAGCCCTACTTTCCATTCTACTACCCTCCCTACATACGATTTCAACATTGTGTCTTCTCCTCTTTTCATCTTGGTTGATCTCTTCTTGATACTTCTTTTCATTTTATAAAAATAGTAGTCTCCAATGGATACTACAGATCCCTCAAAATTTAGGTCTTGAGAGGACAAGAAGGAATCTCCTAGAATAGTACTTATGGGAGTGTATTATTGAGGGGGTATGTTCACAATGCCCATATTGGGTGTTGATGGAGAGCTAGGAGTCTGGCTTAAATTTTGCAATTGTTCCTACTTCAATAACTCGTCTGACTTCTTCTTAGCTTCAACTTCATTAGCTACCCATTTTTTCTCTACCTCATCAACTGATCTCTTGTATTTTGTTTCATCGGCCAATCTCTTGGATTCTACTTCATCATCCAATCTCTTGGATTCTATCTCATCAACCAATTTCTTAGCTTTGGCTTCTTCTTGTTTCTTCTTTTGGAGCACATCCTATTGTGCCATTCAATCATGTTATTTTCTACTCTTCGCCTCCTTAGCTTTCCTTCTCTGGTAATCCTACTCAGCTTGGAATATTTTTTGTTCTAACTTTTCCTCCTTCTTGGTTTTCTCCTGTTATCTGGTGATGTCACTATCTTGCTCTTGCTGAAGAAATATATGGAACTATTTTAGAGCTACCCTCTTTATATCGTATTGTTCATGTTAAATTTCCCACTTGGCAACATCATGGGGTAAGTTATGCATGATTTCATCTTAAGAGAGGATCCCCTTAAACTTGTCCTCTTCAAAATCAACCACATGGATGTTGGAATTGGTGAGACCAATAAAATTTACATGGATGATTGCAAGCTCATGAGGATCATGACCTTTGGGCTCTCCTAGGAATAGGATTAAATATTGTAGGGCATGTTCTTCTTTCCTTGCATGTTGTCCATTAGAAATAGTATAACTTTTGATGTGGATAGGGAAAACTCACTAAAGTTTTTTACTACTAATTTGCAATAGTGTAGTGACCCATGACCCCATGGTTTGGTATACAATATCCCTCATCAAAAAATGGTCTGGGAAAAAATAGGGTAAAAGGTGTGGGGATCTAGTGGTTCCATACACCTTGATATATGAATAATATTTATAGAGAAACCAATCAGCTACCCCTTTCATCCCATTCCTGGATTTGAAGGAAATTATGTGTCTTGGGAAACCAAACAAAATAAAGTGCAGAAGGGATAGGAAGAGATTCCATATGTCATAAAGTGTTTTCTGTAATTAATGCTTCATAACTCAGATTAGTATACATGGATGGGGGGTTGGTTTCGGTCCGAGTTCCACCCTAGGTCAAAATATTGTAGAGAGTAGAAGATGGCATAAATCATGTAGGTTGACATATAAAAAAGGGCTTCTTCATACCTAGGATATTATTCATGTGTAGAAATATGTTGAAATACATGACATCTGCCCAATTGAATACTTTCCTTGTCTTGATGATGGTGTGTGCCAAAGGTAACCAATCGGTTTGAAAATGTGTGATCTTTTCTTCTCCATATAGTCACAAAGCATGGCTACCAACATTTTGTAGGGCATCTTGAATCTGTGAGTATGAACTAGTTTATGGCCTTGTTTGAGGGTATCGTATTCATCGGCCCACCTTTGTTTTATTTTCTTAGATGGTCCTTTGCTTGATTGGGAAAACCCTTTTAAAAATGTTTCATTGAGAGGGCATGTGGGAGTGGGAAGATGATATCTCAAGTTGATGTCTTCAAGTCTCAGGTATTCTACCTGCTTCCCTTGTTTTATCATAATGGTCTTTGTGGTTATATAAAATTGTTTGAGGCACCATTGTGCTGCCTCAATTTATGGGAAAAATAGTGGTTGGAAAACTACTAGTATCTAGATGGATGTCACATCTTAGGATATTATGGTAAAATCCCAAATTATCTTCATCCGCTGGGAAATCTGTAGAAATGAAGATCTTGTAGATTTCTTCAGAACCAGGGAAGTGATATTCACCAGTGTGGTGATTAGTATCAATCACCAACACTTCAACTGGTCGAGACGATGATTCACGTCCTACAACTAACTAGAAGTAAATTGAGCCCTTTGGTCTTTTTGGATTCTGTCTTGTCATGATTGATTATTAGTTGGTCTTGTATTGCCATGTTGAAATGAGTATCATCCAAATAAACATAACATGTTAACTAAAAAAAAAAATAGGATACCTATGATTAAGTGGTGACAATAATCATGCAATAACACTCAATGAAAAATCAAGACAGAACGAATGTTTCAGAAAATTATGATGTAAGATATGTCTGAAGAGCAAGGTTTATAGCTCTTAACGCACATTAAAAAATAGTAAATGTGCCATAAATTGGGTGTGATGGATTACTAAGAGGGGGGGTGAATTATTAATGGAGCAATTCAATCCTTTTTAACCACAAAATGCAAGTGTTATATCAATGTATCATTGTCATACAATAGTTGTAGAGTAAATAAACAATGAACAAATGGGCAATCATACCCATACATAGTTCACCGATGTTTTTACATGGAAACCCAAAGTGGGAGAAAAACACAAAATTCTTTTTCTTATATGTATTTAAGAATTACATTCATTGGAAGCACCAACTTCCTTTGTTTTCCAGCTAGAACTGGAAGGAGGCTCCAACCCCCTAGTTTCTTAGGCTACAACCTGAGGGAAGCTCTAACTCCCCAATTCTCTAGCTACAACCAGAAGGAGGATACAACCCCATATGTTCTCTAGCTACAACTAGAAGGTGGCTACAACCACCTGTCCTTGCCCCGTCCAACCACCCTGATGTAGAAGTAGAATGATGGAACCATTGTCACACTATCACTGTGAGATATACCACTGTAAATCTGTACCAACCTGTACCACTGACCTACAACCAACCTTTACTATTGCGTTGCAATCAATATGTACCTGAAATGAGCATGTATCAAACAAACACAACAGATACATGACCTGTAGTTCTTCAACATGTTTATGTATGCGCCCTATCTGTTATGAAGCCCGTGTATGTACGCGTTTTGTCTATTATGCAGCCTGTGTATACCCTATGAAAACTAGGGTTTTCTTTCTTCTGAAAAATTCTAACCCTCTCCAATCTGCAACCTATCACTATATGTAGACTATAACTGTACCATGTGCATGCATCCTCATTCATAACCTTTACCCAAATCATCTATATCTCTCTATTCATGTGCCATACAAGTGTGTGCAATCATAAACAAGTATAATAACCCTCACATGATCTAGAAATCAAACCCTTTCTGATATTCAACCTCTCAATACATCCACCACCTCACAAATACAAGATCTCAACCATGTTCCACAAAAATCCCTAGCCATATGCCAAGAAATACAAGATGTGCCTCAACTATAACAAGAAGTATCGATGATAAATATTGATTATACCAAAACTATATTTCTGTAGATTTGAATTATACATAAGATCTCATGCAACCATTAGTCTCTCTACGGAGAATCCTCAAATCTCCATAACCATTTCTCATGCATACATCAAAATCCTACTACTCATAGAAATAAGACATTCCTTTTGAACCAATGGATAGATGTGATCTATCTGGTCACTGTAGACCTTCTTGGGAGCTTGATCTCATAATCGAGAACCTCGACATCTTCATCTTCTCAAATTTCTATGGCTTTACCCTCATCTATGCACCCTAATACATTGCTAGCCTGCGTATGTATGCACCCTAATACATTTTTATCCCGAGTACACCTCATACCTTAGGGTTTTTTAGTATTCGATGTAATTCCAAAAATTTCACCGTCAACCCTTTGTGCTACCTCATAATTTCACAACTTCAGATGTATCAACGAGTACTTGCAATAAGCCTTACACAACAATAGATATTCAATATGCTCAAGTGTGATTAAATGAGAGACCTTGCCTCTTATTTATACTTTCATGTAGCTTCCTCAATGGGTTACCTTCTAACCATCTTAACCCATTTTCTTTATTTTAGGGATAACCAACTTCTAACCACTTGTCCACTTAACTTGACCACTTTCCACAATTAGTAAGTTCTCCATTAACTTTATTATTTAAATAATTTCTTTTGCATCCACTTTGAATTATACCACACTCATCACTTCACTTTATTATTTAAATAATTTCTTCTTTGTAACCACTTTGACTAATTTGACCTTTTCGGGCTTCTAGATGACTCATGAGGGTTCTCCAACTTCACATGGCCATAACTCTCTAACCGTGAGGAGTTATGTGATGTTCCACTTACCACCGGAAATGGAATGAAATGTACTATCCATATAGAATAGTATTACCTGCAAATATATCAAACTCATACCATTATACATCAATCAAAATTGGGCCCATTACCTAAGCCTTTGTGCTACCAGAATTCAGTAACATACTTTCTTCAAGGGATGACATCAATGACAACCAACTCAATTAATCAACAATATCCCCCTTTGGTATTGATGGAAACACTCTGATGAAATACTGAAGTCATGTCATGCAATACTAAAGTCATATCACTCATGCT
>ML780792.1:779447-795377 GCA_009831015.1 Picea engelmannii
ATAGAAAAACCCAAATATAAACAAATTTAATAACATTTAAACAAAAATAAATAAAATACAATTTTGCAATTGAAATAACATAAAACTTTAATTAAAATTAAAACCAAAAAGAACATTACAAACCTACATATTATTGGGGTGTCATGGGGGGCGATGCCCGACATCACCCCAGCCCCCACAAGCTAAGCCTTAGTTCCACGGGGCCAAGACTTTGCCCGTGGGGGTTGAGGTGATGTCGGGTATCACCCCAGCTCCTAGTGCCTAAGCATTGGTCCCACGGGGCCAAGGCTTAGCCTGTGGGGGCTAAGGTGATGTCGGGAATCATCCCAGCCCCCAGGGGCTAAATCCTGGTCCCATGGGGATAAGGCTTAGCCCCTTGGGGCTGGGGTGATTCTCAAAATCACCCCAGCCCCCACGGGCTAATACTTGGCCCCGTGGGACCAGGGATTAGCCCCTGGGGGCTAGGGTGATGCCGAAAATCACCCCCCATGACACCCACGATTCCCATGTTGGGCATCGTGGGTGTCGTGGGGGGTTATTTCGAGCATCACCCCAGCCCCCAAGGGATAATCCCTAGTCCCATGGGGACATGTATTAGCTCGTGGCGGTTGGGGTGATGTAGGGAATCGCCCCATCCCCCAGGGGATAAGCCTTAGCCCCGTGGGACCAGGGTTTAGCCGCTGGGGGCTGGGGTGATTCCTGGCATCACCCCAGCCCCCACGGGCTAAGCCTTGCCCCCGTGGGACCAGGGCTTAGCCACTGGGGGCTGGGGTGATGCCCAAAATTACCCCCCATGGCCTCCCATCACCAGTGCATTTTTTTTTTTTAATTTGTTTCTTTTTTCATAAAAGTTAACATATTTTTAAGTTTTTTAATAAAAAATTTAATATATTTTTAGTAATTTTATGTTTTTTTTTTAAGTTTTATTTTTTTATTTTTTTTCTAATTTTGTATTAAATTTTGTAGTTTAAGTGTGTTAATTTTTTTTTTTAATATATATTTTTAATTGTTCTTTGTGTTTTTTAAACCTTTCTAAAGTTTGTAGGCCACAAATTTGGTTTTTTTGCCTTTTACTTTTTGTTTTTTTTCTAGATTTAGCTTAGTTTATATATTTGTTTTGTTTTTTGTTTTTGTTTCTCTTGTTTTGTTTTTTAAGTTTCTCTTTAATCTTTTTTATTATCTAAATTTGCTTTTTTATTTTTTTAATTAAGTTCTTTTATTTTTCTTAGTTATTTTTAGTTTTTAATTTATCAAACAAAATGAACTATATTTTTTTGTTAAATATTAAAAAATATTGTTATTTAACTACAATTTTTTTCCATGTATTGAAGTAAAGGTAAACAATGTGTTAAGAATGGTGTTTTACACTATATTTTAAAAGTATGGAACAATAAATTAATTAAGGAGACACAATTATATGAAAAATCGTAACTTCAAAAAAGTAAATGGTAAAAAATATTTTTAAGATTGAAAGAAGCATGGGAAAATTACTAAAAACACCCTTGAATAAAAAATAAAATAAAATAAAAATTGAAAAAATGAAAATAGATGAAAAATAAGCATTTAAAAAAAATGTGGAAACATTGTGGATCGAAAAATTTAAAATATCGAAAAAACACCTAAAAAGGGAGAGGGAGTGCTATCGGTAGCACCATTTTTAAAAACGGGGTAAAAACTTGGACACCCAAAAAAACGAGAACTTTGTAGAGTTCTTGTTAAGTTGGTAACTATGATTTTTGATGTAGATAAGGATACCGATGATTGTTTCTTGCTTATCCATGATACTAAACATTCACCCAAGTAGAACACTGCTCCATTGGTGCTTCATCGGTCATCAATGGAACCTGCCCAATCTGCATCTATGTAGGCAATAAGTGATGGATCATTTCCTTTTCGATACCATAATCCAAACTATTTTGTTCCTTTGAGATATATGAAAATCCTCTTCACTGCTACGACATGTGATTCCTTTGGTGCTACTTGAAATCATGCCACTTGTCCAACTTCTTGCATTACATCTAGTTTGGATGTTGTCACATATAGTAAGTTACCAATGATTGACCTGTATTGCCTCTAGTATGCAGACTTTGAATCATCATATTTTCCCAACTTGCAACTGGTTTTCATAGGAGTGGTAACTGGTTTGCAATCTTCCATTCCGAGCCTCTTTAGAATTTCTCTGATATACTTGGTTTGAGAAATAAAAATTCCTTGGTTTCTTTGACGTATCTGAAGACCCAGAAAGAAGGATAGTTCTCCGAGTATCTAGCTTAACCTGTCATCATTGCTTCCAAAAATAATATCATCAACATAAACTTCAATTAGTAAAATACTATCTTGAGTTACCTTGATGTAGAGGTTGCTATTTGTAATTCCTTTTCTAAACCCTTCCTGCTATAGATATTTATTCAATATAGAGTACCATGCTCTAGGAGCATATTTTAGACCATACAAGGCCTTCTTCAATTTACACACATAATTTGTGTTCTTTGACAACTGTAATCCTTCTGATTTTTCAATGTAGACTTCTTCTTCAAGTTCCCCATTCAGAAAAGATGGTTTCACGTCCATCTGATACACTTTAATATACTTGGAGCATGCATAATCTAGAAGCAAATTAGATTGCTTCCATTCTGGAAACTGGGGAAAATGACTCTTCAAAGTCGATTCCTTCAACATGTGTGTATCCTTTACATACCAATCTAGCTTTGTTCCTTGTAACCTGTCCATCTTCATTCAATTTATTTCTGAATACCCACTTTGTGCCAATCACATTCTTATTCTTTGGTCTTGGACCCAATTACCAAGTGTCATTCTTCTCTATTTGATCCAATTCTTCATCCATATCCTTATTCTAGAATTCATCCTTGCTGGCCTCTTCAAAATTGTTTCATTCAATCATATATGAGAGTGATAGGTGCATTTTTTTGGGGGAACAAATTCTTCTTCTAGTCTCAATTCATGTATCTTTGTTTATGATAATCTGATCTGAAGGATGATTCTTTCGTACTCATTTGATAGGTGTATTTGGAGGCACTTACTGAACTTGCTCTTCTACTTCTATTTTATATTCTTCACCTTCTCCTTCTACTTCTTCTTCATCTTCTGCTTCTTCTTCGTAAAGTTGTTCCATTGATTCATTTTCTTCTTCCTTTAATTCTCATCCACCTGTTTCATAAATTGTTACATTGATGCTTTCCACAATTTTGTTCAACCTTAGATTGTAACCCTTGTATGCTTTCCTTGTACTTAAGTAACCAACAAGTAATCATTTGTCCACATGAGAGTCAAACTTTTCCATTCTTCCATCTTCTCTTTTGATCTAGCATTTGCTTCCAAATACTCTGAAGTGCTTCACATTGGCTGGTCTTCCTTTCCATATCTCGTAGGGAGTTTTGTCATTGTTGTTTCTGAGAATTACTTTGTTTTGAATGTGAACTATTGTATGCACTGCATGTGTCCAAAAATTATCTATCAATTTGGAATCCATTAGCGTTGTTTGAGCCATTTCATGTAATGTCCTGTTCTTTATTTCAACAACTCCATTCTATTGAGGTGTCCTAGCAACGAAGAATTTCCTTTATATTCCATGCTTGTTGTAGAAGTCCATAAATTTTTTTGAAGTGAACTCTCCTCCATTATCATATCTCAAACATTTGATTTTTGAATACATTTCATTTTCAACCATTTCCTTGTAGACCTTGAAGTTTTCAAAAGATTCTGATTTATTCCTGAGAAAGAAAACTGCAGTCATTCTTGTATAATCATCAACTAATAACATCTGATGAGGATAAGCCTTCTTTGGTACATAAGATTTTCTTGAAATCTTTCTTTGTGGTTATTTTTCCTTTATATGTTTGTTTTCTATTTGAGTAATCTTCATCATTCCTCTTATTTTTATTATGAGGACATTTTTTAGCAAAATGACCAATACCATCACAATTAAAACAAATCAATGGAAGATTACATTTATATCTACCGTTGGTTCCATTGTTCAATCTTCTGACAAAGTTGGTCACTTCTTCATCATCTTCCGAGATGTCACTGTTACTGATATGTTCTTTTTCCTTTTGCCTTCCCTTTTTCTTTAAACTTTTGGATGCTTTGAAGGATGCTTCTTTTATATATGGATTTTCTTGTTCAGTTCTCATTTCATATGCTATGAAGATTGCATGTAGTTCATCCATGCTTATTGAATCTAGATCTTCTCTTTCTTCTAGTGTTGATATCTTAGGATCAAATCTCGTAGGAAGAGATCTTAGTACCTTTTGAACAATTACAGATTCTTTAATTTCTTCTCCCAATCCTATGATTACATTTACGGTTTCATCAATTTGTCAGAAGTAAGCTCCAATATTCTCATCTTCCTTCATATTTAGTTGGTCGAACTGACCTATGTAAGTTTGAATCTTTGTTTCTTTGAATTTTGAATCTCCTTCCTAAATATTTTAAAGTTTGTCCCAAATCTCTTCAGCAAATTTACAATGTACAACTTTGGTGTATATCGATTCACAAAGACCATTCATAAGTGCATTTGTGGCTTTGGAATTATTTTCACCAAGTTTTATTTCTCTTTCATTTGTCGGTGGAACTGCTGGTTCTTTGTATCCATCTACAATAGATTGCCAAATTTCAAATCCCCGTGCATGTATGCATGTTTTCATCCTTCTGCTCAAAAATGCATACTTTTGTCCATCAAACTATGGTATTACATTTTTATTCATGTTGTTTCTCTCCATGATCTACCTTTCAGTGGTTAAACTGATTTCTGAAGAAACCTCGCTCTGATACCAATTGTTGGATTACTGAGAGGGGGGTGGATCAACAATAGAGAAATTCAATCCTTTTTAACCACAAAATGAAAACGTTATATCAATGTAGCATTATCATCCAATAGTTACAGAGTAAAAAAAAATGAACAAATGAGCAATCATACACATACACAATACACCAATGTTTTTATGTGGAAACCCAAAGCGGGAGAAAACCATGAATTTTTTTTTCTTATATGTATTTAAAAATTACATTCATTGGAAGCAACAAATTCCTTGGTTTTCCAGTTGCAACTAGAAGGAGGCTCCAACCCCCTATTTTATCAGGATACAACCTAAGGGAAGCTCCAACTCCCCAATTCTCTGGCTCCAACCCCCTATATTCTCCGGCTACAACCACTTGTCCTTTCTACATCCAACCACCCTAACGTAGAATTTGAATGATGGAACCACTGTCACACTATCACTGTGAGATATACCACTATAAATATGTACCAACATGTACCATTGACTTGCAGCCAACCTGTATTGCTGCCCTAAAATCAACCTATACATGAACTAAGCATGTATGAAACAAATACAATAGATACACGACCTGTAGTTCTGCAACATGTGTATGTACAGGCCCTATCTTTTATGCAACTCGTGTATGTACGCGTCTTGTCTATTATGAAACCTGCGTATACCCTCTGAAAACTAGGGTTTTCTTTCTTCTAAAAACTTATGACCCTCTGCAATCTGCAACCTGTCACGATATCCAGACTGTAGCTGTACCCTGTGCATGCATCCTCATTCATATCCTTTACCCAAAGCATCTATATCTCTCTAGTCATGTGCCATACAAGTGTGTGTAATCATAAACAAGTATAATAACCCTCACATGATCTAAACATTAAACCCTTTCTGATATTCACCCTCTCAATACATCAACCACTTCACAAATACAAGCTCTCAACCATGTACCACAAAGACCCTTATCCATATGCCAAGAAATACAAGATTTTCCTCAAATCTAACAAGAAGTATCAATGATAAATATTGATTATACCAGCACTGTATTTCTGTAGATCTGAATTATACAAAATATCCCATGTAGCCACTAGTCTCTCTAGGGAGAATCCTCAAATATCCATAACTATTTCTCATGCATACATGAAAATCCTAATACTCATAGCAATAAAACATACCTTTTTAACCAGTGGATAGATCTGATGTATCTTATCATTGTAGACCTTTGTGAGAGCTTGATCTCAGAATCTAGAACCTCAAAATCTTCATTTTCTCAAGTTTCTATGGCTTTACCCTCATGTACGCACCCTAATACACTGCCATCCTGTGTATGTACTCACCCTAATACAATATTAGCCCATTTACACCTCATAACTTAGGGTCTTTTAGTATTCCCTGTAATTCCAAAACTTTCACCGTCAACCCTTCGTGCTACCTCAGACTTTCTCAACTTCAAATGTATCAATGAGTACCTGCAATAAGCCTTACACAACAATAGATATTCAATATGCTCAAGTGTGATTAAATGAGAGACCTTTTCCTCTTATCTATAATTTCATGTAGCTTCCTCAAGGGGTTACCTTTTAACCATATTAACAAACTTTCATTATTTTATGGCTAAGCCACTTCTAACCACTTGTCCACTTAACTTGACCACTTTCCACAATTAGTAAGTTCTCCATTAAATTTATTATTTAAATAATTTCTTTTGTATCCACTTTGAATTATAGTACACTCATAACTTCACTTTATTATTTAAATAATTTATTCTTTGCAACTACTTTGACTACTTTGACCTTTTGGGGCTTCTATATGACTCATGAGGGTTCTCCAACTTCACATGGCCATAACTCTCTAATCGTGAGGAGTTATGTGACGTTCCACATACCACCAGAAATGACATGACATGTACTATTCATATAGAATAGTATTACCTACAAATATATCAAAACGCATACCATTATCCATCAAACAAACTTGGTTCCATTACCCAAACCTTTGTGCTACCATAATTTTCTACTGGACTTTCTTCAAGGGTTGACATCAATGAAAACCAACAAAAATAATCAACAATATCCCCCTTTGAAATTGATGGCAACACCCTAATGAAATACTAAAGTCATGTCATGCAATACTTAATTCATATCACTCATGCTCCCCCTGGAACCATGCCTCTATGCTCTACATATGATAAATATGTCCTTGTGCATGACTGAACCTCCTGCGCGACACTGACTTGGACTTTGTACAATTCCTTTGTGGGTATTTTGGATAATACCATGTCGACCTACGCCTAATCTTTCAATGGCATCAATGCTGCAGTTTCATCCATTTGAAGCATGTCATTTGTTACTCTGAATGTTGGACTTGCCTAGGCCATTATGTGAATTATTTGTTTCTTTTGTGGCGTAGTCCTTGTTGTCACTATTGTGTCTTCTTCAGGGAAGGATTTTGTTCCCCTTTCATACCTCTACGTGGTTCTGATTTTCTCGAGGACTTTCTTTATGCTGGCTAGGTCGTCTTGTATTTTCCCTCTTTGGTTCTTGGCTTCTTCAAAGTCTTCTGCTACATGGTCTTGCACCTTCTTGACCACGCTGTCAACGTTGTCCTCTATGATTGTGTACTCAAGAGGCTCTTTATGCACTTTTTCCTTCTTGTGCATTCCTCCTATCTGTGAAATTGGCCCTTTAGGTGTCCTTGGTAAGGTGCAGTGGTGAAAAATAGATCTCAGCCAAAATATCTATGTAGGAATGATTGTGAGTCATAGATATCAAAACAGTGCGGAAATTCAACATTCAGGAGAAACAAAGTGTGCTAAGGAGAAAATTCTCGAATCCTCGAAGTCTTGAAGTCTGAAGTTAATCCAAACCATTCATAAAAAGAGACACGTGTTGGTGGATTGGCTAGTTTAGGAATTCGACATTTAGGAGAAACAAAATGTGATAAGGAAAAAAGTCTTGAAGTCTGAAGTTAATCCAGACCATTAATCGAAAGAGACACGTGTCAACAGATTGGCTTGTTCAAGAATTCAGAATTCGGGAGAAGAAAAGAGTGCTAAGGCGAAAATACCAAAGTCCGGAGTTCATCTGGACCATTCATTAAAGGAGACATGTGTCTGAAGATCATCTTATTCAGAGTTTGACGTTTGAGAGAATTGCAGTGTGCTAGTGTGGAATTTCCCGAAGCCCCGAAGCCTGAAGTCCCAAAGCTGAAGAGTCGAAGTGGCATGGCATGATGACATCCCCTATGGTAATGTGGACCTTTCCTAGACATGCCACATGCCACACCTTTATTGTTGAAAGTTGTACTATGTGGACCCCAGAAGGTAAATAAGTTCAGGAGTTCGGAGTTCGGGAGACTTGAGCAATGCAAGTGTAAATTATTCTGGAGCTCTGAAGCTCGAAGTCTCAAAGTGAAGTGACCTACTAACATCACCCAAGATGACATGGACATGAAGGTTGTGTGCCACGTTGTAGTGACTTATGTACTTTCAAAGATTTAAATTCTAGTTAAAACGTGACACGTGTCACTCGTTTGATTGGGCCACGTGTTCTCTTTTAGTATTCCACAATGTGGCACTTTTATTGAGCATTGTTAGTGGGGCCCCTAAAGGTCACAGTGGACATGTGGCACTAGATCCTGCAGTCTGGATACTTGGCACTCTGGATGAAATTTGTCAAGAAGTGTTTAAGAATGAAAACCCTCGAAGGCCAGAGTACATATAAACCGTTGGTCATAGTGGAGGCATGGCGCTAGATCCTACAGTCTGGAGACTTGTCACTCGAAAGGAATTTTGTTCAAGTGCAAAGAATCCTAAAGGCCTGAAGGTCGAAGTCTACCTCGACTGTTGATCACGGAGGACACGTGGCAGCAGATTCCGCAGTCCATAGACTAGGCACTCCGGAGGAATCATGTTACATTTTTCGTAGGGTCGATAACTCCCGAAGGCCAGAGTATATCTCGAACATTGATCGTAAAGGACATGTGGTGTCATATCCCAAGTTCTGAAGATTTGGTACTCCGGAGTAAATTGTGTTGCAGTTGATTGAGCCAGGAACTCTCGGAGGCTATAGTTAATCTTGACCATCGACCAATAGAGCGCATGTGGAGGAAGATGTGATAGTCCAAAGACTTGACACTCCAAAATAATTGAGAGTATGGACAGTTCAAAACTCCCGAAGCTGGAGTTCCGTAGAAAATATCCATCGTTGGAGGTCTAGAAGTCATGGACCATTGATCCACTATCCTTCATGAGTTTTCAATTGGCACTCTGAGGAATTGATAGTTGGAGTTTCATGAGTATTTAGAGCTCCGAAGTTTCGAATATGAAGGCCCAAAGTTCTAAATAAGCACCTATAAGCCTAGCACTTGGCCACATTATGTGGTCACATAAAAAGGGGCTAGTAGACAAAAGTGAATTGGAGAACACAAGACTCAGAGATAGAGCCGTGGGGATTCTTGATCGATCAAGACCTGCAGAAAATGGAGTTTGATATTTTTTTGTTGTTGAATCAGATTGGTTTATGTTATTCTGGAAAATTATTAAAGACTTATAACCTGACAAAATTCAGTTGACTGTACATTTTGCAGAGTTAGAAATTGTCAAAACTAAATAGGATTGTCACATAGTG
Organism: Picea engelmannii; assembly: GCA_009831015.1. Classification (NCBI taxonomy): domain Eukaryota; kingdom Viridiplantae; phylum Streptophyta; class Pinopsida; order Pinales; family Pinaceae; genus Picea; species Picea engelmannii. The sequence continues at coordinate 788,860 of ML780792.1, forward strand.
TAGAGAAATGGAGGAGGTACATGATGTTTAGAGTCAAGAGGATGAAGTTAGAGGAATGGATGTCCATTTGGGAGTTGAAGGAACAGACTCCAATGGGCATGGAGAAGAAATGGATAACGACATGGGCTTGATGAAAATCATTAAAAATGTGCAAAAGGATATTCAAATTTACCAGGAAGATAACGAAAGGCTTAAGAGAGCCAAGGAGCAATAGGAAGAATTCAATATGAAGTTAATGCGGAGTGTGGAAATAATTGAAAAGAGGTTGGATAAGGAAAGTGGATCCAGTAAATCAGGGAGCCATAGGTTCCCTGATGAGGAAAGAAGAGAGAGAAGTGGTAACAGATATCACCAACGCTTTCAAAAGAATTCCAAAAGGAGGCCACACAATAGTTCAAGTCCACCTCCTATCATAAAGCATAAGAGATCTGAAGTGTATGAACTGAAGGGTGAAATGCATAAGATCAAACCTCCTACTTTTGATGGAGAGAACCAGAAATATGAAGATGCTGAGATATGGCTAATAGGCATGAGGAAATATTTCCAATTGTATAATTATTCCTCTCATGTCGAAGGAAGAATCACAATCTATCAGATGAAAGGAAAGGCATCCATGTCGTGGGATCAACTTGTGCAAGTGAGGCACATCAGAGAGAAGAATGTGATATGGAAGGAATTCAAGAGACATTTTGAAAAGAAGTACTTAACCAAGAGTTACTATGACAAAAAGATGAAAGAGTTCTTTGAACATAAATTGGGAAGCATGACTATAGATGAATATGAAAGGATATTTCTAGAGTTTTTGAAGTATGTCTCTTTCATTAAGGATGAGACAATCAAAATTCAGATATATTTGAGTGGGCTGCCATCTTTTATCAATGAAAAAATCGAGTACGATGACCCTAAAACTATGGAAGAAACCATAAGGAAGGAAAAGTGTTTATATGATCAACATAAGGGAAATCCTACTTTACAAAGAGCTTTGGAAGTCAAGAGGAAGTTTAAGAGGGAGAAGAGGCAGAAGGGGAAGAAGCCACCATTTTTTGGAAGTAGTCCTCTGGGGCAACCAGTTTTGAGAGAGCCCAGGATGGCTAAAGTAGGTGGGAAAAGGCCAAGGCAAACATCTATGAAATGTTGGGGTTGTAAAGGATATCATAAGTATAGATATTTCCCTCACAGAAAGGACAAGGTGAGAGTTTCTCACAATGTTCAACAAGCAGAAACAATGGAGGACATGGGAAGAAGAGTACCAAGGATCTATGCATCCCTGGACAACAAGCAAGCTAAGTTTCAATCACACATGATTGAAGTCTAAGGTATGATCAATAACCATTCCTTTACTATTTTAATTGATTCAAGGGGGATTCATAGATATATAGATCCTAAGTTAGTGGAAATATTTCAATTGTGAAGAAGCAAGCATGGGAAATCTTGGCTGGTGCATCTGGCTATAGGAGCCAAGAGAAAGGTTGTTGAGTTGGTTAAATCATGTCCAGTGGGCATGAATGGACTAAGTACCAAGGAAGATTTGAACATCTTTCCCTTGGGATCATCTGATTTCCTAATTGGTATGGATTGGTTGGACCAAAACCATGCCATATTAGACTATCATAAAAAGGCATTCACTTTCCTGGATGAGGAAGGAAATCAGAGAGCAGTCCAATGAATTCCTAGAGAAGTTACTATTTGGTAAATATCAGCAATGAAGATGAAGAAGTTTTACAGGAAGGGCTGTCAAATATTTGTAGCCCATATGGATGAAGAACCTAAGGATAAGGTGCCAAAATTGGAGGATCATTCAGTCCTAAAATATTTTGATGATGTGTTCAAGGAGATACCAGGGCTACCCCCAAAGAGAGATATTGATTTCTCTATAAATTTGATATCTTGGGTAGCTCCAGTTGTTAATGTTTATGTCATTATTATAGTTCTTTGCATTTCAATAGATAAGAGCATAATAAGAACAAGATCACTGAGAAATACACATTCACAAGAGACACAACATTTATCCTGGGAAACCCTCTAGGGGAAGAAAACCTAGCAAAAACTTCCTTATCATAAATATCTTATACAATGTTCAAGAGATAACTCAAACCAATATAGAAAGTCCTCCCCAAGATATGCTCCACCCTTCTTCTCCTCTCTCCAACTGGTAATTGCAGCTTGCCTCATAAGAGAATGAGCAAGTGAGTTGTGTATTTGAAGTGAGGCACTAGTCTCTTATTTATATCAGACTGGCACATGTGAAATGTCAAAACTAGCAGGTCCAACCTCTCACTCTGGGTGGGTAAACCCACCTTTAATTAATTTTGGGTCTTCCATTATAACTGTCGGGGCCGACTTCTTATTCTGTCCCTTGTAATTTTCCGATGACCAATCCGCAAAAGGGGATTTGGTCCTTATGCAATTACCGACATGATTAATCCTCAATGGGGATTAATCCAATAACAACAATAATAATAATGACATGATTAATCTGCAATGGGGATTTAATACAATAACAAAATAATAATAAGAATTCTCTTCGCAGTTACATTATTTCAACACTCCCCCTTAACAAGAAGGGTATTCTTCATCAGCATCGGGCGAGAGAGGTCTGCATCATTAGTGGCATCTGGAGGATAGTATCTTCAATATCATCTTGAACCATTGTCTAGCACATTTACGAGTCATCGGAGGTTTTCTTCATCAGCAACATCATCATTCTCGAAAGAATGCTATCATCATCTGCATCAAATATGTATCAGTAAAAATGATAACTCATCACAACACTAAGATGGCACATCATAGTACTACACTAGCTCAATGTCACAGTGGTTAAGCTGGTAGCTCAATGTCAGTCACATCTCGCTTTACGTCTAACAACTAGGTCAGAAGCAAGTAATATCATCATCTCGCTTTACGTCTAACAACTAGGTCAGAAGCGAGGAATCACAGCGTCATGCTTTACGTCTAACAATTAGGTCAGAAGCATGACTCATCTTGCTTTACATCTAACAACAAGGTCATAAGAAAGGAACACATCAACATCTCACTTTACGTCTAACAATGAGGTCAAAAGAGAGGAATCATCTTGCTTTACGTCTAACAACTAGGTCAGAAGCATAACTCATCTTGCTTTACGTCTAACAACGAGGTCAGAAACAAGGATCACATGGCGTCATGCTTTACGTCTAACAACGAGGTCAGAAGCATGATTCATATTGCTTTATGTCTAACAGCGAGGTCAGAAGCAAGGATCACACGGCATCATGCTTTATGTCTAACAGCGAGGTCAGAAGCAAGGAATACATCTACTCCCCCTTTTAGGGAAGGTCCTTTCAGACAATACCAATCTTATCTTGAAAGTGTTCAAACTTTACACAAGATAGAGAATTAGTCATCACATCAGCAACCTGTTCATCCGTGCTAATGTACTGGAGCTTCAAGGCTCCTCTCTGTACCATGTCGTGGATGCAATGATAGCGGATCTCTATGTGCTTCGACCTGTCATGGAACATAGGATTCTCTGTCATTTTAATACAGCTTTGATTGTTCACATAGAATCGTGGTTGCTCTCATCTCCAAATCAAATATGCCTGTCAGCAACTTTCGAAGCCATATAGCTTTGCAGCTAGTAGAACATGCAACAATGTACTCTGCTTGTGTTGTGCTGAGAGCAATATTGGATTGCTTCCTACTCTACCATGAGATCATAGTTGATCCCAAACTGAAACAACATCTGGAAGTGCTTTTTCTTTCAGCAACACTTCCTGTCCAATCTGCATCAGTATATCCACTCAGTGTGAAGTCATGATCTCCATCATAGCTGAGACCATAATCCATTGTACCTTTAAGGTACGTCATCACATGTTTTGCAGCCACTAAATGAACATGTCTGGGCTCTACTAGAAACTGAGTCAAGATGTTCACTGCAAAATAGATGTCTGGTCTAGTGTTAGTCAGGTACATCAGCGATCCAATAATCTATCTGTACAGAGTGGCATCTATCAAATATGATGAAGTATCGACCAACAACTTCAGCTTTGCTTCCATGGGTGTTTTCATGGACTTGCATTCTAGCATGTCGAATCTCTTTAAGATTTCGACCATGTACTTCCCCTGGTTAAGGAAGATTCTTTTCGAACTCTTTCATTCCTCAAGACCTAAGAAGTAATGCATTAGGCCAAGGTATTTCATTTCAAATTCAGTGGCAAGTCTCTGTTTACATTCATCGATGAGATTTTCTTCTCCAGTTAAGAATAAGTCATCCACATACAGTAATATTATTACTGGTTCATTCTCCATGATCTTGAAGTATAGATTTGAATCTGCTTTACTCTTGGTAAAGACCAAGCTCGTCAAGAGACTGTCTATATGGCCATACCAAGCTCTAGGATCTTTCTTCAATCCGTATAAGGCTTTCTTCAATCGATAGACATGAGACTTCCTATCTTCAACCTCAAATCCTTGGGGTTGCTCTATATACACTTCCTCTTCAATGACACCATTCAGAAAAGTTGTCTTCACATCCATTTGGTGCAACTTCCATTTCATCTTGGCAGCAAGAGCTATAATGGTTCTGATTGAAGTGTATCTGGCCACAGGAGCGAATGTCTCTTCATAGTCGATTCCTTCCTTCTGGGAAAATCCACAAGCGACAAATCTTGCTTTATATTTTTCAATACTTCCATCAGCAACATGTTTTATCTTGAAGAGCCATTTTGATGATACCGCATCCTTACTTTTTGGTCTGGGAACAATTTCCCATACATCATTCTTTATTATGGATTGGTATTCCTATGTCATGGAATCTGCCCATTCCTTCTTCTGGATGGCCTCTTCAAAACATGTAGGTTCTTCATCAAGTAGATTTCACATCAAAGCCGTGTAATTGGAGAATGGCTTTGGTCTCTTCACCTGTCTTGTGGTTCCTTCTGGAACACCATACTTCTCTCCATATTGAATAAGATCTCTTGCCCAAGCAGGATTTATTTTATGGGAGAAGGTCATTTGAGGAGGTTCTTGAACTTCTATTATATCATGATCTTCAAGAGTCTCCTCATCAGGGGAAGTTACGACTTCCCTTACAGGTTCTGCAACTCTAGGAACCTCCCTCACAGACTCTGTCATCTTGGGATTTATAGGTTCCTCTTCATATACCTCTTCAAGCTGGCATCTTCTCGATTTCTTAAGTGCAGCTTCTTCATCAAAGGTCACATCCCTGCTAATCTCAATATGGTGGTGACCAGGTATGTAGATTCTAAAGGCTTTGGATACCTCACAGTATCCCACAAATATTCCCTTCTTTCCGGAGGGCTCCAACTTGTTTCTTTTCTCTTTTGGTAGATGGATAAACACTGGACAGCCAAATATTTTGAGATGGCTTACCTTTGGCTTCTTCCCGGTAAACATTTCTTCTGGGGTCTTGAACCGAAGTGCACTATGGGATAATCTGTTCTTCACATAAACAACTTCCATTGTTGCTTCTACCCATAAGCACATAGGAAGATCTTGATCATGAATCATGGTCTTCACAGCTTCCATAATCGTTATGTTCTTCCTTTTATCTACACCGTTTTGTTGGGGATTATAAGGAGTAGTTAGTTCCCTCTTGATCTCGACATCTCTGCAGAAGCTTACGAACTACTTTGAGGTATATTCTCCTCCATTATCTAACCTGAGTATCTTAATCTTTCTTTTAGAAAGATTCTCTATCAAGGCTTTGAATTCCTTGAATTTACTGAATACTTCATCTTTAGATTTTAAGAAATATATCCAGGTCTTACGAGAATAATCATCAATAACTGATACATTGTATACATACCCGCTAATGGAGGATGATGGCATTGGGCCACACATGTCAGAATGGATGAGTTCCAATTCTCCTTCTGCTTTGTTGTCCCTCTTTGGAAAGGGGTTCTTGATGTTCTTCCCTTACGTGCATCCATTGCATATGCCTTCCTGATCAACCTTGAGTTCTGGTAAACCTATGACAACTTTGCATATGTAAGGTAGTGCCTTGTAGTTGATGTGGGACAATATTCTATGCCAAAGTTCGCATGAGTTTTCGATGGCATGGGTCATAGAAGTTTCTGGGTGACCCTTCAACTTATATAAACCATTTTCTTCACTTCCGATGATGATTTCTTCATTTAAGGTTTCTCCCTTAGCCCACATAAGAACTTCTCCATCTATGAAGGCAACTCTATAGCCTTTATTTTATAAAGCTGATATGGAGAGTAAGTTCTTATTTAGGCCCGGTACATAGAGTACGTCCTTCATTGTTATTGATTTTTCTGAATCTAGCTTGTAGTTTGATTCTCCTATTCCCTTTATGGGATATCGATAATCATCTCCAAGAGTTACTTTCTGAGAAAACTTATTTTCTGAAATACAAGAGAGAGTATTTTTCTTACCCATCATATGCTTTGATGCACCACTATCAATGAGCCATGTGTCCTCTCTAGGAGATACAGATCCTGAGAGAGCTGAGATCAAGACATGGTCCTTAATCATCTTCATAGGTGGTTCTTAAT
>ML780792.1:796234-828168 GCA_009831015.1 Picea engelmannii
GATTAGGTGGTCTTTGATTGAATCTGCAATGATTCTCTGAGCCCTGATTGAGTCCTTCTGATGCTTCACTTTCTCTACGGCATCTTCAGGTTCCTCCACTTCTTCTTTGATAAATCTTGATAGGTCATTCTCTGCAAGGATCAAACTGATCCTATACTTCTAGGCACAGAAGTTGTCTACGCCTTCTAATTTCTCAACAAGCTTTGTGCTTGCAGACATCTTGTACTTTTGGCAACAAAAATAACCAAAAACTGAAAGTGCTCAAAATCAAATTTTGACCTTACCAGGAGGTGTGCTTAGCTGAGGCGAGTAGCCTAGTGTCCTAAGATATGAGAAAATCCAAATTTTACCCCGTCAAATCTGATCTGTGGATTTCTGGACTGGTACTTCTGGTACTTCTGGTACTCTGGTACTTCTGGTACTTTTGGTACTGGTTTTCTGGTACTTCTGGTACTTTTGTGAAACTAGGGTTTCACTTTCCAGGAGATCTAGCCATTGAAAAGGTGCACTCTAGGTGCCAAATTGATCCTTGAGGGAGGGCACAACTTTCTAGGAGGTTAGGGAGATGAAAATATTCACTTTTGCAAAACCCTAATTTTTGGGTACGGTAACAATGACGTTTTTCCTCTTGCAAATAATACTTTCTTCAAGTTGGCTCTGATACCATGTTAATGTTTATGCCATTATTATAGTTCTTTGCATTTCAATAGATAAGAGCATAATAAGAACAAGATCACTGAGAAATACACATTCACAAGAGACACAACATTTATCCTGGGAAACCTTTTAGGGGAAGAAAACCCAGCAAAAACTTCCTTATCATAAATAGCTTATACAATGTTCAAGAGATAACTCAAACCAATACAGAAAGTCCTCCCCAAGAGATGCACCACCCTTCTTCTCCTCTTTCCAACTGGTAATTGAAGCTTGCCTCATAAGAGAATGAGCAAGTGAGTTGTGTATTTGAAGTGAGGCACTAGCCTCTTATTTATATCAGACTGGCACGTGTGAAAGGTCACAACTGGCAGGGTCGACCTCTCACTCTGGGTGGGTAAACCTACCTTTAATTAATTATGGGTCTTCCATTATAATTGTTGGGGTCGACTTCTTATTCTGTCCTTTGTAATTGTCCGATGACCAATCTGCAAAAGGGGATTTGGTCCTTATACAATTACTGACATGATTAATCCTCAATGGGGATTAATCCAATACCAAAAATAATAATAATGACATGATTAATCTGCAATGGGGATTTAATCCAATAACAAAATAATAATGAGAATTCTCTTCACAGTTACATTATTTCAACACCAGTATCAAAGACTCCCTACTGGATGAGCACACCAGAATTGAAAGAACTGAAAATACAGCTTGAAGAAATTTTAAATAAGGGGTACATATGCTCAAGTGTGTCACCTTAGGGTTCCCTAGTGTTATTTGTGAAGAATAAAGATGGTATACTCTACCAAGGATTGATGATCTCTTCGATCAGTTGAAGGATGCAAGGATATTCTCAAAGATAGATCTCATGTCAGGATACCATCAGCTAAGGATTAAATATGAAGACATCAGCAAGACCTCCTTGAGGACAAGGTATGGTCATTATGAGTTCATTGTGGTTCCCTTTGGGTTATCAAATGCACCAGTTGTTTTCATGTTCTTAATGAAATGTGTTTTTCGAGAATATTTAGACAAGTTTGTCATTGTATTTTTGGATAAAATCCTTGTATATTCCAAGACATAAGAAGAGCACAAGCATCACTTGAGGATGGTGTTACAGGTGCTAAGAGAGCACCAACTGTTTGCTAAATTGTGCAAGTGCTCATTTTTCCAAAATTGAATTCAGTATTTGGGGCATATAATATCCAAAGGGGAATAACAGTAGACCCTGAAAATATTGAATCCATTAAAGGGTAGAAAACACATAAGAATTTGATAGAAGTCATATCCTTCATGGGTCTAACTGGCTACTATAGGAGATTAATTACAAGATTTTCGAGGATTTCTCACCCAATCACTTCCTTGCAAAGAAAAGGGGTAAAATTTCAATGGAAATAAGAGTGCGAAAAGAGATTCCAACAATTGAAGCATTTGTTAATCAGTTCTCCAATTTTGAGGATTGCAGATCCAAATGAAAAGTTTTTGGTTTGCACATATGGATGAAAAGCAGGACTGGGTGGATTCCTCAGTCAAAATGGGTTTGTGATATGTTTTGAATCCAAAAATTGAAAGAGCATGAAAGGCTCTACGCCACTCATGATTTGGATTTGGAAGCCATAGTACACTCTTTAAATAAATGGAGACACTAACTCATGGGAAAGAGGTTTGAGCTGGGGATAGACCATAATGGTCTGAAACACTTGTTTGATCAACCTACTTTAAAATCTAGGCAGAGAAAATGGTTGGGATTCCTCTCTAAATATGAATTTGATATCAAGCACATCAAAGGAAAGGAGAACAAAGTGGATGATGCACTTAGTAGGAGAGTGCATGAACTACATGCTACAACCATCAACATGTATCAAACCAATCTTAAAGACAAAATTTTGGAAGCTAAAAAAGTCGATTTGTAGTACATGGAAATGGTAACAAAGTTACAACAAGGTAATATGCTACAAAAAATAGAATATTATATATTGGAAGTTGATGGAATACTCCTATATAGGAATAGAATTTATGTACCCAGTTTGTAACACCCTCGGCCACCCAGGATAGACCATGCTACTACAAATAATGCTCTGATACCATTTTGTAACGTCTCCAGCCACCACACAGGCTGGGAAACACCACAAAGGAAAGATGTATGATACACACACAGATACACACACACACACACACACACACACACACACACACACATATATATATATGATGAAATTTTAAACATACATAACATTATTTTCATACACATATTCATGTGGAAGCGACATTAATACATACATGCAATAACACAGGCAATTATGATAACATTATAACACATGTACAAGATACACATCACACAAAGAACAAATATTTGGTACTTTTATTTTAATAGATGACCACCAACTATGTGCAGACCTTCCATGAACCTCCCAGACTTATACCATGCTACTCATCATTCTCAACAGTGGGTCACCCCCGAGATGGGACTAAACTCTACATAGAGAAAAGGAATCCTAGACTAGGTTGAGGCTACGGAAAACTGCATAGACAAAATGGAAGGATTCTCTCTAAGGAGCCTACTTACACCCACTGCTCATGGACTTTCATTCCCCACATGCATGTTCCACCCTGAGAATATGAACCTTCATTGTTCCACAGTCCATCGGTTGCTTACTTCCCTTTCAGGGCTTTAGCAATAGGTTGGATCAAGAATTCTCAGAGCTCCATAGTGGCTTCTAAAATCACTTACCAACAAACTCTCTCACTTGGAGAGAGTTTCTCACAGGATTGACAACCTGCTTCTTCAACCATGGGCCTGATAACCCGCCTCTTCAACCATGGGCATGACAACCCACCTCTTCAATCCACAACAACCAAAATCGGGTAAGACAAGGGGACTACTGAACAAAATTATAGAGGTTCAGAATGGAGGAAATGGCTTTGGTTGCATTCTTGTTCAGTGTGTGCGTGAACTGCACAAGGAATGGTTGGAATGTTGAGGATGCTATAATATCCCTTGGACGAACCCAATTGTAAATGTAATATAAGTATACATAAGCTGGTGAGTTGTTTTGACATCATTTTGTAATGCACTTCCCATGGCATAGTGCGCACGTGAACTGCGCAGTAAAATAATGCAGTATGCACATTCCCGGATACTGTGCACAATAACTAAAATGTGTGCAGTATGGAGGACAACGAGCCTCGTGTATATGATATGTGTTATAGGCTGGTGAGCCAGTTATTATAAGTTGGGATGCTTATGTTTTGGTATTAGGCCAGAGTGCCTAGATGTTAAAGGCCAGTGCGCCTATTTTGTACATGTATCATGATTAATATAAAATACATTGTTGCATGCAAACCTACCATGATAAATATATGGTGGATTGAACTTCACCAGTTAGGGAAAGGGCTAAGCTAGATATCTTAAGTCGAAAAGGGAATATTATATTAATATTTCCTAAAGAATAAAGTATGGATAATTATTTTATCCTAAGTTCTAAAGCTGGGGACAAGTGGACCAAAGTAACTTCCGATATGACAAGTGTCAAGTTGGGGACATGCATTCATATCATGGGTGGACTTAGCTCATTTGATCACTTTTCAAGGGGATTCTTACCAATGGCTTGACCATCATTCTCACCATCACTTTTTCATGAAGAATTTTCATAGTGATTCCTTCCTTCACTCAGTTATCTAGTCAATGATTCCATGACCATTTTCACTCACGCAGTCAGTTATCCTTGAGACATCCATTTCACCATATCTGAGCTTGTTTCCATAACCTTTTCTGGTTGGTGTAACTGGTTATCTTGGAGCGGGATTGAAGAAGCGGGTTGTCAGGCCCGTGAGAAATTATTTGAGCGAGAGAATTGATGGGGATTGATTCCTGAAGGTGCTAAACTGCAGCTACAGTGCTATGAGACTTCCGGTCTGACCTGTTGCTGAAGCCCTGGAAGGGAAGTGGGGCAGTCGAGGGATTGTTGAGAAGAGATGGGGCACACTTCCTTGGGTGGGAAAGGCATGTGGGGAATGAGAGGTTGTAGGTTGTTAGTTGAGTGAGCACCTAAGACAGAGTCTTTCCTATTGTCCATGAGCCTTAGTTTGGTTAGGAACCCTTTACCCGAGTGGCGTTCAGTCCCAGCTCGGGGGTGACTCACTGTTGAGAGTGATGAACAATGTAGTCTAAGGTTGGGAGGTTTGTGGATGGTCTATACACAGTTGGTGACAATATTTCCAAGATAAGTACCAATCGTATGATAACATGATATGTTGCATTGTTATTTACATGCTTATGTTACGGTTTATCATATAAGTGATTATAATTGCCTGTATGTTTATGGGTATTTTCCTGTATATGATGCATATCTATGGTTACTGTTATTTCAATATAAATTCAGATATTATAGAATGTAATTGTTTGTTTATGTTTAAATGTAAAGCTTCTGCAAGAGTGTTGTATGTATATGTTTAAGTTGCATGCAGTTTGAAAAGAAAATTTATGGCCACAAGGTGTGAAATCTTTGAGAATCCTTCAATAAATCTTTTGTAGTAGCCTGCAAGACCCATGAATGATCTCGCCTTTGTCACATTCTTCGGTGCTAACCATTCTCTAATGGCCTCTATCTTCTCAGGATCCACTGCTATCCCATCCTTTGAAATGATATGCCCCAAATAATGAATTTGTTTCTGATAATATGAGCACTTTCTCAATTTGGCATACAACTGATGTTACCTTAATACTTGCAACATTGTCCTCAAATGATGTTCATGCTCTTCCTCTGACGTGGAATATATAAGAATGTTATCCAAAAATACAATGACAAACTTGTCCAAATACTCTCAGAAAACACCATCCAATAAGCACATGAAAACAACTGGTGCATTTGACAACCCAAATGGCATCGCTATGAACACATAATGACCATACCTTGTCCTGAAGGTGGTCTTGTTGATATCTTCTTCTTTAATCCTTAACTGATGGTATCCTGATCTAAGATCTATCTTTGAAAATATCTTTGCATCCTTCAATTGATCAAAGGGGTCATCAATCCTTGGCAGAGGATACTTGTTCTTAAGAGTCGCTTTATTCAACTGTATGAAGTCGATGCACAACCTTAGTGTTCCATATTTCTTTCCCACAAACAAGACTAGGGTACCCCAAGGTGACACACTTGGGAATATACACCCCTTCTTCATAATTTCTTCAAGCTGCATTTGCAACTCCTTCAATTCTAGTGTACTCATTCAGTAAGGAGTCTTTGATACTGGCGCTGCTCTAGGCATTAAATTTATAGATAAATCAATGTCTCTCTTTGGGGGTAGTCTGCATACCTCCTTGAACACATCTTCAAAATCTTCCAGGACTGCATAATCCTCCAAATTTTTCACCTTATCTCTAGGTGTCTCTGCCAAATAAGATGCAATTATTTGACACCCTTTTATGTAACATTTCTTCAGCTGCAATGCTAAAATTTCTCTAATGGTTACTACCCTAGGAATTTCCTGTAGTTTCCTTAGTTTCCCTTCCTCATCCAGGAAAGTGAATGTTTTTTTGTGATATTCTAAGAGAGTGTGATGTTGGTCCAACCAATCCATCCCAATTAGATAGTCATAAGAACCTAAAGGCAATATGTTTAAATATGCCTTGGTGTTTAGTCCATTCATGTCTATGAGGCATGACTTAACCATCTCATTAACTTTTCTTCTAGCTCTAGTAGCCAGTTGCACCAACTAGGATTTCCCATGCTTGATTCTTGGCAATTGCAAACTTTCCACCATCTTAGGGTCTATATAACTATGACTAGCTCCTGAATCAATTAAAATAGAAATGGTTTTGTTGTTGATCATATCTTCCACTTCAATCATGTGGGACTGATACTCTTCTTTCTTGTTGTTCAAGGTTGCATAAATCCTTAGCACATATCTTCCCATGTCATCCATTGTTTCATCTTGCTATACATTGTGAACAACCCTACCTTTTTCACCTCTGTGAGGACAATCTCTAAACCTATGATCTCCTTTATAACCCCAACATTAAATAGGTGGTTGCCTTGGCCCTCGACTCCCTATGTCAATCGTTCTGGGTCCTTTAGGCATTTGCTGTCCTTGTGGATTATTTCTGAAGAATGGTGTCTTAGATCCATTCTTTCTCTGGTCCATATTGAATTTCTTATTGTCTTCCCAAGCCTTTTGGAAAGCTGGCCTTGATTTTTGCTGATCATATAGGCATTTATCTCTCCTTATGGTCTCTTCTAATGTCTTGGGATCATCATACTGTATTTTGTCACTGATGAATGGTGGAAATCCACTCAAATACCTTTGAATTTTGACTGTCTCATCCTTGATGAAAGAGACATACTTCAGCAGTTCCATAAACCTTCTCTCATATTCATCTATGGTCATACTTCCAAGCTTGAGTTCAAATAACTCTTTCATTTTCTTGTCATAATATCTCTTAGTCAAGTATTTATTCTCAAAATACTTCTTGAATTCCCTCCAAGTAACACTTTTCTCTTCAATGTGTTGCACCTACACAAGTTGATCCCACCACATGGAGGCCTTTCCTTTGAGTTGATAGATACAAATTCTACCTTCTGCATGAGAAGAATAATTATGCAATTGAAAATACTTTCTCATGCCCAACAACCATGTTTTTGCATATTCATCCTTCTTATGCTCACCATCAAATGTAGGAGGTTTGATTTTGTTCATTTCTCCTCACAACACATCCACCCCAGACCTCTTATACCTTCTGATAGGGGATAGATTTGAGTTGTTGCCTGCTCTCTTATTGGAATGCCTTTGGGAATGATGGTGATGTCTACTAACACTTTTTTCTTTTATTTTCTCATCCGAAGGCTTGTGACTTCTAGATTTACTTGAGACACTCTCTTTAACCAATTTCTTTTCTATTATGTTCAAACCCTCCAATAACTTCATGTTGAAGTCATCCTACTTCTCTTTGGCTCTTATAAGCCTTTCATTATCAGCTTTATGTCTTTGGACATCCTTTTGAAAATTCTTAATGGTCTCAGCCATATTCATGTTTTCATTCCTTTCTTCTCCATGTCCATTGGAGTTTGTTTCTTCAATGCCCAAATGGACATCCACCCCTCTTCTCTCATCTTGTTGATTGAAATTCCCCTGTGCTTCTTCCATTCCTATGGACTCTGCACTGGTCTGATTTTATATAGTTGTTGTTAATTTTGTAAAATGTGCAGCCATCAAAACTTATCAGGATAACAATTCAATAATTCATGAAAAATATGAACCATTTTGGTTCAATATATACATCAGAATTATCTCTCTCGATTTCCTAGTTATATCACCATGACAATTCTAGATAAGGCCCAAGTCTTGAAATCATAGACGTGTGGTGCCTTCATAGATACATCTTTGTAAGAAGGTGGTTTGTCGAAACCACTTTCACCAAGACGTGGTATCATGTGTCTCAACATGTCAAATCCACCACTCGTGGAGTGGGTGACGGCTAGTCAGATCACCCCGCTTCACTCATTTGGTACTTCACAACCATTTAACATCAGCTGAACACCGCCATGTAATGACCTCAAATATAATCATTCAAAATGGATTAGATGAGCATGGAAACCCAATGCTCTTGTACGTAATCCGTCTTCGCTTCATAATTAGAATTCTATAACTACCAATCCTCAAGTATGAAGGTATCTACATATCCATAACTGAAGTAATCTCCCAATTTCTCGACTTTATTCTCTCCGTAAAAGCATTTTGGTATCCACAACCTGAGATACATGGACAAGGCTAAATCGAGTGAGACTGGTTATTCGGGCAACATGCTAGACTTTCCTACGAATAAGGAGGAAAGGGTTCTTGTGCACATTCTAGCGACTAAATTCCACACAGGGCTAGCTACAGACTCGCAGTTGGAAGTCAGGATGAATCCCACTATGAATGATTTAGTCATCAATAGGCCAGCCACTAAGAAGAAAAGGATAAAGCGACAGAAGAAGGAGGAATCCACCGCTGAAATAGTCGAAAGTGTTGGAGAGAATCAACCGGTCTAGTTAGATTCTTTAAAGGAGGAGATCGCTAAGCTGAAGTGAGTCTTCAACTAAAATTAAGTATGTTTCAACGAATTTTTGAACAACTGATAGCGGAGGTAAGGAGCACCAGAGATGATATGCATGTTCTTAAACGACCCTTTTTACAACAGGATAACTGATGTCATCCCCCTTTTGTAATTTTGTGATTAATATGATTATATAAATACAGAAGAAAATTTTAGACTGTTTATTACAAAATTCTATCTGGTGGTGTTATGAATCTTGTTTTATTTTATAGTATGCTTTTCTTGTAAGCTTATATTTCACTTTCATCTATATGAATCGGAGGAATATAAAACTAATAATTCTTTTTAATTAATGCTTCGATGTTGTTGTGTGTTTCTTTTTCTTCTAATATTATGCAATTTAAACTCAGACTCATTGCCTTCCAAGTGACTCCACTCGCACTAAAATTCTACCTATACATTTAGATTTATCATGCATAGCACTATCACAAGGTAAAATGCTTTTTTGCACACCTATATCCACTATGCATTTCTTCTCCGTCATAGAGGAGTTTTGTTGGTACGCGCATAGTATGAGTATAAGTTGTCTCGCGACAGTGTATTCAATGGTGCGCGCAAACAACCTGAGTATAAGTTATCTCAGGTTGTGGATACCAAAATGCTTTTATGGAGAGAATAAAGTCGAGAAATTGGGAGATTACTTCGGTTATGGATATGTAGATACCTTCATACTTGAGGATTGGTAGTTATAGAATTCTAATTATGAAGCACAGACGGATTACGTACAAGAGCATTGGGTTTCCATGCTAATCTAATCCATTTTGAATGATTATATTTGAGGTCATTACATGGAGGTGTTCAACTGATGTCAAATGGTTGTGAAGTACCAAACGAGTGAAGCGGGGTGATCTGACTAGCCGTCACCCGCTCCATGAGTGGTGGATTTGACATGTTGAGACACATGATACCACGTCTTGGTGAAAGTGGTTTCGACAAAACACCTTCTTGCAAAGATGTATCTATTAAGGCACCACACGTCTATGATTTCAAGACTTGGGCCTTATCTAGAATTGTCATGGTGATAACACTAGGAAATCGAGAGAGATAATTCTGATGTATATATTGAACCAAAATGGTTTATATTTTTCATGAATTATTGAATTGTTAGCCTGATAAGTTTCGATGGCTGCACATTTTACAAAATTAAAAACAACTATATAAAATCAGACCAGTGCAGAGTCCATAGGAATGGAAGAAGCAGAGGGGAATTTCAATCAACAAGATGAGAGAAGAGGGGTGGATGTCCATTTGGGCATTGAAGAAACGAACTCCAATGGACATGGAGAAGAAAGGAATGAAAACATGAATATGGCTGAGACCATTAAGAATTTGCAAAAGGATGTCCAAAGACATAAAGTTGATAATGAAAGGCTTATGAGAGCCAAAGAGAAGCAGGATGACTTCAACATGAAGTTATTGGAGGGTTTGAACATAATAGAAAAGAAATTGGTTAAAGAGAGTGTCTCAAGTAAATCTAGAAGTCACAAGCCTTCGGATGAGAAAATAAAAGAAAAAAGTGTTAGTAGACATCACCATCATTCCCAAAGGCATTCCAATAAGAGAGCAGGCAACAACTCAAATCTATCCCCTATCAGAAGGTATAAGAGGTCTGGGGTGGATGTGTTGTGAGGAGAAATGAACAAAATCAAACCTCCTACATTTGATGGTGAGCATAAGAAGGATGAATATGCAAAAACATGGTTGTTGGGCATGAGAAAGTATTTTCAATTGCATAATTATTCTTCTCATGCAGAAGGTAGAATTTGTATCTATCAACTCAAAGGAAAGGCCTCCATGTGGTGGGATCAACTTGTGTAGGTGCAACACATTGAAGAGAAAAGTGTTACTTGGAGGGAATTCAAGAAGTATTTTGAGAATAAATACTTGACTAAGAGATATTATGACAAGAAAATGAAAGAGTTATTTGAACTCAAGCTTGGAAGTATGACCATAGATGAATATGAGAGAAGGTTTATGGAACTGCTGAAGTATGTCTCTTTCATCAAGGATGAGACAGTCAAAATTCAAAGGTATTTGAGTGGATTTCCACCATTCATCAGTGACAAAATACAGTATGATGATCCCAAGACATTAGAAGAGACCATAAGGAGAGATAAATGCCTATATGATCAGCAAAAATCAAGGCCAGCTTTCCAAAAGGCTTGGGAAGACAATAAGAAATTCAATATGGACCAGAGAAAGAATGGATCTAAGACACCATTCTTCAGAAATAATCCACAAGGACAGCAAATGCCTAAAGGACCCAGAACGATTGACATAGGGAGTCGAGGGCCAAGGCAACCACCTATTTAATGTTGGGGTTATAAAGGAGATCATAGGTTTAGAGATTGTCCTCACAGAGGTGAAAAAGGTAGGGTTGTTCACAATGTATAGCAAGATGAAACAATGGATGACATGGGAAGATATGTGCTAAGGATTTATGCAACCTTGAACAACAAGAAAGAAGAGTATCAGTCCCACATGATTGAAGTGGAAGATATGATCAACAACAAAACCATTTCTATTTTAATTGATTCAGGAGCTAGTCATAGTTATATAGACCCTAAGATGGTGGAAAGTTTGCAATTGCCAAGAATCAAGCATGGGAAATCCTAGTTGGTGCAACTGGCTACTAGAGCTAGAAGAAAAGTTAATGAGATGGTTAAGTCATGCCTCATAGACATGAATGGACTAAACACCAAGGCATATTTAAACATATTGCCTTTAGGTTCTTATGACTATCTAATTGGGATGGATTGGTTGGACCAACATCACACTCTCTTAGAATATCACAAAAAAACATTCACTTTCCTGGATGAGGAAGGGAAACTAAGGAAACTACAGGAAATTCCTAGGGTAGTAACCATTAGAGAAATTTTAGCATTGCAGCTGAAGAAATGTTACATAAAAGGGTGTCAAATAATTGCATCTTATTTGGCAGAGACACCTAGAGATAAGGTGAAAAATTTGGAGGATTATGCAGTCCTGGAAGATTTTGAAGATGTGTTCAAGGAGGTATGCAGACTACCCCCAAAGAGAGACATTGATTTATCTATAAATTTAATGCCTAGAGCAGCGCCAGTATCAAAGACTCCTTACTGAATGAGTACACTAGAATTGAAGGAGTTGCAAATGCAGCTTGAAGAAATTATGAAGAAGGGGTGTATATTCCCAAGTGTGTCACCTTGGGGTACCCTAGTCTTGTTTGTGGGAAAGAAATATGGAACACTAAGGTTGTGCATCGACTTCATACAGTTGAATAAAGCGACTCTTAAGAACAAGTATCCTCTGCCAAGGATTGATGACCCCTTTGATCAATTGAAGGATGCAAAGATATTTTCAAAGATAGATCTTAGATCAGGATACCATCAGTTAAGGATTAAAGAAGAAGATATCAACAAGACCACCTTCAGGACAAGGTATGGTCATTATGTGTTCATAGCGATGCCATTTGGGTTGTCAAATGCACCAGTTGTTTTCATGTGCTTATTGGATGGTGTTTTCTGAGAGTATTTGGACAAGTTTGTCATTGTATTTTTGGATAACATTCTTATATATTCCACGTCAGAGGAAGAGCATGAACATCATTTGAGGACAATGTTGCAAGTATTAAGGTAACATCAGTTGTATGCCAAATTGAGAAAGTGCTCATATTATCAGAAACAAATTCATTATTTGGGGCATATCATTTCAAAGGATGGGATAGCAGTGGATCCTGAGAAGATAGAGGCCATTAGAGAATAGTTAGCACTGAAGAATGTGACAAAGGTGAGATCATTCATGGGTCTTGCAGGCTACTACATAAGATTTATTGAAGGATTCTCAAAGATTTCACACCCAATCACGTCTTTGCAAATAAAGGGAGTGAAGTTTCAGTGGACACTGGATTGCGAGAAGAGTTTCCAACACTTGAAACAATTATTGACAAGTGCTCCAATATTAAGGATCACAAACCCAGATGAAGACTTCATCGTATGCACCAATGCATGTAATGAAGGACTTGGTGGAGTCCTCAGTCAAAATGGGTTTGCCATATGTTATGAATCAAGGAAGTTGAAGGATCGTGAAAGAAACTATGCCACTCATGATTTGGAGTTGGCAGCCATAGTGCATGCCTTGATGAAATGGAGACACTACCTCATGGGAAAGAGGTTTGAGCTAAGAGCAGATCAGAATGGTCTGAAATATTTATTTGATCAGACAAATCTAAATAGTAGGTAAAGAAAATGGTTCTAATTTCTAAGTGAATATGACTTTGATATAAATCATATCAAGGGGAAGGAGAATAAAGTGGTTGATG
Organism: Picea engelmannii; assembly: GCA_009831015.1. Taxonomy (NCBI): domain Eukaryota; kingdom Viridiplantae; phylum Streptophyta; class Pinopsida; order Pinales; family Pinaceae; genus Picea; species Picea engelmannii. The sequence continues at coordinate 809,290 of ML780792.1, forward strand.
CACTCAATAGTAAGGTTCATGAATTACATGCTACAACCATTAACATGTATCATATTGATATTAAAAGAAAATTTATGGAGGCTGCAAATACAGAGTTTCAATATAGAGAATTGGTAGCAATGCTACAGCAGAGTAAGATGCCACAAAAGGTGGATAATTATAATTTGGGAATAGATGGAATACTGTTTCACAAGAACATAATTTTTGTTCCAAATGTCCAGGACCTGAAACGTATGATTTTGCATGAAATGCATAATGTTCCTTATGCAGGGCACCCTGGATATCAGAAAACCATGGATGTGATCAAGATCCATTACTTTTTTCCATGTATGAAGAGAGAGATCACTGAATACATCGCTAGATGTATTATATGCCAGAAAGTTAAAGCTAAGAATAGGAACTCAACAAGGTTGCTGCAAACTTTACCCATTCCTGAATGGAAGTGGGAAGTGGTGAAAATGGATTTTATTACGAGATTTCATAGAACATGAAAGATGCATGATTCAATCATGGTGGTGGTGGACAAGATTACGAAAGCTTCCCATTTTATTCCACTGAAAAATACTCACAAGGCAACAGATGTTGCTGATATTTTCATGAAGGAAGTGGCATGATTGCACGGGATTCCTAAAACAATTGTGTCCGACAGAGACCTAAAATTCACCTCGAATTTATGGAAAGGATTGTTCAAAGGATTCAGAATGAATCTGAACTTTAGTATAGCTTATCATCCTGAGTCTGATCGACAGACATAGAGGGTGAACAAAGTGATAGAAGATATACTGAGAATGTATGTGATGGAAAAACCATCGAAATGGGAAGACTACCTACACTTGGTAAAATTCGCTTACAACAATGGGTATCAGACATCATTGAAGATGATCCCATTTGAAGCACTTTATGACAGAAAGTGCAATACTCCAGTGAGTTGGGATAATCCAACTGACAAGACAGTAGTTTGGCCAGAGCTTCTCAAGAAGATGAAGGACCAAATGATAAAAATTAAGAAGAATTTAAAATCTACCCAAGACAGAAAGAAAATTTATGCCGATAAGAATAGAACCCACAGAGAATTCAAAGTGGGTGATCATGTTTTCCTGAAAGTAAAAGCTAACAGGAGTTCCCTGAAGATGGGAAGATGTGCCAAGTTGACAACCAGATTTTGTGGGCCATTTGAAATATTAGAGAGGATTGGTCCAATTGCTTATATGATTGCATTACCTGCATCTATGTATGTTCATAATGTCTTCCATGTATCATTGCTAAAGAAATGTATACCTGATGTTAATCATGTTATTGACTGGAATGTGATTCAGGTGGAGAAAGAGGGCACTTTTCAAGTGCATCTGTTGCGTGTTTTGTACCGAAAATTCAAGCAGCTCCGGAACCGATCCATAGGGCTTGTAAAGGTTCAATGGGCCTGGTACATCCCAAAGACACTACTTGGGAGCATGAGGATGCAATGCGGACATAATACCCGCATCTTTTTGAAGATTTTTGAAAACTCTGTTGTATATGGGTGTATGATGCACTGAGGACAGTGCATAAATAAGGGGAGGGGATTGTAATATCCCTCATCCGGACCCAATTTTAAATGTAATATAAGTATACATAAGCTAGTGAGTTGTTTTGACATCATTTTGTAATGCACTTCCCATGGCATAGTGTGCGCGTGAACTGCACAGTAAAATGATGCAGTATGCACATTCCTGGATACCGAGCGCAGTAACTAAAGTGCATGCAGTATGGAGGACAACGAGCCTTGTGTATATAATATGTGTTATAGGCTGGTGAACTAGTTATTATAAGCTAGGATGCTTATGTTTTGGTATTAGGCCAAAGCGCCTAGATGTTAAATGCCAATGCGCCTATTTTGTACATGTCTCATGATTAATATAAAATACATCATTGTGTGCAGAACCTCCACAATAAAAGAGATGGGGGACTGAACTTCACCAGTTAGGGAAAGGGAGGGCCAAAAGTTAAGGGAAAGGGCTAAGCTAGAGAGCTTAAGCCAAAAAGGGAATATTATATTAATATTTCCTAAAGCATAATGTATGGATAATTATTTTATCCTAAGTTCTAAAGTTCGGGACAAGTGGACCAAAGTAACTTTCGATATGATAAGTGTCAATTTGGGGACATGCATTCATATCGTGGGGGGACTTAGCTCATCTGGTCACTTTTCACGGGGATTTTTACCAGCATCTTGACCATCATTCTCACCATCACTTTTTCACAAAGAGTTTTCACAGTGATTCCTTCCTTCACATAGTTATCCAGTCAATGATTCCATGACCATTTTCACTCACGCAGTCAGTTATCCTTGAGACATCCATTTCACCATATATGATACTATTTCCATAACCTTTTTCGGTTGGTGTACCTGGTTAGCTTGGAGTGATATTGAAGAAGCAGGTTGTCAGGCCCGTGAGTAATTCTTTGAGTGAGATAATTGTTGGGGATTGATTCCTAAAGGTGCTAAGCTGCAGCTGCAGGGCTCTGAGACTTCTGATCCGGCCTATTGCTGAAGCTATGGAAGGGAAGTGGGGCAACTGAGGGACTGTTGAGTAGAGAAGGGGCACACTTCCTTGGGTGGGATAGGCATGTGGGGAATGAGAGGTTGTAGGCTGTTAGTTGAGTGAGAACCTGAGACAGAGTCTTTCCTGTTGTCCATGAGCCTTAGCCTTGTTAGGATCCCTTTACCCGGGTGGAGTTCAGTCCCAGCTCGGGGCTGATTCACTGTTGAGAGTGATGAACAATGTAGTCTAAGGCTGGGAGGTTTGTGGATGATCTGTATTTAGTTGGTGACAATATTTCCAATATAAGTACCAATCATATGATAAAATGATATGCTACATTTCTATTTACGTGCTTATGTTACGGTTTATCATATAAGTGATTATAATTGCCTGTATGTTTATGGGTATTTTCTTGTATATGCTGCATATCTATGGTTACTGTTATTTCAGTATAAAGTCGTATATTATAGAATGTAATTGTTTGTTTATGTTTATATGTAAATCTTCCACAAGAGTGTTGTATTTATATGTTTAAGTTGCATGCAGTTTGAAGAGAAAATTTATGCGGCATATCTCAGTTGATAATTGGGTATGTTACCATTTGTTCTGCAGTAAGAGAACGAAAGAGTTCCCTAGAGTAGCATGGCCTGGACTGTTTAAGGCAGGGGATGTTACCAAATGGTGTCATAGCATGAGAGATTGCTTTGGAGTGGCATCCCTCGGCCTGCGGGTGGCCAGTGGAACGTTACAGATGCGATCATGGGAAACTAAATGGCCAGACTGGTCAGAATGCTAAGAGGGAGCAAGAAAAAAGGTGAGAATGGTCGGTATGATGAATCGTGAGAGAGTCACAATGGTGAGATATAAATCCTCAGGAAGGTGGGCCAAATGCTTCATGAACCCCCCCTGGGTGTGTAGTTTCATAAGTTACATAGATCCACAATGGAGGCAATGGATGGTTATGTCAAGGCTCTCCATGTCTCAATCCATGCATCAATGGGGAGTATGGTTGATCTCTCCAATGATGACCATCACGAGAGTGGTGAGGGAACCCCCAACGAGATGACTTTACCACCTAAAAATTTCATGCGCCCAGGTTGACACATTTCTTCTTGAAGCTTCATGAGTTCCACTTAACACTCGTTCCCTTTCCCAAGGAACTTAGGATAACTGGGTTTATTTCCCAACTTTAGTATTTTTCAGAAATACATTATAATACTCCCTTGGGTTAATCCCTCAATCTTAGCCCCTCTTTCCTAGCCTCTCATCCCCATCCCTTTCCCTAACCAGTGGAGCTTAGTACCCCATAACTCTTTCTTCGTGGTCGACCCACACACAACAATGTTTTTTTTATTTTTATTAATAATATGCATAATTACATATAAAAAATCAAGCCCACTGGCCTTAGCATATAGGATATCCAACATAATAAACACATAATCCTACCATCTTATAATTACTTGGCTCACCAGCCTATAAACATAATTACATTTCACAAGGTCTCAGCCTTGGGGTATTACAATCCCCTCCCCTTATTTTTTGCATTGTCCTCAGTGCAAATCATTTACATAACATCAACAAGATTTTCAAAATATTAAAAAATATGCGGGTATTCTACTTGCATTGCATCTTCATGCTCCCATGTTGCGTCATCGGGATTGTACCAAGTCCATTAGAACTTTACAATCCCTATGGCTCGTTTCCAGAGTTGTTTTATTTTCCGGTCTAGAATGCGTACCAGATGCACTTGAAAAGCGCTTTTTTTCTCCACCTGAATCACATTCCAACCAATAAAATGATTAGAATCATGTATATATTTCTTAATAAATGACACATTAAATACATTATGTATAGACATAGATGAAGGAAATGCAATCATATAAGCTACTAGACCAATCCTCTCTAGGATTTCAAATGACCCACAATATCTGGCTACCAACTTGGAACAACTTCCAAACTGTAGGGAACTTCTGTTGGCTTTCACCTTCAAGAAAACATGATCACCCAATTTAAATCCCCTATGAGTTCGGTTCTTGTCAAAATATATTTTCTTCTTGTCTTGGGAAGCCTTCAAGTTCTGTTTAATATTCATCATTTTCTCTTCCATTTTTTTGAGCAAATCTGGCCCAATTATTTCTCTATCAGCTGGTTTGTCTCGACTTACTGGGGTGTTTCACTTTCTGCCATAAATTCCTTCAAATAGGCTCATTTTTAGTGATGCTTGATACCCATTGTTGTAGGCAAATTCTACCAAGTGTAGAGAATCTTCCCATTTAGATGGTTTGTCCATCACATAAATCCTTAGCATATCCTCTATCACTTGGTTCACCCTTTCTTTTTTCCCATCAGACTCAGGATGATAGGCTATGCTAAATTTTAGATTTGTTCCAAACCCTTTGAATAACCCCTTCCAAAAATTTGAGGTAAACCTTGGGTCTCTGTTAGACACAATTGTCTTGGGTATGCCATGCAATCGCGCTACTTCCCTCATATAAATATCAACAACATTGGTTTCCTTGTGAGTAACCTTCATAGGAATGAAATGGGCAGCTTTAGTAATCTTATCCACCACCACCATGATTGCATCATGTTGCTTGTTTGTTCTGGGAAATCCTGTGATGAAATCCATTGTCACCACTTCCCACTTCCACTAAGGAATGGGTAATGGTTGCAGCAACCCAGCTAGGTGTCTATGCTCAGCCTTGACCCTTTGACACTCCACGCATTTAGCTATGTATTCAACAATATCCCTCTTGATGTCTGGACAATAATATTGGATCTTGACTACTGAAACTATTTTATGATATCCTGGGTGTCCTACATAAGGTACATTATGCATCTCTTTTAAAATCACACTCCTCAATTCAAGAGAATTGCGTACATAAACTCTATTTCTATATAGGAGAATTCCATCAATTCCCAATTCATAATGTTCATCTTTCTTCTACATTTTACCTTGTTTTAATTTAGTTACCAATGCCATGTACTGCAAATCAACTTTTGCAGCCTCATAAATTCTACCTTTAATATCCATATAATACATGTTAATGGTTGTAGAATGCAATTCATGCATTCTCTTGTTGAGTGCATCAACCACTTTGTTCTCCTATCCTTTGATGTGCTTGATATCAAAGTCATATTCACAGAGGAATTCCAACCATATACTCTACCTAGCATTCAAGGTAGGATGATCAAACATGTACTTCAGACTATTATGGTATGTTCTCAACTCAAAAATCTTTGCCATGAGGTAGTGCCTCCACTTCTTCAAAGCGTGCACTATGGCTGCCAATTCCAAATCATGAGTGGCATAGAGCCTTTCATGCTCTTTCAATTTTTTGTACTCGAAACATCTCACAAACCCGTTCTAACTAAGGACTCCTCCCTAGTCCTTGTTTGCATGCGTCTGTGCAAACCACAAAATCTTCATTCAGATATGCAATCTTCATAATTGGAGCACTGGTTAACAATTGTTGCAACTGTTGGAAGCTCTTTTCACATTCTTCTATCCATTGAAACTTTACCCCTTTTCTTTGCAAGGAAGTGATTGGGTGATCTATTCTCGAAAACCCTGCAATGAACCTTTTGTAGTATCCAGATAGACCCATGAAGGATATTACTTCTGTCACATTTTCAGTTGTTGTCCACCCTTTAATGGCCTCAATATTTTCAGGGTCTACTGCTATCCCTTCTTCGGATATGATATGCCCCAAATAGTGAATTATGTTTTCATAAAATGAGCACTTTCTCAATTTGGCATACAGTTGATGTTCTCTTACCACTTGCAGCACCATCCTCAAATGATGCTCATGCTCTTCTTCAAACTTGGAATATACAAGGATGTCATCCAGAAAAACAATGACAAACTTGTCTAAATATTCCTGGAAAACACCATTCATTAATCACATAAAAACAGTTGGTGCATTTGATAACCCAAATGGCACCACTGTCAACTCATAATGACCATACCTTGCCCTAAAGTCAGTCTTGTTGATGTATTTCTCTTTAATCCTTATTTGATGATATCCTAACCTGAGATCAATCTTTGAGAATATATTTTCATCCTTCAACTGATCAAAGAGATCATCGATCCTTGGCAAAGGATACTTGTTCTTTATAATCACTTTGTTCAACTGTTTGAAATTGATGCACAATCTCAATGTCCCATATTTCTTCTTCACGAAAAAGACTAGGGCGCCCCAAGGTGACACACTTGGGCATATATACCCCTTCTTCAGAACCTCTTCAAACTGCATTTGGAACTCCTTCAGCTCTGGTGTACTCATTTTGAAAGGGGTTTTTGATACTGGAGCTTCTCTAGGCATTAAATTAATAGAGAAATCAACATCTCTCTTTGGGGGTAGTCTTAGTATCTCCTAGAACACATCTTCAAAATCTTTCAGGACTACATGATCCTCCATATTTGGAACCTTATCCTTAGATGCTTCCTCCATATGGGCTACAAATAATTGGCAGCCCTTCCTGTAACACTTCTTCAATTGCATTGTTGATATTTCTTGGACAGTAACTGCCCTGGGAATTCCTTGGACTTCTCTCTGATTTCCTTCCTCATCCAATCAAGTGAATGCCTTGTTAGGTCAGTCTAATATTGCATGGTTTTGGTCCAACCAATCCATACCAATTAGGCAATCATATGATCCCAAAGGTAATATGTTAAAATCTTCCTTTGTACTTAGTCCATTCATGCCCACTAGACATGATTTAACCAATTCCACGACCTTTCTCTTGGCTCCTGTAGCCAACTTTACCAGCCAATATGTCCCATGCTTGCTTCTTAGTATAAGAAATCTTTACACAACTTTAGGATCTATGTAACTATGACTAGCTCCTTAGTCTATTAAAATCGTAAAGGCATGCTTAATCATCATACCTTCAACTTCAATCATGTGTGATTGAAACTCAGCTTGCTTGTTGTATAGGGCTACATAGATCCTTGGTACACTTCTTCCCATGTCCTCCACTTTTTCTTCTTGCCAAACATTGTGGGAAACTCTCACCTTGTCATTTTTGTGAGTACAATCTCTATACTTGTGGTCTCCCTTACAGCCCCAACATTGAATGGGTGACTACCTTGACCATTGCCCACCTACCTTAGCCATTCTATGCTCTCTAAAAGTTTTTTGTCCTTGAGGACTATTTCTGAAAAATGGAGGCTTGTTCCCCTTTTTACATTGCTCCCTCTTGAACTTATTTTTGTCCTCCCAAGCCTTTTGGAAATTAGACTTTCCTTTTTGCTCATCATATAAGAATTTTTCTCTCCTTATAATTTCTTCTAGAGTCTTGGGATCATCATATTGGATTTTATCACTGATGAAATATGGCATCCCACTCAAGTACCTCTAAATCTTCACTGTCTCGTCCTTGATGAAGGAGCCATACTTCAAAATATCTAAGAATATCCTTTCATATTCATCAAGATCCATACTTCCCAGTTTAAGTTCAAAGAACTCTTTCATCTTTCTATCATAATACCTATTGGTTAGGTATTTATTCTCAAAATGCCTCTTGAAATCCTTCCAAGTCATATTTTTCTCCTTGAGGTGTTGTACTTGCATCAGTTGATCCCACCACATGTATGCCTTTCCTTTAAGTTGGTAGATGGAAATTATTTCCTCTGCATGATAATACTAGTTATGCAATTGGAAGTACTTCCTCATGCCTAGCAACCATGCCTCAACATCTTCATCCTTCTTATGTTCTCCATCAAAAGTAGGAGGGTTGATCTTATTCATTTCTCCTTTCAAATTATCCACCCCAGACCTCCTATGTTTCCTGATAGGGGATGGACTTGATATACTGTGTGCTCTCTTATGGGAATTATTTTGGGAGTGATGGTGATGTCTGATACCACTCCTTGATCTTATTTTCTTCTCATGGGTCCTATGCCTTCCGAATTTGTTGGAGCCACTCTCCTTATCCAACTTCTTTTCAATTATTTCCAGGATCTGAATTAAATTCATGTTGAAGTCTTTCTACTATTCCTTGTATTTCATAAGCCTCTCATTATCAGCCTGGTGGATTTGGACATCTGTCTTCAATTTTCTGAGGGTCTCAGCCAGATTTATGTCTTCCTCCCTTTCTCCTCCATGTTCATTGGAGTTGGTTCCTTCCCTATCCAACTGGACATTCAAGCCTCTGTTTTCATTTTCTTGAATGAATATTGCCTGAGTATTATCCATCACTTTTGTACTTTGTGTTGACTATGATCTGACAAATCTTAATTCTGCAAAAAAAATGTGTAGCCAATAGAAATTTTGCAGGCTAATTGTTCTTAATAATCTCATGGAAACATGAACCATTCTGATTAATTAATATATCAGACTTATTTTATTTTTTTTCAATACCAGGGAAAAATTATCTTCTATTGTTCAATACCTTTCCAATGGTTTCTTCCATGCTCAATTTTGAATTTTGAGCAGGAAGTTATGGCTACTTGAACAATTTGTCCCTTTTCTGTTCTTTAAACAATTTTTTGTGCACTTGCCCCTTCCCTTCAACCTTTAATCTGCATGTGACCATGACTGTGACCAAGTGATAATTGTTGGGTGCTTACTCTGTGCTTCAGAGTTTCAGGATTCGGTTGTTTTCAACTCACCAAATTGCTAATCTATTGAACCCTGAACTCGTGAAGTTCGCCACCGATGTGAGAGAGATAAATGGTCCCTTCTCTCTACCCAAATCAATGAAAACAATTAGCTTCGAGACTCCATGCTTCAGGTTTCCAAAGACTTCAATGCCATAAACCTCCAGAATGACAACTCTCCAGAGTGTCAGATCTTCTGACACGCGTCTGCGACTATCAACGGTCACGATGAACTATGATGCTTTGGCCTTCGGAAGTTCTCAACCCACGCGAACCCACTTTCCTACGAAGTGTCTATCCTCCTAAATGAAGGATTTAGTGCCACGTGTCCCCTGTGACCATCAGGGGCCCCTCTAGCCATGCTCAAGAAGAGTGCCATGTGGAGAAACATTAGAATCAGACACGTGGCCCACTATGATGGGTGACATGTGTCACGCTGTAACTAGAATTTATATCCTCCAAGGTTCTTAACTCACTGACATGTGGTACACATCCCATGTGTCCACATCATCCCTAGTGACATCATCATGTCAAGTCATGTTGGTTCTTCAGAACTTCGACACTTTGGGATTCAAAAGTTTTTACTTCCACAAGATTGTTAAATTCCGAATGCCGAATTTCCGCACTGCTTTATCTTCCAGAGTCTACATAGTACAAATTTAATAATACAAGTTGGTGACACATGCCCCACATGTAAGATTTCATTTGTTCCAACAAGGTTTTCAAGGTTCCATTTTGACTGACACATGGAAGGACTAAGAAAGTCCACATCACCCTGGGTGACATCATCATGCCACATCAGTTCAGTACTTTGGGCTTCGGGACTTTGGAGAATTCACCTTAGCACACCCTTGTTTCTGTTGAATGAAAAAATCCTGAACAAGTTGATCTTCCAAAACATGTATCCTTTAATGAACGGTCCATATGAACTCTGGAACTCGGGAATTCAGGCTTCGGGAGTTTGGGCCTTAGCACACTTTGTTTTTCCCGAACATAAAATTTCGAACGATTGTGAGTTCTACAGTTCATAACCTCCCATGCCCATATCTAACAGCTAAGATATGTTTTCAACACCGTTGTGCCTTACTACTTTCCCTTGGATTCATCTACGACTTCAATCTATCTTCATCCAAATCCAACAGTAAACACTTTCCCCCCAGGATATACTATGTAGATCCACTCTGGGACTTCAGAAGTTTGGGCTTCGACCCTTTATGCTCTATAACACGTAAACTTTGCCAAAGTCGTGAAATCTGAAGTACTTAGGGGTTAATCCTCATGAAAATTTCTCTGGATCTGACGGTTGTGAATGATCCTCCTTCTCCTGAATAGATCCCATGACCTAACTTCAAACCTTGCACTTTCAAACCCATGGTTACTACAATCTCTTTTCTCTGCTATCTTTCTTGAACCGCTATACCTCTTGACCTTCCAAACATGGAGAAGGTGTTCTCTTGGCACTATGGGACACTCTGAAATTAAAATTTTGTCCCTCTCAACAACAATTTTCTTTGATCTTTTGATTCCATAACCACTTATACGACCTAATTCAGGCTCAGTGTCGAAAACTGGGCTTTGAACTTCAATTTTGTCTATTTCGACAACAATTCCTTTCCAAAACCTTTTCTTCAACTTCCACTTTCCTGGCCCATCTAGGCTCAATGTTGAAACCATGGCTCTGATACCATATTGTAAAAGCCCCAACCACCCAGGCTAGGCCATGCTACTAGAATTAATGCTCTGATACCATTTTGTAACATCCCTAGCCACCACACAGTCTTGACAATGCCATTGCGGAAAGATCTCTGATATACATACATACATACATACATACATGCATACATACATACATACATACATATATATATATATATATATATATATATATATATATATGATTAAATTTTAAATAGACATAACATTCTATTCATACACATATTCATGCGGAAGAGACAATAATACATACATGCAATAACACAGGCAATTCTGATAAAATTATAACACATGTACAAGATACACATCACACAAAGAACATAAATTTGGTATTTATATTTTAATAGATGACCACCAACTACGTCATGACCTTCCATGAACCTTTTATCCTTAGCCAACGCTGCTCAGCATGCTCAGTAGTGGGTCACCCCCGAGCTAGGACTAAAATCCACCCAGGGAGAAGGAATCCTAGACTAGGTTGAGTCTATGGAAAACTGCACAGAGAAACTGGAAGGATTCTCTCCAAGGAGCCTACTTACTCCCATTTCTCACGGACTCGTATTCCCCACATGCCTATTCCACCCTAACAATATGCACCTTCATTGTTCCACAGTCCATCGGTTTCTCCGCTTCCGTTCCACGGCTTCAGAAATAGGACGGATTAGGAATTCTCACAGCTCCGTAGCGGCTATTGGACTCCCTCTAGGAGAAATCACTTCCCAACAAACTCTCTCTCACCCGAAGAGAGTTTCTCATAGGCCTGACAACCTTCTTCTTTAACCATGGGCCTGACAACCCACCTCTTCAACCATGGGTATGACAACTCGCCTCTTCTATCCACAACAACCAAAATCGAGTAAGGCAACGGGACGACTCAACAAAATTATAGAGGTTCACAATGGAAAAAATGGCTCTAGATGTATGCTTCTTTAGTGCATGCGTGAACTTCAAAAGGGATGGTCAGAATGATGAGGATGAGCTCGTGGGAAACTAAATGGCCAGACTCATCTGAATGCTGAGAGAAAGCAAGAAAAATGGTGAGAATGGTCGGTATGTAGAATTGTGAGAGAGAAGAAATGGTAAGAGAGAACTCCTCAGGAAGGTGGCTAGAATGGTTCATGAACCCCTCTTGGGTGTGCGGTTTTAGAAGTTACAGAGATCGAAGATGGAGGTAATGGTTGGATGTGTCAACTCTCTCCCTGTCTCAATGTGTGCATCAGTGGGGAGTATGGATGATCTCTCCAGTGAAGACCATCGCGAGAGTGGTGAGGGAACCCCCAACGAGATGAATTTCCCACCTAAAAACCACATGCACCCAGGTTGACACATGTCTTCCTGAAGCTGCATGAGATCCACTTAACACTCGTTCCCTTTCCCTAGGAACTTAGGATAACTGGTTTTATTTCCCAACTTTAGTATTTTTTAGGATTACATTATAATATTCCCTTGGGTTAAGAAATCAAACGTAGCCCCTCTTTCCTAGTCTCTCAGCCCCATCCCTTTCCCTACCCAGTGGATTTTAGTCCCCCATAACTCTTTCTTAGTGGTCGGTCTACACGCAATGATGTTTTTCTTATTAATAATATGCATAATTACATATACAAAATCATGCCCACTAGCCTTAGCATCTAGGTTGTCCAGACTAATAAACACATAAGCCTACCAACTTATAATTACTTGGCTCACCGGCCTATAAACATCATTATATTTCACAAGGGCTTGGCCTTGGGGTATTACATAGTTCTCACGAATTGAGGAGTATGATCTTGAAGGAGATGCATAAGGTGCCTTATGTTGGGCACCCTTGATATCAAAAAACAGTGGCAATGGTCAAGATCCATTACTATTGGCCATGCATGAAGAAATAAATTGCAGAGTACATCGCCAGATGTATGGAGTGTCAAAAGGTCAAATCTGAGCATAGACACCTAGCTGGGTTGCTACAACCATTACCTAACCCTGAGTGGAAGTGGGAAGTGGTGACAATGGTTTTCATCACAGGATTACCCAGAAAAACAAGCAACATGATTCCATCATGGTGGTGGTGGATAAGCTTACGAAATATGCCCATTTTATTCCATTGAAGACTAATCACAAGGAAACTAATGTTGTTGATATTTATATGAGGGAAGTAACATGATTTCATGGTATTTCCAAGAAAATTGTGTCTGACAGAGAACCAAAATTTACCTCGAGGTTTTGGAGAAGATTATTCAAGGGGTTCAGAACGAACCTGAACTTCAACATAGCCTATCACCCTGAGTCTGATGGACAAACAAAAAGAGTAAATCAAGTGATAGAAGATATGTTAAGAATGTATGTGATGGAAAAACCAATCAGATGGGAAGATTACCTACACTTGGTAGAATTTGCTTACAACAATGGGTACCAAGCATCACTGAAGATGATCCCATTTGAGGAACTCTATGGCAGAAAGTGAAACACACCAATAAGATGGGACAAACCAAATGATAGAGAAATAATTGGGCTAGAGTTTCTTAGGGAAATGGAAAAGCAATTGTTAAAGATAAATAAGAATTTGAAGGTTTCCCAAGATAGATAGAAAAGCTATTCTTACAAAGGCAGAATCCATAGGGAGTTTAAAGTGGGTAATCCTTTTTTCTTGAAGGTGAAAGCCAACAAAAGTTCCCTGAAGCTGGGAAACTATTCCAAGTTGGCAACCAGATATTGTGGACCATTTGAAATTCTAGAAAGGATTGGACCAATAGCTTATATGCTTTCATTTCTAGCATGCATGAGTATTCACAATGTATTTCATGTCGCATTGCTCAAGAAATATATACATGATGCTAATCATGTGATTGATTGGAATGTGATTCAGGTGGAGCAAGAAGGAACTTTACAGGTGTGTTAGGTGTGCATACTAAACCAGAAGAGAAAACAACTTCAGAATCGATCCATAATGCTTGTAAAGGTCCAGTGGACCTGGTACAGTCCTGAGGATGCAACATGGGAGAATGAAGATTCTATGTGGGCATAATACCTACATCTTTTTGAAGATTTTGGAAATCTTGTTGATGTTGTGTAAATAAGTTTCATTGAGGACAGTGAAAAAATAAGGGGAGGGGATTGTAATATCCCAAGGCCGAGCCTCGGTTTTAATTATGAATTGTAACTTGTTTTGTAGGCTGGTGAGACAAGTGTTATAAGCTAGGAGGATTATGTGCTTATTAGGTTAGAGAGCCTAGATGTTAAAGGCTAGGATCGTGTTTTGTACATGTAAGTATTCATAATTATTAATATAACAACATTGATGCATCTAGACTGACCACAAAGAAAGAGTATGGGGGACTAAAATCCACTAGGATGGGTAAGGGAAGGGGGCTGAGAGGATGGAAAAGGGGGGATAAGCTTAAGAGATTAAGTCCAATAGAATAATATATTATTATTCTAAATGATATTAGTGGGATATGAATATATCCTAATTTCCTTTGGGAAAAAGGTATGTTTTCCAAGTGGAGTGGAATGTGATTCATGAGCACCATGTGTCAGCTCAAGCACATGCAAATATAAGTAGGAGTTCTTACTGTTTTTGGGATCCTTTTTGCCATTTTTTCATGAGTGCACCCAACAAGCATAGGGAAAACCTGGAACACCATTGTTGAAATTCTCCAACCACATGAACCTCTGCAACAAGCCCAAATTGATACACTTGTTGTATATGTACCCTACAAGTTTCCTTCGTATTGTTCCTTCATTATCGTTCCCATGTCTAGTTTCTTTTGTTTTCATCACCATGATCGTGTGTTGAGGAGTGAGAGTGAAGAATTTGGTTTCCAGGCCCATGGAAAAAAGAGGCAGGTTTTCAGGCCTGTGAGCAACTCTCTCCAGGTGAAAGAGTGTGTTGAGCAAGTGAGTTCTCCTGGAGGTATTCCAGTAGCAGCTATAGGGCTCTACAAATTTCATCTGGCATGTTGTTGAAGCCTAGGAAAGGGAGGTAGAGAAGCCGATGGACTGTGTGACAATGAAGGTGTATACTTCTACGGTGGGACATGCATGTGAGGAATGAGAGTCTATGAGTGGTGGGTGTAAGTGGCTCCTTGGAGGAAATCCTTCATGTTGTATTGTGCAACTTCCTATTGTCCCTACCTACTCTAGGAATCTCTTTCCCAATGGATTTTAGTCCCAGCAAGGGGGTGACCTACTGCTGAGAGTTATGAGTAGCATGGTCTAAGGTTGGGAGGTTTGTGGAAGGTCTAAATGCAGTCGATGCAATACAATTAAGAGATAAGTATCATTTATGTGCTTAATGGTTAAATGATGTATTCTAGTGCATGTATGTGATTCTTGTAATAATATCATGTGTTTCATTGGTTGTATGTTTTCATGTTATCTCTATTTATTCTGTTAATTTTATATGTGATTTATTTTTCAAAGAGATCGGTATGTCATTTCCCAACAGGTCTATGTTTAGGCATGGACAATTTTATTTACCTATAACAGAGCTTGAGACCACGTGTGTCTGGGGTAGCGTGTTTTCAGCCTGCTGAGGGGTTGTGAAACGTTTCAAATTGGTATCAGAGAAAAAATATGTTTACTCTATGACGATGCCCAACCTGTTGGTGGATGGGGACGTTACACATCTACACAATCAACACATCTTTGGATGATATTATAATTGATGAGGACACTTTCCTTGAAAATGTTATGCAAAATCAATATCCAACTAATGTGAAAATATAAGGGATAAATGATAATAATAGGCTTGAAATTTATACTCAAAATAACACAGAATTATGGAAAGATCTGTAAACTGATGATATAGAATGTCCGACTATCAAAACAATAGAGAACAGCCCTGCAAAAACACTCAAAATCAACAATAAACTTACTAGTCAACAAGAACAAAATCTATTAGATGTGCTAAAAATAAATGTTGAAGATTTTGAATGGGATTATAAAGACATGAAATTCATCCATTCTTCTATTTGTACTCACCATATTTAAATCAAGGAGGATTGAAAACCTATTATGTAGCCCCAAATAAGGATGAACCTTGCAATCAAAGACAAAGTTAAACAAGAACTTCAAAAATTGCTTGATGTTGGATTCATTTACCCAATCTCAATAGTGAATGGGTTTCTCCTCTAGTTATTGTTCCAAATAAGAATGGGAAATGAAGGATATGTTTGGATTACTGAGATTTAAACAAGGATACCAGAAAATACCATTTCTCTCTACCCTTTGGTTATGGGATTTTTCCCCTATGACTTTGGGTCATGTCACAATAGAGATTGACCATATAAAAATGACAAAACCTATGCATACAAAACTTGTAATGAAATAACTACCTAAGGATAGAAGATAAATAATTACACACCTTGTATCCTATCAATTGATTTTGTTCCTCACTCTCAACCCTTGATTCGGTTCTGATATCTTCCTGGACTAATATGCAGAAGAAGATTAAGAAAATGTTGAAACCAGGTAGTTATAGGATAAAATTATACATGTAGTATATAGATAAATTCAAATGTGTGAATCAGATTGACACACTTAAGTAAATTGAACAATATCACACAATTATGGAGGGAAAGAGAAATATTTTATTATAAATGGTGGAAATGAGTGGTTACAACTTGATTCCAAGTTTCGACACTTCCTCGAAGCCAACTACCTAGGTTCCTCCAATGGACCTTCAAGCATAAAATCATAGGATAACCCTTCCTCATATGACTCAATAGGGATAGGAACACACCCTATAGTAACATAGGAGAGAAAAATGAGTATTTAATGTAAATGTATTGAACCTACACACAATAGATATAGCTAGAAAATGACATACACAATTTGCAGAGAAAATATGAGAAAAGAGAAGTAGGAGAGAAAGAACAGAAGAATTATCATTAACCAAATGAATCAATGATAATTTACACAAGATATACTCTGTATAACTCAAAACATATGCACTGAAGGAGAAGCCAATGTACCATAGTGGTGGTCTAGAATGATCTGGACACACACCAATAGTTACAGGAGTAAACTTCCACCTAGTCTAGTCTCTCAGGAAGTTATGGGAGTGAACTTCCACCTAGTCTGAGTTAACTAGTCTCTCAGTATTCAGTTAACTGATTGAAATGGAGTGAAGTGAGGAGGTTATTAGGGAATCATGATTAATGCACTAGTTTGGTGATAATCCCAAGGAAAATTCACATTAACTGGTGATTATCCCAATGTTGCATGGTGATGATATCAATGTGGCATCTAGACTCCACTCAACTGATCAAATTGAAGTGTGAACTGAAGAAAATATTATCCTAGAGGAATATTCTCCCTAAACTATAGGAGACTGAATAATGGCTGATAAACATAGGGAAAACCTTAGGAAAAAGAAATCCTAGGTGTGTGTGAAGTATCTCCAACACCCCCCTTGAACATCACTATGGTGAAAATAAAGAATGGGTCCCAGCAATGAGGCCATGTTAGGTACCCAAAGACAAAATACACACTGAAATAAATGAGGATTGAGGGAAAAACTCATGGGAAAAGCCACCCCTCAAAGTACAATGTATGTAAAAAGAAGAATTGACAGTTGTTAGGCAACTGTGTCCTTCAGTCAAAGATGACTACGTAGAAAATGGAACTTCTGCTCAGTGAAGGTCTTGGTGAATATGTATGCAGTCTCTTCTGTTGAAGGACACAATTGTAGGTCAATGATCCCCTCATGTACTAAGTCCTGTATGTAGTGCATGTGGATCTCGATGTGCTTCATCCACTACCTCTGAACTGGATCTCTGTAGAACTTCAAAGTGCTTTGGTTGTCACACCAGATGATGATCGGTCGATGAAACTAAATTCCTAACTCAGTGAGAAAATGTTGTTGCCACACAAACTAAATAGTTATGTTAAATACCCCTTTGTACTCTGCCTCGATTGAATATAGAGAAATAAAAACCTACTTCTTGCTTGACCAACAGATAGGCTCATAACCAAGACTGAGTGAGTAACCAGATGTGGACTTGTGATCAATGCTATCGCTAGCCCAATCAGAATCAATGAACCCGATGAGGTCCAATGTAGATTATGTTGCATAGTGAATCCAAAATTTTATGGTGTTCTGTACGTATCGAAGGATACACTTTTTAGCCTTCCAATGTATCTCATGCGACTTCTACATGAACTTGGATACTACTCCAACTGCATAGGAGAGATATGTTCTGGAGTGTGTGAGATACAACAAGCTACCCATAGTTGTATTTACAGTGTGCTTTCCACTAGTGGAGTATTCCCTCCATGCTCAAGTCCAACTCCTGATAGAAAAAGATTTGGGGCAGACTTGCAGACTGTCATGTGAAATCTCTCAAGGAGATATATCTTCTCTACTGGAGTGAAGTTATCATCATAATTAATGTCGTGCACATGTTGAAATCCTTTAGAAACTAGCCTGGATTTGTATTTTCTAACATGTCCATCCATTTTTCTCTTGGTCATGTAGACCCATATGCCCCTGACAAGTTTCCTTTATGAAGGAAGGGGAACTAGATCCCAATTATGGTTCTCGAGGAGGGAGTTGTAGTCCTCTTTCATGGTGGATTATCAAAAGGGATTTTTAGCAGCCTCGCCATAGGACTGTGGATCTAAATACAAAACCAAGTAAATATTCCTGGGTGGCATCAATTTAGTGGTAGTGAGTGAAAGACGATGCTCCTCGAAATTATATAAAGTCCTCCTAGTATCAACTAGATCCCCAACGAGATATTCGACATCTCAAAGAGTAGTATTGGCCCACTTGGGCCTCTGCTCTGGCTCTGTATCTGCATCTGCATGCACTAACTCTACATTTGATTGTACTGACTCTGTGTCTGGATCATTTGAATCCTCTAAATCTGAACTCTCATATGAAGAAGATTCGGCATGTACATTCTCATCATCTCTGTGTTGGTCACTATAATTGCTTAATTAATTTCAAACAACCAAGTGAAACATAAATTATCAACCCAGGGAAGTCTTTTGTTTCAAAGATAGCTGTGCACTATATATGCTCAATTCCAAAAGCACTAGTGTTGTAGTAAAGAAATC
>ML780792.1:845457-857870 GCA_009831015.1 Picea engelmannii
CAGATGTAGTGATATTATGAGTCTAAACACTAGTGATGAAGGGTATAACAATGGAAAAAAGTATGGGCAAAAAGGGTACAATATGTGGTCCTAACACTCTGATAGGTGGAAGAACAAAAGTGTTTGCATGCGGTTGTTGAGGTACATGCGAGACACAATTCTTGAATTGGACACTTCTCTCAATGATGAGTTGGTCTGAGGAAATATCAATGATTTTGTATCCCTTCACATCGTCTGGGTATCCAACAAATATACACTATGTTCTCTGTGGATAAAGTGCCTTCCTCTTCTCAGAGGGAATCCTGGCCCATCCACGTGAACCAAAAATATGAAAATGGGTCACTTCTGGTTTTAGGTCACTCCAAGCCTTGTAGGGGGTTTTATCCTTGACATATCTATGGGGAGATGTTTTTTGGATGTAGGTTGCACAATTAAGTTCTTAAACCCATAATATTTGTGGAAGTGACTTTGCATGTAACATGCAAGATGCCATCTCTTTTAGAGATCTATTTTTCCGCTCAACAACTTTGTTTTGTTATGGAGTATAAGGAACCATGTGTTGTAAATAAATCTCCACCTCATGAAAAATATTTTGTATCTCATGTTTGACATACTCTCCCATGTTATCTTTTCATAGGAATTTGATTTTCTTTCCTAACTGTGCCTCAACAAGGGATTTGAAATCTTTGAGGTGTTGAAAGACCTCTGATTTTTTCTTGAGAAAGAAAATCCATGTGAAGCATAAGAAATCATCAACAAAAATGAAAACATATCTTTATTTACTGATTGATGGATGTGGAAAAGGGCCCATGAGGTCACTATGGATCATATCTAAAGGAAAGGAAGACTTCTGAGTCTTTCCTTTGTCAAATTTCTCTTGAGGGTGTTTTCCAAGAACACATCCCTCACAAATTCCTTTGGAGAAGTGGATGTCAAGTAGACCATCAACCATTCCCTACTTGCTAAGTTGTTGAATATATCCAAAATTTAAATGAAAGAACCTTTCATTCCATATCCTACTTCTTTCATCAACATGATTAAGCAGTAATGCAGAATCTGGTTCAATAAATTTAGAAAATGTGTAGAGTTTGGATTGATGATTTACCTCACTGGTAGAAACCCTAGAATTGGTTTTCATGTCATAGATATCCACTGTATCATGTGTGAATATGAGTATCTTTCTGGTGCCAGAGTTTTTCATCTGATACACAAAGAGAATATTGACGGAAAGTTTGGGAACATGTAGCACATTCTTGAAGCTTTTGTTTGTGAGTTAAATTCTTCCTTTGTCGGTGACCTTGACTAGAGAGTTGTCCCCCATCAAAATAGGAGGACCTTTTCATGCACCCAATGAAGAATAGACTTCTTTTGTGGCTTATATGTGGTTTGATTCCCCTAAATATACTATCCAAGGATAGGAAGAGGAGTTGATGGCAATCAAAGCATAGCTAGAATTTCCTTTCTTGAGATTCTGATATTCTCGCTTCTTCTTCTTGGCACTCTCAGGGATGCAATATCCAAGGTTTTTTTGATAAATTATTTGGGCCATTTGATCTATCTGTTTCTACATACATGTTGATTATGGATGGAATTCTTTATGACAATAAGTTCATTTCTTCCCTTTTCTTCCCTTTCCACCTTTGGATCTGGAGGCATCGTTGAAGGGTTTTGATTACCCTTCGCTCTTTGGATTTGCATGTGATTTAATTTTTTCTTTGTATTTAGACTTCTGATATTGATGACTGCTACTATATTTCACAATAAGTGCATGTTCCTTTGGTCCTTTTATTTTTTCGATATTGATGAACGTGTTATGCTCTTGTGTCAGAGACTCGATAAAGGCCTCAAGAGAGAGCATCATCTAGATGGCTCCAGAGGCGAGCCTAATTGAATGAAATAGATATACGAACACTGAGTATTCTATACCAAGTTTGGAGATAATGGTAAGAACCATTTGTTTCTCCTCCTTAGATTTATCAACCCTGGAAGCCTTGAGTTGTGACAACAAATCCTTATATTTGGTAAGGAAATATTGGATATTGATGAAGGTTTTTGGATCCAAAGTGAGAAATTCCACCTCAAGTATGTGTCCCCTCATCTCATATTGTTTTCCAAAAATCCCTTCCATGGTTGTCCAGGATTTATTGGGGGTTTTACAAGAGGATACCTGAAATATCAGTTTAGGATAAATGAGACTGCAAATAGTTCCAAACGCTTCATCCATTCCATTTAGATACTTGGATTTTCTATGGATGATGTGGGTTCTATATCCTTTTTTATGGTTAACCTGTATAATCCTCTACCTCAAAGATGAATTATCATCTTCTCCTTCCCTGCAAAGAAATTATACGGTGTAAGAATGCATTCTTTTGGAAATTTCATTTTTCCGCTGTATTCAATCTTCGGTACCTGCTAAAATAATATGGTGTGTATTTTCCCTAGCAGTCCATCAGCTCTGATACCATGTAAATGTGTTGAAACTGAAAAAAATAGATCTAGCTATCAAATGAAATACACAATTTGTAGATAAAATATGAGAAAAGAGAAGAAAGCGAGAAAGAATGGAAGAATTCTCATTAACCAAATGAATGAATGATATTTTACACATGATATACTCTATATAACTCAACTAATGCACACTGGAGGAGAAACCAATGCACCATAGTGTTGGTATAGAGTGATATGGACACACAAAATAAGTTATGGGAGTAAACAACCACCTAGTATAGTCTCTCAGGTAGTTACGAGAGTGAATTGCCACCTAGTCTGAGTTATCTAGTCTCTCAGTATTTAGTTAATTGACTGAAATAGAGTGAAGTGAGGAGGTGATCAGGGAATCATGAGTAATATTATAGTCTAGTGATCATACCAAGGATAATTTTCATTATTTGGTGATAATCCCAATGTTTCAGTGTGATGATCCCAATGTGGCATCTAGACTACACTCAACTGATCAAACTGAAGTGTGAACTGAAGAGAATATTCTCCCTAAACTATAGGAGATTGAATCATGATAATAAAAATAGGGAAACCCTTAGGAAAAAGAAATCATAGGTGTGTGTGAAGTATCTCCAACATCGCAAAGCAAGTTTCAGAATCAAGGGGATGCTATTTAGAGGATAGTGAATATAAGGAAGCTTACAAATTCTTTAGCATAAATTTACACCTTGGTTGTACCCTCATCCATGCCCCTAAAGGTGCCTTTATACCATCCTCAATGGGTTTATGTGGTTTAATTCCATTTTTTATGAGCTCAGGTGAGGTTAGGAATGAGCCCAAGTGAAAACCTCACTCGAAAAAGTGCAATTATTTTATTTTTTACATTTTTTTAGGAAATTCACAAGTTGCAAACTAGAAAGGCACATAAATTTGTGGTTTACATAAGGGTAACTCACAGATGGAAACAAAAGTGTAGTTTTTTAATTAATTTTGTTGAGGTAAGTTAGGATTTAAATTTGCAAGTCAGGGATAAGGACTACGCCATCTCACAAGAGAAAATAATGTGGAAAATTGTGGTATAACAAATGCCCCATAAGGTGTGAGGTCGGAAGGGAAAATGATGGCCAAAATACATTATAAATATGAGAGGTGATGATGCATTGAAGTATATCCAATGAATGCTCGCGAAAAGTTGATCCAAGAAAAAAAAAAAAACATTAGGAGAGATCAAGTAAGAGTATTCTCACTAGCAAATTTGGGTCATTTTGTGAAGAGGATTTCGACGCTCTTGCGATGTTATGTCATGGAGATTGCGATGAATATTGAGTCCCTGAAACGTCGTATCATGGGACGTGGAAATTTCAATGAACTTGAATTAACGTTGTAAGAGAAACGACCCTAGGGAACTTCTCACAATTGCAACAAAAAAAGAAATATTGTCGCCACTACGACGATATAGGCAATCTAAGTGAAACCAACATTTCGTCTCACTTGCGGCGACCCTTGCGGCGACAATTTTCATTTTTTATATAGCAAATGCATTGCAACAACTTTTCTTGTCGTCACTCTTGCGACGACAACATTTCTTTGTTTATATAGCAAATGTGTCGCAACAACTTTTGTTGTCCTCACACTTGCGAGGACAACATTTCTTTTTTTTATATCACATCTGTCGCAGGTATGACAAGATTTCATTGTTTATATAGAAAATGCGTCGCAGAAATGTTTGTTGTCATTGCACTTGCGACTACAACATTTCTTTTTTTTTTATATCACATTCATCGCAGGTATGACAAGAGTTTGTTGTTTATATAGAAAATTCATCGCAACAATTTTTATTGTCGCCGCACTTGACATGACAACGTTTCTTTGTTTTTATAGAACATCCATAGAAGGTATATTATGATCGTCGAAATGGCGAAGACAATTATTAATTTAAAAAAATATATATTAAAAAATTATTTTAGGCTGCAATTTTAATATTAATATTACCATATTAATAACTATTGATATAACTCTATCTCCAAGGTCATTCTCAGAACTCATATTTTTTTACAAGTGCTTAAATGAAGCCATATACCTTCTTTGACTTATCAACCAATCCTTGAATCTATGTAAGAGGTCGGTGGGGAAATTATTTTCACATAATAATGGGAGCATGGGTTGAGTACAATAATCATGCCATGGGAAGTGTAAGAGTCCTACATTCCGCTAGTTATAGGTAATGTCATCCATCATTTCCACCAATGATACCATTGTCATTGACTCTAACATTGTGGGAAGCAAATATAGTTCATCATTCATTATCCATTATATACTCTTTATATCCTTGAGAGACAAATATAGTTCTTTTAGGAAATTCTTAGAAAGAATACAATATATCAAGCTCTTTCTATCCACACTAAAGAGAACTAGAGAGAATAATATATCTAAGAGACCATGAAGTACAGAAAGTGAATATATTCTTTATGTTGCAGGTTGTAGTGGAAGAGAGTTCCTTATCTATCGTGGGATGAATCAGATTATTGTAATGCTTTGTGTTGAGAAGGTTAGGTAAGAATGTGAATAGAAAGTTTGGGATGATAAATATAGAATATTATTGCTTGGATTTTTCACCATGGTGGCCTCATAGCCTAGGTTGGTGGTGGTATCTAGACTAGATAGTTGTTGTTCAATGAAAATTTTCTCTTACATGACCAATCTCTTGGACCAATTTTTGTTAAAAGATAAGTCTCATTCTTTTGTTTATGAATATGAAAAATTACTATTACTCCAAGTCATAAAAACATTATGTGTTATGCATGCAATGTGTCTTTTTTTTTTTTCCGATTTTGAATTTAAGTATACAAGGAAATGAAGGAAAATTTCATGATGCAAGAGAATAAAATGATTTATATCTTTTTGGAAATGTGTTTTGGATCGTGGAGGAGACCACCCTTCAAACCTGCATTTTTCAAAGACATTAAAAGTTTAAATGACTAAATAATATCTAAACATCTATGAGGAAATAACCATGTACAAGCACAAAGGAAGGCTACTAGGAGGGCTTGAAACAAGAGAACTCTTAGCTCACACATACACAATACATAAGATAAGACGCCATGTACAACTTAAGTGCACAACTATCTAAGGGAGTTTTAGCCTTTGGAATACATTGTGAAAGAATATTAGATATGAAGTCTACCTAATAAAATATCATCCCATGCTTGAGCACCCCATGCATAATCAAAATACATCTTAACCATATGTATATAGTGCATCGTCTACCATACAAGAGGTTCAAGAGAATTTATAAGGCTTGAAGTTCTCATAAGAATGGAGGGAGGCCATGAAGCCTAAGGAAATGGCTGGATGATATGGAGTTCACTATAGTTTAAAATTGCTTAAATATTTCTAACCTACAAGGTTACATATAAAATAAATAATGCAATATAGAAGATGAAATACTCAAAGAAAATGTGTCTAAACTGAAATATGTGCTCGAGTGGTACAACAACTATTTGATAATACTTATTTCAATAGGTAAATGACAATGTATGGCTTTGATGTAAGAGTTTCACATGGTGTATTTTACAAATACAAAACACAATACTAAGACTCTAACACAACACTAATGACCTTCACTCAAATAGTTAAATAGTAATTAGGCCTTCCAAGTGCTTCAATGCATGGTGATGCAACCCACCACAGAAAACACATGAAGGCATGAGAGGCACTATGATTCCACTATAGGGGAATATAAAAGGAGACCTATGGGAAAATAAATCCTCCATCTCCAAGGTCATTCTCAGATCTCATATTTTTCTACTATGTGCCTTAAATTAAGCCATATACCTTCTTTGACTTATCAACCAATCCTTGAATCTATGTAAGAGGTTGGTGGGGAAAGTCTTTTCACATAATAATGGGGCCATGGGTTGAGTACAATATTCATGCCATGGGAAGTGTAAGAGTCCTACATTCCTCTAGTTATAGGTAATTCCATCCATCATTTCCACCAATGATATAATTTTCATTGACTCTAACATTGTAGGAAGCACTCTAACATTAATTCTCTACATATTTCATGTTTTATTCTCCATTTCCAGCCCATACCAATTTGGAAATTAACCAAAATCAACATCAAGAAGAGGAAAATTGTAGACTTTGAATGAAATATAGTTGTTGTAGGTGAGCATATAGGATAGGGAAGATAACAATTCATCATTCACTATCCATTATATACTCTTTATATACTTGAGAGACAAATATAGTTCTTTTAGGAAATTCTTAGAAATAATACAATAGATCAAGCTATTTATATTCACACTAAAGAGAACTAGAGAGAATAATATATCTAAGGGACCATGAAGTACATAAAGTTAATATATTCGTTATGTTGCATGTTGTAGTGGAAGAGAGTTCCTTATCTATCGCGGGATGAATCAGATTCTTGTAATGCTTTGTGTTGAGAAGCTTAGGTGAGAATGTGAGTAGAAAGGTTGGGATGAGAAATATAGAATCTTATTGCTTGGGGTTTTCACCATGGTGGCCTCATAGACTATGTTGGTGGTGGTATATACGCTAGATGGTTGTGGTTCAATGGAAATTTTCTCTTATGTGACCAATCTCTTGGACCAATTTTTGTTAAAAGATAAGTCTCATTTTTTTGTTTATGAATATGAAAAATTACTATTACTCCCAGTCATAAAACAATTATGTGTTATGCATGTTATGTGTCATTTATTTTTTTGATTTTGAATTTAAGTATACAAGGAAATGAAGGAAAATTTCATGATGCAATAGAAGAAAATGATTTATAGCTTTTCAGAAATGTGTTATGGATCATGGAGGTGACCACCCTTCAAACCTGCATTTTTCAAAGACATTAAAAGTTTAAATGACTAAATAATATCTAAACATCTATGAGGAAATAACCATGTATAAGTGCAAAGGAAGGCTACTAGGTGGGCTTGAAACAAGAGAACTCTTAGCTCACACATACACAATACATAAGATAAGACGCCATGTAAAACTCAAGTGCACCACTATCTAAGGGAGTTTTAGCCTTTGGAATACATTGTGCAAGAAGATTAGATATGAAGTCTACCTAATAAAATATCATCCCATGCATAATCAAAATCCATCTTAAACTTATGTATCTAGTGCATCGTCTACAATACAAGAGATTCAAGACAATTGCTAAGGCTTGAAGTTCTCATAAGAATGGAGGGAGCCCATGAAGCCTACAGAAATGGCTGGATGATACGGAGTTCAGTATAGTTAAAAATTTCTTAAACATTTATAACCTACAAGGTTACATATAAAATAAATAATGCAATATAGAAGATGAAATGCTCAAAGAAAATGTGTCTAAACGGAAATATGTGCTCGGGTGGTACACCAACTATTTGATAATACTTATTTCAATAGGTCAATGACAATGTATGGCTTTGATGTAAGAGTTTAACATGGTGTATTTTACAAATACAAAACACAATCCTAAGACTCTAACACAACTCTAATGACCTTCACTCAAATAGTTAAATAGTAATCATCCCTTCCATGTTCTTCAATGTATGGTGATGCAACCCACAATAGAAAACACATGAAGGAATGTGAGGCACTATGATTCCATTATAGGGGAAGATGAAAGGGGGCCTATGGGAAAATAAATCCTCTATATCCAAGGTCATTCTTAGAACTCATATTTTTCTACAATGTGCCTTAAATGAAGCCATATACCTTCTTTGACTTATCAACCAATCCTTAAAGCTATGTAAGGGGTTGGTGGGGAAAGTACTTTCGAATAATAATGGGAGCATGAGTTGATTACAATCTTCATTCCATGGGAAGTGTAAGAGTCCTACATTCCACTAGTTATAGGTAATGTCGTCCATCATTTACACCAATGATATAATTGTCATTGACTCTAACATTGTGGGAAGCACTCTAAAATTAATTCTCTACATATTTCATGTTTTATTCTCCATTTCCAACCCATACCAATTTGGAAATTAACCAAAATCAACATCAAGAAAAGGAAAATTGTAGACTTTGGATGAAATATAGTTGTTGTAGGTGAGCATATAGGATAGGGAAGATAACAATTCATCATTCACTATCCATTATATACTCTTTATATCCTTGAGAGATAAATATAGTTCTTTTAGGAAATTCTTAAAAAGAATACAATAGATCAAGCTCTTTCTATGCACACTAAAGAGAACTAGAGAGAATAATATATATAAGGGACCATGAAGTACATAAAGTGAATATATTCCTTATGTTGCATTTTGTAGTGGAAGAGAGTTCCTTATCTATCGTGGGATGAATCAGATTCTTGTAATGCTTTGTGTTGAGAAGGTTAGGTAAGAATGTGAGTAGAAAGGTTGGGATGAGAAATATATAATATTATTGCTTGGTTTTTTCACCATGGTGGCCTCATAGCCTAGGTCGGTGGTGGTATCTACACTAGATGGTTGTGGTTCAATGGAAATTTTCTCTTATATGACCAATCTCTTGGACCATTTTTTGTTAAAAGATAGGTTTCATTCTTTTGTTTATGAATATGCAAACTTACTATTACTCCCAGT
This sequence comes from Picea engelmannii, assembly GCA_009831015.1. NCBI lineage: Eukaryota > Viridiplantae > Streptophyta > Pinopsida > Pinales > Pinaceae > Picea > Picea engelmannii. The sequence goes on from ML780792.1 coordinate 854,472, forward strand.
CATAAAAAAGTTTTTTGTTATGCATGCTATGTGTCATTTATTTTTCTGATTTTGAATTTAAGTATACAAGGAAATGAAGGAAAATTTCATAATGCAAGATAAGAAAATGATTTTTACCTTTTCGTAAATGTGTTTTGGATCATGGAGGTGACCACCCTTCAAACCTTCATTTTTCAAAGACATTAAAAGGTTAAATGACCTAATAATAGCTAAACATCTATGAGGAAATAACCATTTACAAGTGGAAAGGAAGGCTACTAGGTGAGATTGAAACAAGAGAGCTCTTAGCTCACACATACACAATACATAATATAAGACACCATGTAAAACGCAAGTGCACCACTATCTAAGGGAGTTTTAGCCTTTGGAATACATTGTGCAAGAATATTAGATATGAAGTCTACCTAATAAAATATCATCCCATGCTTGAGCACCCCATGCATAATCAAAATCCATCTTAACCATATGTATCTAGTGCATCGTCTACCATACAAGAGGTTCAAGAGAATTCCTAAGGCTTGAATTTCTCATAAGAATGGAGGGGGGCCATGAAGCCTAAAGAAATGGCTGGATGATATGGAGTTCACTATAGTTTAAAATTTCTTAAATATTTCTAACCTACAAGGTTACATATAAAATAAATAATGCAATAGAGAAGATGAAATACTCAAAGAAAATGTGTCTAAACTGAAATATGTGCTCTGGTGGTACAACAACTATTTGATAATACTTATTTCAATGGGTCAATGACAATGTATGGCTTTGATGTAAGAGTTTCACATGATGTATTTTACAAATACAAAACACAATCCTAAGACTCTAACACAACTCTAATGACCTTCATTCAAATAGTTAAATAGTAATTAGGCCTTCCATGTGCTTCAATGTATGGTGATGCAACCCACCATAGAAAACACATGAACACATGAGAGGCACTATGATTCCACTATAGGGGAAGATGAAAGCAGACTTATGGGAAAATAAATCCTCTATCTCCAAGGTCATTCTCAGAACTCATATTTTTCTATAATGTGCCTTAAATGAAGCCATATACCTTCTTTGACTTATCAACCAATCCTTGAATCTATGTAAGAGGTTGGTGGGGAAAGTATTTTCACATAATAATGGGAGCAAGGGTTGACTACAATCTTCATTCCATGGAAAGTGTAAGAGTCCTACATTCCGCTAGTTATAGGTAATTTCATCCATAATTTCCTCCAATGATATCATTGTCATTGACTTTAACATTGTGGGAAGCACTCTAACATTAATTCTCTACATATTTCATGTTTTATTCTACATTTCCAAACCATATCAATTTGGAAACTAACCAAAATTCACATCAATAAGAGGAAACGGGTAGACTTTGGATGAAATATAGTGGTTGTGGTGAGCATAAAGGATAGGGAAGATAACAATTCATCATTCACTATCCATTATATACTCTTTATATCCTTGAGAGACAAATATAGTTCTTTTAGGAAATTCTTAGAAATAATACAATAGATCAAGCTCTTTCTATCCACACTAAAGAGAACTAGAGAGAATAATATATATAAGGGACCATGAAGTACATAAAGTGAATATATTCCTTATGTTGCATGTTGTAGTGGAAGAGAGTTCCTGATCTATCGCAGGATGAATCAGATTCTTGTAATGCTTTGTGTTGAGAAGGTTAGGTAAGAATCTGAGTAGAAAGGTTGGGATGAGAAATATAGAATCTTATTGCTTGGTTTTTTCACCATGGTGGGCTCATAGCCTAGGCTGGTGGTGGTATCTACACTAGATGGTTATGGTTCAATGGAAATTTTCTCTTACATGACCAATCTCTTGGACCAATTTTTGTTAAAAGATAAATCTCATTCTTTTATTTATGAACATGCAAAATTACTATTACTCCCAGTCATAAACAATTTATAAGTTATGCATGCTATGTGTGTTATTGGATAAATCCGTAAGTGCAGACACAAACCGATCTCCCTAGATCCACCTAGATCTAGAACAAAGCAAGACAAAATGATACTCTTTCCCTAGATTTTAACTATTGAATGTACTAGGAGGTACGATTAAAGAACATACCGTACAATCGCTTCCTTTGATCTTTGTTGCTCTTGCTTCTCTCCAGTGCTCTCGTATAGTCAATATCAAAAAAATACAAACCAACCGAAGTGAAGAAAGTTCAATCTATTCAATAGTTAATCTATGTATATGATCAAGGAGTTATACAATAAAGTGGAATTAACTTTATGGGAAAGGGACACATTACTGAATTATATTGATGGAAAGAAAATATTACAACCTGAGCCTTGATGTTGCAAAACTCCTTTCAATGGCTCTTGGCTCTGACATACACACTTTCTCACTTGCATGAAAAAGATCAACCACTTTTGATAACCTTGTTGGAGTTTTCTAGCTGTTGTAGCTTCAGTCCTTCACACAATCTTTCACTAATTCTCCAATAAATCTCTTGCTTGTTTTCTTGCTAACCTCTTCCATGAGAATCCCCTCAATATATAAGAGAGAATGAATTAGTTACTTGGATAGGAATGATCCCAAAATATCAGGAAAGCCAGTACTTAGATAACCATTCGAATGCCATCTCATCCTTCTAGAAGATTCCCTTCTAGAAGCTTCGATAATTCATCCTTTTCCCTTCTTTAGAAAGGGTTCACACCCTAGTAGTTAGACACAGTGTGAACTTCTCACACCCTGGCTTAAAGCAGCCTGCAAGAATCATGTATTCTCGCAGGCAAATGTATTGGTAGCCTGCGAACCTTCCTCAAAAATGTGATTTTTGAAAAGAGATGAAGGTAATGTTTCTCTGGAGAAAGTTCTAATGAAGATCCTGAGTACACCATAATCAATACATCATCATGACGACCAAAATCATGGGTAACTATGTGTCATTTTTTTTCTGATTTTGAATTTAAGTATACACGGAAATGAAGGAAAATTTCATGAAACAAGAGAGGAAAATGATTTATACCTTTTCGGAAATGTGTTTTGGATCGTGGAGGTGACCACCCCTCAAACCTAAATTTTTCAAAGACATTAAAAGTTTAAATGATTGAATAATAGCTAAACATCTATGGGGGAATAACCATGTACAAATGCAAAGGAAGGCCACTAGGTGGGCTTGAAACAAGAGAACTCTTATCTCACACATACACAATACATAAGATAAGACGCCATGTAAAAATCAAGTGCACCACTATCTAAGGGAGCTTTAGCATTTAGAATACATTGTGCAAGAAGTTTAGATATGAATTCTACCTAATAAAATATCATCCCATGCTTGAGCACCCCATGCATAATCAAAATCCATCTTAACCATATGTATCTAGTGCATCGTCTACCATACAAGAGGTTCAAGAGAATTTCTAAGGCTTGAAGTTCTCA
>ML780792.1:866393-888593 GCA_009831015.1 Picea engelmannii
AAATGAAGGAAAGGTATAAGGTTCCCCAGAAGAAGGGGTTCCTCCATTGGTACTCCCCGGATTCGATGCCATTAACACTGACTCGACCTAAGGTCCACTAAGTAAAAGAAACAACATACGCTAATAGAATCTAAGAATCACAATCAAGCAAACATGACCTTCTCTCGATGACCGTACTAGTTGGTGATGAAATCTAACGTCGCGTGATCAAGTCCAGAAGGGGCAGGGATAGGGTGGAACAGTTACAATGGCGACCTGCTTAACGGACTCACGCCTTGGTGCAAGCTTCCACACAGTAATTGTGGATTTACCCTCCAAGGAGCCTGAGTGAGTTTGACCAATGTCTGCTCCAGGTACAGTGAGACTTTCCATCACCCTCACCTTGTGTAAGACCCTAAAGATTATGGCCACTAAGGTTACCAATTCGCAGTCAGCCCCTGGGCGAGAACAGTCGACAGTTCGATACAAACGTACGGGCAGGGTATCGAGCCCGAAATCAACTAAAAGGTTTCCACGCAGTAATTGTGGATTTACCTTGAAGTGACCCCCATAATACAATATGACCACCACAATCAGTTAAACCACAGAGGGTTAGTCCCCGTAGCTTACCTGAATGCGACCTCGTGTGTAACCCCTATGTGAGAGGGGGATTCCAGGCAGACTTATACGATAATTGGATTTTACTCTCTCTAACTCAGGATGCTAGTGTTTGTTTTGGAAACTTTGGAGAGTTATTCTCATGGCCTAATCCAAAGTACTAAGCCCTATTCTACTGTTGGTGGAGGATCCTAGAAAAGAAAAATTTCTAAATAATTTTTAATTAGCGTTGATTTTATGGTTGTTCTTTATGCAAAGGGGTGCATGGAAGTGAAACAAATGGAATTATGACTCAGACCCAAAGAATTCATCAAATATGATAAGGATTCATTTCCTTTCGATGAAAATCTATCTAAGGGAGAGAGAAATTTCTTTTCACTAACAAGCACAAATACGGAGTGTCCTCAAACAATTCTCAATCAAATCCCGATGTGATGCTAAAACTTTTTAGATGCCTTCTAATATGCACAATCAATCATGAAGATGCCTTTTATTGTTTGCATATGAATAATGATCGGTTCAACACAATGCTCATCTTGCTAATTATCTTTTTGTATGAATGAAAATCAAACTAGCACAAGCAAAAGTCATACAAACCTTTCGTTGCAATCAAAACGAAAAGCGAAAGAAAAGAAGCAATCAAAGAGAAAACAAACTTCACACCCAAAAGAAAAATTTTGAAGAACAATGATCTTGACTAAAATCGAAATGAAGAGGTTTGTAGGCCTTTGATGACCTTCACCAGGGTTTTTACTCAGTTAAACAGAGAGAAAGACAATGCATGAGTCTTGGACTCTAATCAATAGAAAAAATCAATAACAATAGTGAATAAGGCTACAAAATCCAACTGGTAAGATGTTTATTCTTCAAGAAAAAGACAGATGTCAAGGCTGAAAGGGAAGAAACATTGACTCACAAGGTTACTCAGCAGAGGAGACATAGAGGAAAAACCCAGAAAAAGCAATTCTGGAAGGTTTTTTGGGCCAAAGAGGGTTGGCTCTCTGTTTCCAAAGTCAAGGAGAGTTATAGCGCTCTGTGCAAGGCTATGGGGGAGCGTTGGCACTTTGTTAACACTGGGACAGGGGCGCTAGGTTCACAAATTCCAAGAATGTCAAAAAAATCAAAAAATTTGCAATTCAATTTCGACAATTATGCTGAGTGTGATGGGGTAAGGAGCCAATCAGCTCATGAAACCAATCAAAAGAGGAGTGAACCAGGTCTAAAATTATCAAGGTATAGAACTAGGTCAATGAGGAGAAATCAAAACAAGAAGTTTCGATTTGAGGCTATTCCCCAGTGGAGTCGCCAGTTTCTGTTGTAGGAAAATCTCCCTACGGACAGGTAGATTGCCTCAAAGAGCTTGACCCTAACTCTAAGATAGAAAATGCTTAACATGGACACTGAATTCCTTTCAAATCTATCTAAACTAACACATGAGAAGGAAGGATGACAAAAGTACATTTTATCGACGTTTGTCCCTGCATGCTCCGAGTTGCGCTCCAATCCTTTGCTCCTCGCTGAGTTCTGCAGACAAACAAGATACGACCACTTCCTACTCTATTGATATTAGCTTGAAAACAGATCTATCAATTAATGATAAGTTCATGTGGCATTATACACAAACTAGAAAGAAACAGGCCAAGCTTTTCATATTGATGAGAATAATGACAGTAGTACTTACAATCGTAGATGCGAATGCGACAGCTTCGTCAAGTCCTCTTTGTCTAACCCTTGCCTGAAAGATCCACAACCTGGATAATAGTAGCTTCAATGATCACTCTCTTTTGGCTGACTGTGTGTTTTCTACAAGATCATAGGTTTCATGCTAGCAGTTCTCCTCCTTCCACCATCATAGAGCCTACTTATATAGGTTAAGAGGAGCTTAACTTCTTGAGTTATCTTTAGAACAAGTTGGGAACTTCCTCCTTAGATCATGGATCTCTTGATGAAACCAAGAATTCGAACACAACTGCCTCCTAATCTCGAAAGATCCTCCCCTTATTCTCCTCAACGGGTCAACTACTACCTCAGATTAGGCAGTGCTCCCTTAGAAGGGGCATCAGAGCATTGTAGCGCTCCATGGTAAGCTTTGGGGGGGCGCCAGTGCCTTTAATATGAGTAGCGCTCCTTGAGAGGGGGAAAGGGAGCGTTATAACGGTCCCTGAAGCCTTGTAGGGGAGCGTCAGCGCTCCTAGAGCTAATATAGGGGAGCGCTCCCTCTCAGAACCTTTGTTTCAGAGCTCTCTTCAGGTGTTAAGAGTTATTTGACTTCAGCAAACCAGTTCTCCTTCTTCAAATCAATCATATGAGATGTTCTAAGTGTCTCCTTAGTGTCATCGACATGGAAGTATGTTCGAACATCATTTGCGACACTTGTGACCAACTTGCGACACTTGTGAAAGTTGTAAGGAAGATGTGACACTTATGAAAATTGAGAGGAACATGCGACACTTATCCAACTAAGTAATTTTGACATGTAACAACGCTCATACCTAGGATTTCTTTCCAAGCTTCGTCTATAAACATCCCGGGTATATTTTAAATATTCACCCACTGCATATGTGACCTCTTTTGTATTGAACGTGTCTACACCAAAGAGGCCTTAAATATAATCCATAGTTCCTTTTTGAGGTTGGAATTATGGAAATTCCACCTCATGCGTAAGGTTGCCCAAAAAATAGACAAGGCCTTGCTCTCTATGTGCCTATAAAAAAGGTTGTTTCCTACACACAAAAAGATATGATCATTAATTTAAAATTAATAATCTAGATGATTTATGTATGAGGACAACATTAAATTATTAAAATATGAATTAAAACTACCTGGAAGTCTTGATTGTTTTAATGGAAGTCCATTATTTTCGATCAAAAATGTGCATGGAAGGGTCCCCATGCTTGTCACACATCTAGCTCTAGGAAATGCAACCATCTCAACCACATCACTACGATCCTCATATCTTCCACCATGTCTAGACTCTAATCGAGGTGTGGATGCATGTCAGTGTGTTTCATGGCTCCTATCTAAATTAGGTGTGGAATATGGAGAAGTAAATAGTGCTCTAGCAACTGTATGACCACCTGCATCATGACTCTATAGCGTCTTTGTAGCACCACTACTACCAACCCCGGGCTGAACAGGCTCCAAATATTCCTTTATAAAAAAGAAAATATTTTTTCATGAGATAATGTAAAAGTTAAAGAACAAAGTATCATAATTGAACATATGAGTGCATTAAAAATAAATAAATTAAACTATGGTTATTACCTTATATGTGTTAAGCTATGACATAAGGAGCTTGATCCTTTCTTTGACGTCCGGATTTTGTTCTGGATGATCTAACAATCTAACAAGTTCCTTGTTAGCTTTAATGATCTTTTTCTTTAATAAGAGGATCGGATCAGTGCAAGAATAAAAACCCTCCTCATCGGCAGAATCATGATCCACATGGTCTGTTGACTACATATAATTTCAGCAAAAACAATTTTATTTCAATAAAATTATATAAGCAAATAATAAAAACAACGTAAAATGAAAGTGGAAATTGATAATCATTTACATGTTTTTTGGCTGGCCCTTTTCCATGATCATCCTGCCACATTAAAATATAATTACAACCCCCAAATATTTAAAAAAATGTTAATGATAACAAAAAAACAATGATAAAGATAATATTTACAACAATGTTAAAGATGATAAAAAAATATAATGCAATAAGTAGAGGTTTCTTAAAGAGGTGTTGCATAAGAACCTGCACACTATTAGTCAATGTTTCTATTTGATTCAAATGGTAATCCACTAATAACTCTTCCTCGGGAGTTATCTTTTCTATTGTGTGCAGGACTACCCGATTCTCTTCACGTCCCTCATATATGCAATTCGGTTGTTTGTTTGTTGTCTCGGTTTGTGTGTTGTTTATAAACCCTACGATATTTCCAGAAGCTTTAGGCCTTCCATCAATATAGATAGTCGCTCCCTTATTTTTATCCTTGTTTATTAGTTGTATATAATTTGTGGCGAGTGCATATCTCTGCATACTTCACATGTACTTGACTAGCCACATCCAATCGTTATAATTGTAACACGGTCCGACATAGTCCATCAATTCAGTTACTGTATTGTATTTTACAATTATTCCATCCATGGAAAATATCCCCAAGCCATGTAGGGAGGATGGTGCAATGCGATATGTCCTATTGTTGACACCGAAGTCAACATCTATAGGAGGTAGTTCCTTAGGTACCCATTGCTTCACTAGATGCTTATACCTGAGTGGAACATCTATGTCTCTTATGCTCTCATCATCATAAGAGCACGATCCTCCTTCGGCAAGAAAAAATTTAATGCGTGTACAAAATTTTATTCTGACTTTTTCACCTCTGGTCCTTATTTTCTTATCATATCTACTAGATGCAGTGGCATTTCCAGCCTCTATTTGTCCTAAGCTTTCCTCACTCGACGAATAAATATTTGATAGGTACATGTTTGGTTGTACCTTTAGTTGCATGTGCACGTGTTGTTAGTTAGTATTCCATCATCATATTCACAGTTCTAAATAAAAATTGTATATCTTTAGTTTTGGATGCACAATCAGAATAGGGTGAAATTACCAATATCAGTGGCCAACCACCTAATTTAATGTGATATCCCTCTTGATTTTGGACATATTAAGGACATATTAAAAATCTGAAAACACTAAGGATATGATAAATTTATCATATGGATCTAAGAAAAAAATAGTATTAAGGTTGTTGTTTGTTGGATTTGTTCAAAATGAACCTAAAGAAAAAATTTCCACTTGAACTTGAGAAATGCCATAACTTCTAGAAATGGTATAGAAAAATATAAATACTAGACTACGATAACCCAACTAGGCACCCTCTACTCAAGGAAGAGGAACCACACAACACAAAACACCTCTAATTTTTGAAAACCCCCATGTATTGCATTGTCATGATCAAAACCATAATCAAGACCATAAGCATGAAATCCATGGGAAACATAGAGAACCCAAAACATTTTAGGCTATGCGACAATGAGCACAATTCATGGCCCACTAAATTCTACAGTACACCACGATCTCTAGGAAAACCATGACCAATCACCATATTAGAGACCAGATATAGGAAACTCAATAGTGAACCATGACGCAACCCTCCTCAACCCACAGGTCGGAAGGTCCACGTACATAGGATATTTCCTCTTCCACTAGCCCGAAGATCTCCTGGAAATGGCTCTCCTATTTCCCTTTTGGGAAATCTGCACCCACAAATAACTTCGAGAAATTCCCCCCCTTATACTTCGGGAGATCGGACTTTGCACTTTCACGAATCTGGTGGCCAAGCACCTTTTCTCTCAATCTCTGAAACCCGAAAACAATCAACACTTTACCTTTTCTCTCCTATTTCTCCTTTCTCCCTATCATGATTTCGGGGGTTGCGATGTCAAGCAACTCATCCCTTCGACTCTCGAAACCCGATTTACCAAAACTTCGATGCGCTCGCAAGGTTGACCTTTCAACAACTCTTCATTCCATCAAGAATTTGGACTTTGCGATTTCACAAATCCTGATGCAAAGATTTTAGGTCTTCACCCCACGAAACCCCGAAATGGTCAACGAAATTTGACTTCCGTGTCGATAGTGCGCCACCTGTCCACCCTGCTGATTCTGTGGTCCACACATTGCTTTCACCCTCAGGATTCCATGCTTCATGATTTCGTGAGTTCTGATGCAAATATTTTGGGACTTCAACTCATGAAACTCCGAAGTAGAAATCCACGGGTAAATCTAACGGACCTAGTTGGATTGAATCTATGGCTCTACTCCTCTTGAGCTTGAACCCCTTGAAATCACTCACCATAACTCCCCTGATCCTCCGTGAGATTTGACGGCTCACGGGACTTCACAAATTATCCACAGAGAGTTTCAATCGTCCGTCTCTTTCCTTCACAAGGAATTATGCAACTTTTTACCAAGTGGTTTTCCCATGGTACTCAACTTCCTGCGACGCAAACTTGCAATGCCTTCTCACTATTCCAATGCACAAGCTTCTTGTGCTTCCTTCGATGGATGTGGAGACTCTATCCCTGCTGGGCTTTCTCTAACTCTGAGTCTTGAAGAATACTCCTGCATGCACTCCTTGCGGCAGTCCTTCAAACACTTCCAAGTGTTGAACTTCCTTGACTCTGCACACACCTATAGCAGCAGTCTCTCAACAAATCATTTAGGTTACTAAACCTGAAATTCTACTCGGCCTGCACACACCTTGCATGGCTCATGTTCTTAGCTTCACTTCTGAGGGAATGAGAACAAAAGATATCTTATCTGAGCTTTCAGAGACAAACCTCTGAACCCTTTTTCAACGCACTCCTTGCGGACAATTCAACTGCACTCCTTGCAGGAACTCTTACTCAGATAGAGAAACAATTGAAACTCATTTCCCTTACTCTCTCTCTCAAATTTCAAACATTCAACCAGAAATCATTCATACATAGCATAAAAGAAATTGCATGACAGAAAGAGTAAAACCATGAACATACCATTTAGCATACCCATACAAGAAACAAATACAATGCCATGACTCTGAATTAAGACTTCTTCTATTAACTCAAATCTCTTTACATGGGTGTTTTTCAAACACAGTTTCTCTATTCCAGCTCTGTATGCTCTTCTCTTGGTAATGTTCTTCACTATCTTTTCTCTTCTTCCCTATTACAATACAGAATGAGGGTGTCTATATTCTATTTCCCTCTCTCATTCTAAACTGTCTAATCTAGGAATTCTATTCTATCTACTTGCATTAACTATCATAAATTCCTTCTACCTACTAAGGACGAGAGAGGATCGCTCAAGGTCCGTTTGCACTTTACAAGTGTGCCTCCACTTGATGACTTCATTAATGTTTCAAGACATTTTCAAAATTTGTGTTGGGTGCTTTTCCAACTGTCTTTTGTCTCCACGCTGGCTCGCTTGAGATGCTCCTGCATCATACTCCCTTTCTTGAAAATTTTCATGGGCTCCTATCCATGAGCTCATGCACAGTCTGTCCATGCCTATGGATCTCTGCTTCATTTTCCCAGTTGGCATATTCAACTGGACGACCCTTCCATTTGACCAAATATTCAAAGTATTGTTTTCGCCTGGTCTTCTTGCTGACCCTTTTGTCCAGTATGCACTCCATCTGCGGCTTCTCTGCAACTGGCATCTGTTTTGTCCACTAGACCTCTAGATGTTCATTTCCTGTCCCTGCTTCCTCAGCCTTATATGGGTACAAATCTAAGATATTGAATATCAGAGAAATTCCAATCCCATCGGGTAATTCAATCTCATAAGCATTCGCCCCAAATTTCTTCAAGACCTTACATGGTCTGATTTTCTTCATCTTCAGTTTATTATATGTTCCTCTCAGGAACCTTTCCTTTCTCAAATGTGCCAGAATCAAATCGCCAACTTCAAATTGAAGCTATCTTCTGTGATGATCTTCTCTCTGCATATATTCCTGGCTCGAACTCTGTAATCGCTCCTTCACATGGCTGTGAAGTTCCTTCATCGCTTCTGTGAAATCTTCTGCACTAGCGCTCCTGATCGCAATATATTCGAAATCCCTTAATTCAGAAATTCCTCTCGGTTGCATGCCATAGACAATCTGAAATGGACGCTGCCCCATGCTTCTGTTAATTGAGTCATTATAAGAAAATTCCACCTGTGGTAATATGTTTTCCCACTGGTTGTGGTGTTCTGTCACCAGGCTTCTCAGCAAGTCTCCTAGACTTCTATTTACCACTTATGTCTGTCCATCCGTCTGAGGATGATAAGCCAAACTAAATGATAAGTTAGTTCCCATATTCTTCCATAAGGTCCTCCAAAATTGTCCTACGAACTTAGTGTCTCGATCCGAAACCATGCTCCTTGGTAAGCTGTGAAGTTGAATGACTTCTTTGAAAAACATATTCGCAATGTGAGTTGTGTCACTGGTTTTCTAACATGGAATGAAGTGTGCCATATTGGAAAATCTATCCACCACCAAAAAGATTGAGTCAAACCCTCTTTTTGTTCTTAACAACCCCAATATGAAATCCATGCTGACTGCATCCCATGGCTTCTCAGGTATGGGCAATGGTTGATAAAACCCTGCATTCTGTCTCTTTCCCTTCGAATGCTAGAAAATTCTGCATCTGTCCATGAACCTTTTGACATATTCTTGCATTCATGGACAAAAATATGAGTCATTCAACTTTGCGAACGTCTTGTCGTGACCAAAGTGTCCGACCAATCCTCCACTGTGTTTCTCCTTCAGCAAATTCCCCCTGATGGAGCATTTTGGAATACAAAGTTGATTTTCTTTAAATAGTAATCCTTCATGGATCATGTACTCTTCCCATTGGCTTCTATCTCTAAGAATTTGATTCTCGGCTGCTTCATACACCTCCTTAAAATCCGAATCATCTCTATACATGTCCCTGAGATCATCAAAACCCAATGTTTTGACTTTGAACTCCTGCAATAGAAAACACTTCCTGCTCAAAGCATCAACAACTTTGTTAGCAATACCAAAAATATGTTTAATCACAAAAGTGAAATTATGCATATATTAAACCCATTTTACATGTCTTTGATTCAACTTCTCCTGATGAGTCACAAACTGTAGTGCATGATTGTCACTATATAAGACAAAGTCTTTAGGAATTAAGTAATGTCTCCATTTCTTCAATGCCTGAATAATAGCATGAAATTCCTTGTCATAAGTAGAGTATTTCACTTTCGCTTCATTCATCTTCTCACTGAAGTATGCTATCATTTTGTCTTCTTGACTCAAGACTGCCCCTATTGCAGATCCACTTGCATCACATTTCACTTGAAATGTCTTCTGGAAATCAGGCAACACCAGAATTGGTTGTTCCGTGATCTTCCTCTTCAATAGATTAAAACTCTTCTCATCTTCTTTTGTCCAGTGAAAAGATTTATGTCTCTTCTTCACTGTATCCATCATCGATGCACTAATTCCACTAAAATTCCTAATGAATTTTCGGTAGAAACTAGCCAATCCGTTAAAACTTCTCACCTCAAAGATATTCTTCGGTGATGGCGAATTCTTGATCACCTCCACTTTATCTGGATCCATCCTCAACTTATCTGCAGAGATAGAGAACCCCAAATAAATGAGCTCTATCTTCATGAATGAGTACTTATTCATGTTTATCAACAGCTTCTCCCACTATAACCTCTGCATGACTATAGCCAAATGTTTTAGATGCTCTACCACTATTTTACTGAATATCAGTATGTCATCCAGATACACAATGACAAATTTTCCGATGAACTCCCTTAGGACTTTGTTCATCAATCTCATGAAGGTACTCAGCGCATTTGTTAAGACAAATGGCATAACAAGCCATTCATACAACCCTTCATTGGTTTTGAATGTTGTATTCCATTCGTCACCTTCTCTCATGCGAATTTGATGATATCCACTTTTCAAATCAATCTTTAAAAAATATTTTCCTCCACTCAAGAAATCCATCAGATCATCCATCCTTGGCAATTGAAATCTGTACCTGATGGTTATTTTTTTAATCGCCCTCAAGTCAGTACACATCCTCCAGCCTCTGTCTTTCTTTGGACTAAGTACTGTCAGAACAACACATGGACTCAAGATTTCTTTGACCAAACCTTTGTCCAACGGATCTTGGACTTGTCTTTTGACCTCTTCATTCTCCTATGGCGTCAATCTGTATGCGGCTTTGTTTGGAAAACTAGCTCCTGGTATGAGATCAATGTGATGACTCACACTTCTGATTGGTGGAAATGAACGAGGTAGTTTGTCCACTACTATGTCAGTGAACTCTTCCAATAGTTCCTGAACCTATTCTAGTAAATCATCTACCCTTTTGCTAGTCAAAACAATCTTCGGTTTCCTGACAACAATGAATTGTGGTTCCTCCTTCTTCTTGACCTCAGTAAGAAGTTCCTTCCCACTCATGAGAAGTACAGTGTTGCTTACTTTAGGTTTCACCTCCTTATCCTTGATTGGAAGAAACATGTGAGTCCTCCCATTCTTCTCTAGGGTGTATGTGTTCATTCTCCCATCATGAATCAAATTCGTATCATATTTCCATGGTCTACCCAACAATAGATGACAAACATCCATAGGAATAACATCATAGAGTATCTTATCATTATATGCTCTTATCTTAAACTCAACTAAACATTGTTTAGTAACAGTTACCTAATGTCCTTTTTGTAGCCATGAAACTCTGTATGGGCTTGGATCATCAATCATCTCTAGCTCCAACTTTTCTACCATCTTTTTTGAAATGAGATTATCTATGCTACCACTGTCCACAATGACCTTGCATACCCTGTCTTTGGTTTTGCAAGAAGTCCGAAAAAGTCTGTTTCTTTGGACTGAACTCTCCACCTCTTTCTCTGGTGTCAAAAGAACTTTTCGCATCATCAACAATCTTCCACCTTCAGCATCCTCTGCCTCAACATTCTTCCTTTGAGCTTCGACAATGTGAGCTTCTCCACCTTCTTTATTTTTGTCTGGAAACTCATAAGACTTGTGCCCATTATTTCCACATGTGAAGGATGTTATTACTCCACCTCTTCCTCTTCCTCTACCTCTAGTACGAGGAAAAATATTATTATCAGCATAATCTCCTCTCTGTTCAGTATGTTTCCCTCTCTGTTCAGCATATTTTCCTCGCTGTGAGCTTCCACCTCTCTCAGTTCGAGTCTGAGGTTTCTTCCAGTCCACCTTGGGTTTCTGATTTTTATCCTGGGAAATTGATTTGCCTTTGGGCTGACTTCTGCCTTGACCTCTTTGACCTTGTTTTTGGCTCAGCTTCTCTTCATCTTTTAGAGACATTTGATAAGAATCTTCTACTGTTCAGATGGTCATCATGCTCATCTCATCCTGAATTTCGTATCTCATTCCATTCATGTATCTGGCAACCTTTTCATCATCGCTTTACGGATGACCTGCCCTGATGTTCAGTCTATAGAATTCTTCAGTGTATTCCCTTACTGTCATCAACTTCTGTCTCAAGTTTTTCATTCTTCGAAACAGAGTAATCTGATAATCTCTAGGGATGAATTTCACCTTCATCTTTGCGATCATCCTATCCCAACTTTTGATCTTTTGCTTGCCTTTGTAGCGTCTGTCAGCTTGTAGTTCATCCCACGACAATGTTGCATGTCCTTTTAATCTTGTGACAGCATGTTTGACCTTCTTGTCCTCTTCGAAATCTTCATAGTCAAAATATGTGTCCAGATCTTTAATCCAGTCTAGAAGCTCTTCTACATCTAGATTTCCCTCATAAAATGGAATGTCCATTTTCTCTCTTACACTTATTCTTGCAATAGCCCTAATCAAACATTTGTTTGCTGCATCTTCGACTGCAACTTCTTCCCCTTCATGTTCAACCTCATTTTCACTTCTCAAATCACTAAGATCCCCAACACCCACTGTACGCCTCTGTGATGTCTCCATGTCTTCAAGTCTGGCGCGTAGGTCATGCCTCTCTCTCTCCATGGCTGGATCAGTCCTTTGCCTACCTCTTCTTCTCAGAATTTCCCTCTCCTCTGGTGGATCGGGTGTTTTCATGTCCCTTCTTCTTGGCAGCATGGTGAATTCTCCTTTTCTTTGCTACAGAAAGAAAATAAATATTTATGTGCTCTGATACCAAACTTGACGCAACCCTCCTCAAGCCGCAGGTCAGAAGGTCCACATACACATGATCTTTCCTCTTCCACTGGCCTAAAGAGCTCCCGGAAATGGCTCTCCTATTTCCCTTTCGGGAAATCTGCATCCACAAATAACTTCGAGAAATCCCCCCCCTTATACTTCGAGAGATAATACTTCGCACTTTTGCGAATCCAGTGGTCAAGCACCTTGTCTCTCAATCTTCAAAACCCAAAAATAGTCAACACTTGACCTTTTCTCTCCTATTTCTCCTTTCTCCCTATCGCGATTTCGGGGGTTGCGATGTCAAGTAGCTCATCCCTTCGACTCTCGAAACCCGATTTACCTAAACTCCGATGCACTCATAAGTTTGACCTTTCAACAACCCTTCATTCCATCAGGATTTTGCACTTCGCGATTTCACGAATCCTGATGCAAATATTTCGGGTCTTCACCCCACGAAACCCCAAAATGGTCAACGAAATTTGACTTCCATGTCGATAGTGCGCCACCTGTCCACCATGCTGATTCTGTGGCCCACACAATCCTTTTTCCCTCAGGATTCCACGCTTCATGATTTCGCGAGTTCTTATGAAAAGATTTTGGGACTTCAACTCACGAAACTCCAAAGTAGAAATCCACGGGTAAATCTAATGGACCTGGTTAGCTTGAATCTACGACCCTACTCCTCCTGAGCTTGAACCCCTCAAAAGAACTCATCGTAACTCCCCTACTCCTCCGTGAGATCTAATGGCTCACGGGACTTCGCAAATTCTCCACAGAGAGTTTCGACCATCTGTCTCTTTCCTTCACAAGGACTTTTGAAACTTTTTACCAAGTGGTTTTCCCACGGTACTAAACTGCCTGTGACGCAAACTTGCAACGCCTTCTCACTATTCCAATGCACAAGCTTCCTGTGTTTCCTTCGACGGCTATGGAGACTCTATCCTTTCTGGGATTTCTCCAACTTTGAGTCTTAAAGAAGACTCCTGCACACACTCCTTGCGGTAGTCCTTCAAACACTCCCTAGTGTTGAACTTCCTTGACCCTGCGCACACCTACAACAATAGTCTCTAAACAAATCATTCAGGTTACCAAACCTGAAATTCTACTCGGCTTGCGCACACCTTGCATGGCTCCTGTGCCTAGCTTCACTTCTGAGGGAATGAGAACAAAAGGTATCTCATCTGAGCTTTCAGAGACAAACCTCTGAACCCTTTGTCAATGCACTCCTTGAGAACAATTCAATTGCACTCCTTGCAGGAACTCTTGCTCAGATAGAGAAACAATTGAAACTCATTTCCCTTACTCTCTCTCAAATTTCAAACATTCAACCAGAAATTATTCATACATAGCATAAAATCAATTGCATGACAGAAAGAGTAAAACCATGAACATACCATTTAGCATACCCATACAAGAAACAAATACAATGCCATGAATCTGAATTAAGACTTCTTCTATTAACTCAAATCTCTGTACATGGGTGTTTTTCAAACACAATTTCTCTGTTCCAGCTCTGTATGCTCTTCTCTTGGTAATGTTCTTCACTATCTGTTCTCTTCTTCCCTGTTACAATACACAATGAGGGTGTCTATATTTTGTTTCCCTCTCTCATTCTAAACTGTCTAATCTAGGAATTCAATTATATCTACTTGCATTAACTATCATAAATGCCTTCTACCTACTAAGGATGAGAGCGGATCACTCAAGGTCCGTTTGCATTTTACAAGTGTGCCTCCACTTGATGACTTCATTAATGTTTCAAGACATTTTCAAAAGTTGCGATGGGCGCTTTTCCAGCTGTCTTTTGTCTCCACGCTGGATCGCTTGATATGCTCCTGTATCAAACCACAACAACCATGATAACCACAACCATATATCATAGTTTATAATACATCTAAAAAACCCATGACAAGAACACACCACCCACCAAATTCTAGGCTACACCATGACAAGCACAGACCACCAAATCCCGACAACAACAAAAACACATGCTAAACCGTATTGCATTATAAACCTATGGAATTAAATAAGGACTTAACGGTGGCAAGGGAAGTGGTGGTAAGATAGGGTATCTACCTAATCCATGTTGCAGGATAATTGACACATATTCCACGTGCATTTGGTTGCATGGGCATCATTCATGAAGATGTTATGATGAATGTTTTTTTCTTTTATTATGAAAAATAAAGTGAAACACATTCACTTAAACCCTACCTCTGCATCATCTTAACAAATGACACCACCATTACATACTTAGAACCTTAGGACCTCCATCTCAGATACTGACAATACAAATGGAGGTCATGACTAGGGATTTTATGGTAGACCTAAATGTTATTCATAAGGATATTATGATGAAATTGTTCGTTTGTACATTGAAAGGAATTGCAACACATTAATGGTTTTGTAAAGATTTTCTAAGGGTTGTGTCTTCAATTTCAAGTTTCATCAAAGCCTTTTGCAGGATTTTGTGATTGTGAGTAGGTTCTTGAAGAATTCTACGATGAGGATTTTTTTCTTCAACTTTGCAAGGAAAGAAGGAAGAAACTTGATGACACTTTGCAAGCCTATCAAATAATCCCATGGATATTCTTTTCAATAAGTTTGTTGAAAGGTATAAGGAAATAAATTATTGGTCGATGTTGTAGAAAAGAAATACCTTCAAAGTGATGATCAACCCATCGCCTTATCTAAAGAGTTGTCAGAGCATCATGTAGTAGGGGAACAACCCCTAGTCACCTCCATCCCTGCAACAAGCCCCACTTCTACCAAAGGATTTGGGCCCCTATCATATGAAGATGCCATTGTTGTACTAGAAGAAAAATTACATGACAAGTATGAGGAAGAGGGTGGCCATGTTTCTGGTGATCTAAACAAATCAAATTTTGAGCACATGCTTGAGATTGAATAACTATGGTTTGATGCCCCTTTGAATTTGATTATTGTAATACGATCCAAATGAATCCTCATGAGGACAACCCATTATTTCTAGATTCGTAACTCCCTAGGGTTGATATCATGGAGATGGAACACACTCTCGATGTTGAAGAAGCTTTTCTTGATTATGCTAGATGATGATCAATGAAATGCAATGGTCATCAAGACTATAGTGAAATGGTCATCAAACCTATGTGTTTTTCCTACCTTGGAGTAAAGTTTACCAGTAGGATGGTGAGGTACACGATGGTGTAATTGATCATGTTTGTCCTTGTATATGCAATCTGATCCTTTAGGATCACATTAACAAGGTAAGTATGGCCTATCATGGAATTTCTATCCTCAGGATGGATCAAATCCATCGCAAGAAGGATGAATGAGGTTGGATCAAACCATTTATCATTGCAAATGAGAATGAAGAAGCGAGGGATCTCAAATTTGAACTTCTAATTCCCTATTCAAATGATGGTCCTCTAAATGCAAAATTGGGCTATGAGAAGTCTCGAATGGTAAATATGCATCTCCAACATGGTAGTGAACGATATTGTAGGCATGGAATAATGGCATAATGTTGGATAGCTACAATGTGGATGCACAAGTAGAAATGGTAGGTGATGACATGGTAGTTAGGTTTAAAGAAGGAGAAGGCAACATTGCACTCTTGTGTCTCAATCTTCAAAGATTCAAATTTTTTAACAAGGAGGCACGCCATCAAGTTTATACCTTTAAATGCCTTGGTAAGAACTTACCTTGGACACTTGAACCTCATATGGATTCAATTCAATTCATTTAGAAGGATTCCTTATCTTGTGTTCATGATGTATTCTAGCAGGTATAGCCTATATTCCCATCATTGTTTCAAAGTTTGGAAAATAAGACTTGGAGGGTCAACAAACAAAGAAGATGCATTGGTCATACAAGGATATCAATAATCAGGAGATGTCTAGGAACAATATACTAAATAGTTTCAAATCCTCTCGTGGGAAACAATTCATGCATGGAGACATATTAGAGATATTGTGGAAGGATTTTTTTCCTGGAAAGTTTGATTATGTCACCCTGAACTTAGAAAATGTTCACCATTTTCTAATGCTTTAACACAACACCAAGATCTGGTTGCCAGGAACTTCGGTGTCAAATTAATATTAGATGAAGTATTGTCTGGCATTCTTAGGAGACATCAGATGGATGAAATGTTGGAAAATGTACGGTTATCCTTTGAGGATGAATGGTTTGAATGTGTCCTTTATGCTACAGGAAAAATCAGAAGGATTCTGGCAAGATTTGAAGTTGAAAATGTGACATTTTCTTACAACTAGTGTGACCAAGGAAAGATTACAAATTACATCATTCGTGTGTTAAAGTTTCAACCTTTTACTCTAGGATTAAAGACAAAATTGAAGCTACATGTATATGAAAAACAATATGATGGTAACAAGACATAAATTCTCAGAAGGAAAGGGGAAATTATGTGGTATGATAGAGTTTACAAAAACCCTCTTTAAGAGTGGATAGGCATGTGTTGTAGCATATCATTTCCATTGTTGCATCCACCTGGTGGAATATTTCATTCATATATACTCAATTTATTATTCATTCTAACAATGATAGAGATTCCAACATACAAGCATTCAGACTTTGATGTTTCCCTGTTTTTCACAATAACTAAGAACATGGGAAAGGGACATTGTACTTTTGAGGAGATAAAATGGTTTCATTGGCTCACTGCCTGCATTTGGCTGCATGGTTGCATTTGGCTGCATGGGAATCATTCATGAAGATGTTATGATGGTTTTTTTTTTCATTTAGTATAAAAAATAAGGTGAAACACATTCCCTTAAACCCTACCTCCCCATCATATTAACAACTGACCCCACCATTACATACTTAGCACTTTAGGATGTCCATCTCCAATACTCACAATACAAATGGAGGTCACAACTAGGGAAGAGGGAACCAAGGTGGCTAAGGTGGAGGATGTGATTCCTCAACCCAAGGAGAAGAAACGGTAGAAAGGTAAAGGTGGCCTATACATGTCAAAAGGGAGCGAGAAATTGAGAGTAAAGTACATTGTTAAGTAACAAATATGAGAGTTGTTATTGATTCGTAACCCATCAATGGATACAAAATTGTAAAGGCTAAGGCATGGGTGTGAGTTATTGACAATGGGATAAATGATGTTGTTGTTGTTTTCCATTACCTTGACCCACTCCATCCAAAAAATGATGAATTTTTAAATTACCTTGACTCACTCCATCCAAAAATGACAAATGGGACAAGCCATTATTCAAAGGCCACAATTACATATCGATCAGATTAATGGTGAATGGACATTGTGGCTAAGTGGACATTGCATGGGTTTCATTATGACATTTGTAATTTTCACATCTCCCAAGGTATCTTCACAACTCCTGAGTTCATTCACAACTCTCGATGCAATATTACAACTCTCAAGGCATTGGTAAAAATGGCATAGGCAGTTTGGGGATATTCTTCATTGGTCATTTGATGATTTCTTGGAGGGGTCTATTGAAGGGGAATTTTCTTTTATTCACCCAAATTGATTGTAATATCTCTATTTTATAGGTAGCATGGAGAGCCATATCCAACCTAGACACTACCACTATTGTAAATAATATAAATCTATCAATTTCTTTGTAATTAGGAGGACCTAATTGCTGAGAACCAGGCCTCTATCTTCTCATCTATTAGTAGAATCCATGTTCAGGAAGAAAATCATAATGCAGGGTCTGTTTTTATAATGGAGTCTCTATTACAACATAAGAGGAAAATCAATTCTTTAAAGGAAGAGTGCATATGTTTCATTGAGTTATATAAATATGGGTTTCATTGAGTTCTATAAATATTTCAAGTTTGTAAGGGTTTTGGAAATTAAACCTCATAGAATTACAATATTCTGATTCCCCAATTGACTCATGAATCTTTTGCATAGAATATAGACAAAGGGATATAGATGTCTATGTATACCATAAAATATCCATGATGTAGGCAACCTCCACATCAACAACTTTGGGACCAATTAAAATATTCCACATATACAAGGGAGACAAAGAAGGGAGTTGGTTTGGATAATAAAGGGAAAATCAAAAAGACATGTGGCAGGCTCAGAAATTTCCATGTCATTATCCAAATAATGAAATGGAAAAAATCCTCCAACCAGCACCTGAACTATCTCAACCCAACCCAACTGCTATGTAGAAATCCTTCACATCTAGGTTCATGTAGCAATCTCTCTGCCTTGTTGTTGTTGTCACCTAGCTTGTTAAAAATATGAGACTATTAGGATTCTGGTAAAAGAATAGTCCATGTCAGAAAAATTCAATTATGAGTTTAGGGGTGTTCAAAGATTATACTAGATGAGAATAAAGCTATGAGGAATGGCCAATCTGGATATTGATCCTTATTTCCTAAATGAGCAATGTATTAATGAAGGGCTTTGTGTGCATTTTAAACTGTAAAATTCCCACTCAATTATTTTTGGTATTTTTCTTGGTTTTATTATGTTGGCCTTTCGTCAAACAATTTTCCACTGAAATGTTTATAGAGGTTGTTATGAATTTACTCATTATTGTAGCAATTTTATATGAATTCCTGAGTGTGGAATTTTGACAAACACTTGGACTATAGGATATTTCACACTGTTTGACTGCCCAATATGTAGTTGTGGTATTTTAGATGGATTCTTGAAGTGTTTTAGATGGTTGGCATAGATTTCATGTTATCCCTCTGATAACATTGTGACCAGGAAAACCCTGGGAACAAACAGTTCAAATTCGAATATGCCCTAACTCAAATCTGTAGAATATATAATTAAAACATGGTTCCCTAGATCGAATATATAGAATATATCATTCAAATGATGATGCATGTGTGACCTAGACTTTTTAGAATGAAAATTTTGAAAAGGACAGAGTGAGGAAAATTTACCGAAATGTTGGAAGTCATTGTTGGTCTAGTTCTCTTCATTGTTGCTCTTTGTCTTTGTGGCTCCTTGGTGGGGTAACTGCGTCTCTTTTTACAGGTCGTGGCTTTATGGCAGGCCGCGTATCTATGGTGTCTATCTCTTTTTCATTTGGAAACTAATTGGGGTCTCTGTCTGCGTTTGTGGATCATTTGGTAGGGGATGTAGGGTCAAGATTTTTTTTTGGCAATGGATGTAAGGGTTGGGATGAATGCGAATGGGGTCGGGATGAATGCGAATGGGATGGGTTCGAGTTCGAATGGGATGGGGCAAAGTTTGAATGGGATGGGGTCGGTTGAATAGGGTCGGGATGAATTTGAATGGGGTTGAGTTCGAATTTGAATGCGAATGGGGTTAGGGGTCCCAGGGTTCTGTTCGAATGGAATGATGTCGAGTTTGAATTCAAATGTGAATGGGGTTAGGGGTCCTAGGGTTCTATTCAAATGGAGAATATATATGTTATATATGTAACATATATAACATATATATGTTAAAAATATATAACATATATATGTTATATATGTAACATATATATAACATATATATGTTACAAATATATATATATTACATATTTGTAACATATATATGTTATATATTTGTAACATATATATGTTTACAATATATAAAATATTTTCATTTTATAAATATTTTTTATATTATATGTCATATTTTATATAATATGTTATATGTTATATGAATATATTATATAATATATAGTTTTTGTTCATGATATCAACAAGTACCCCTCGTGCAGATCTTGGTGGTAGTAGAAAATATTCAAATGAGAACTTTGAAGAGTGAAGTGGGGAAATGTTCCATGTGAACATCACTTGGACATGGGTTAGTCGATCCTAAGAGATGGGGAATCCTTGTATCAAGGGTGCACTCTGCATGAACATCGAAATAGAATTGGTTTAATATTCCCGAACCGGGACATGGTGGTGGACGACAATGTTAGGAAATCTGGAGATGTCATCGAGGGCCTGAGAAGAGTTATCTTTTCTTTTCAATGAATTTCCCACCCTAAAATCGGTTCAACTGGAGATAGGGTCCAACATATGGAAGAGAACCACACGTCTTGCGGTGTTTTGTGCCCCCTCGATAGCCATTGAAAATATGGAGAACCAAGTACCATCCATGCCCGATCATACTCATATCTGCCTTCTTGGATTTTTCAATGCCCACTAGGTTAGAGATCTTGATGAGAGAATATATACCTTGGGCTACTTGTTTTCTCTTGTCTCTGGACCAATTTGTTAGTGTCCTAAGAAGAAACAAGTTGTTATTCTCTTCTCCACTAATGACAACTATGCTAGTGAAGTTCATGTCGGGAAGCATCTTCCCTGGATACAGATGATGCTTGATCAACGTGGTCTTCCTCCACAAAATCATTCCACCTTTGTGACAATCAAAGTACCATTGAGCTTATTCATAATCCAATGAATCATCAGAAGACAAAACACATGGATATTTGGATGCACTAAATTTGGCAACCTCATGCTCAAGGAAAACTTGTGCCAATCTTTGTTCCTTTAGTAGATCAACAAGTAGATATCTTCACAGAATCTCTTCTAGATCCCGCCTTCACCAATCTAATGGAATGCATTAGTATAGGATCATTTCCATTAAAGGGCCCTTTAGAGGTGATATTTGGTGTCAACATGGAATATAGAGTACACCATTATGAGATTTTGTGCACTAAGGATGGGTCTCATGGATTTGGCCATGTTCATGGGAGAAAAATAAGTGCCTTAGTCCTAAATGAATCTTATATGGTTTGAGGGTCATGAGAAAGTCCTTAAACCACCACAAAGGGAATCTACAAGGAATATTTTCCCTTTTAGTAAGATATTATAGCAATTAATTGCACAACAAGGGTGGGTCTTAAGGAAATGAATGTTCAAGGGAGGAAATTTAAAGATTTAGACCATAAATTAAACTTGTTTGTCTCGTGGTCCATGAACAATGTCTAAAACCATGAGACAATGCCTCTAAATGATATCTTTGGCGTTCAAGTGAAATATGGGAGTCAAACTATACAAATATTAGTTTTTTTTCAATGCATCTATACATATCGTCTGAGCCCCATGATCATCCAATTTGTAGCTAAGTTAGATGTAAGTTGCCCTAGTATTTCATCCCATCATATGGATATTCCTTGATATGTATCATGAGCTGATCCAATGTGTGAAAAAATCAAGGTGAAACACATTCCCTTAAACCCTACCTCCCCATCATCTTAACAACTGACCCCACCATTACATACTTAGCACCTTAGGAACTCCATCTCAGATACTGACATGTGGTTGAAGTATGGGTATGTTCTTGAAATAAAACACATAGTACTATCCCAAAGGCACAATTCCACCATTATTAATTGTGATAGGAGGTGATTTGGTGCTTTAGCACCATCAATAACATCTGGGCCCACCCAGAGTAGGTCATAGCAAGGAATTTCTCTACATGCATTGTCAATTCACCAAATATCCTATGGGGTGCATGCAGAGTCATTAAAACCCCTAACTTCCATAACCCAAGCCCTTATTCAACTAAAACCCCTAAATTCCAACACCAATAACCCAAACCAATAACCCCTCCAATATATTTCACACCTAATTCTTATAGCCCAATAGCATAATCTTTATAACCCTTGAACATTATATCATAACCAATTTAATTTTCATTTTCTATCAAGCAAGTACCCTAACCCTTGTCCCCAATAAACCTTAATCCCTAAATTATATAACTGCTAACCCTTGTAATCTATAACCTCGAACTCTTATAACCCCTTATCCCTAGAAGATGTAATTGATATGATCCATAACCATTCTAAGTTGTGTCGCATGTTTAATCCTTAACCTCTATAAAAAATAATCCCTAACCATTACATTCCATAACAATTATAAGGATTATCAACTAATAACTATATACACTAATGTATGGAACCCTAAACCCATAACCTCTATAACCCTTAACCCTTTTCATCCCTAATGTTTA
>ML780792.1:904698-972976 GCA_009831015.1 Picea engelmannii
ATTATGAATATTCATATATACACATTTTTCTTTTTAGAAGGGAAAAACATTAAATTCCACCATCAGACAAATCTCCATACTTTCTCAACTATTTCTACTCATCCTTCCTCCCTAACTTACTTCCATCTTCATTCCTATCCTTCTTTTGCTGGACTATATTGACCTAACTCCAAATAGAACCTGTAAGTGGAAGTGTCACTATCTTGACCAAGCTTCCCCAGTAGGCAACTGACAGTCATCATTACACGTCTTGGGGAGCGTGAGCTAACACCATCTTCCCATGACTTCAGGTTTTTGAGGATACATGGTGGGAAATTCCTCCACCCCTCCTAATCATAACTAGGGTCCACACACTACAATGGAATATACAGTGGCACCGTGTTGCTGGGATTTTTGTCATCGTTTATTCGGTTTTGGGTAGTCTCCTCACCTAAAATCCTGCACTGGTCCACATATCATAGAAATGCATCCAAACCAATATAATTTCACATACAAATATTCATACCATAATGTTTCTCAGCTAGTGGTCATGATATCCACTTTCAAACTCATTATCCCTTGGCTATTTCATAGCCCATAACCTACAGATTAGTTTGTAACACAAATTCATACATTTCTATGCATTATCATCATGTAATTGCATGCAATCATCATTTCAATTCGGTATTCGTGTACCAACAACTTAACATCAAAGTTTTCAAGTTAGAAATAGATCTCATAATATCCCATAATTCAATTTCGACACCCATTCATAAAATTATCATTTACCAAATAGATTGCATCATATCCAACATCATCAATAACATTTAAACATTCATAAAATTTACATTCTCATAATATGTCGCATCATATACATCATCATCAATAACATTTAAACATTCATAAAATTTACATTCATAATGTAGATCGCATTATATCCCTCATCATCAATAACATTTAAACATTCATAAAGGTTCATACATCTTAAAAGTTTAAGTGTATCATTTAATAGTTTCATTGTGAATAGAAAATAATATAAGTAGGCCTCAGGTAATCCTGGTTGTTTAAGTCAAAAGGTGGTGTTACATAAACCCCACCTTCAAGAACCATATTATCAAGGTGGTAAAAAAAGTGAGGGATAGTCTCATCATAGTGTCTCAGCATCTTCCCAAGTAACAAATCCTGGACTATACTTGTCCCATTGGACCTTAACTTGGTCTACCAGATGGTTCCTGAGATGTCGAACTCTACGGTCCAATATGCGTAATGGTTCTACCATGAGAGTTCCCACGTCTGATACCTACAATTCATTCCAATTTAGTTTATGTGATTCATCAGCAACATAATGATGTAAAACAGATACATGAAAAACATTACGAGTTTTATGCAAGTGGGGTGGCAATACGAGACGATAGGCAACGGGTCCAATTTTCTCTTGTATTCTGAATGGTCCTATAAATCGAGGTGAAAACTTTTTCCCTTTCCCGAACCATATGGTACTCTTATTAGGCCTAATACAAATGAAAACCTGGTCTCCCACTTCATAACTTCGGTCGGTCCTGTGTGCATTCGCATAACTTTTCTGCCTATCATGTGCTTCCTTTAGTCTCTGCCTAATATTAATCACTTGTTCCTCCATCTCTTGAATCAATTCTAGCCCAACTGTTACTCGGTCTTCTAGTCTATCCCAACTCAACGACATTTTGCATGGCCTTCCAT
Source organism: Picea engelmannii (assembly GCA_009831015.1). Lineage (NCBI taxonomy): Eukaryota > Viridiplantae > Streptophyta > Pinopsida > Pinales > Pinaceae > Picea > Picea engelmannii. The sequence continues at coordinate 906,397 of ML780792.1, forward strand.
ACAAAGCTTCATAGGGTGGCATCCCGATGGAGCTATGAAAACTGTTATTGTAGGCAAACTCTACCAAAGGTAGGTACTTCTCCCACTGTTTTTTATTATCCATGACATACATCCTAAGCATGTCTTCCATGACTTGATTTACTCTCTCAGTTTGCCCATCTGTTTCAGGATGATAAGCTGTGTTGAAGTTCAACTGAGTCCCCAATGCTTACTGCAAACTTGTCCAAAACCTAGAAGTGAATCTGGAGTCCCTATCTGAAATGACCTTCTTAGGTATCCCGTGCAAACAAATAACCTCATTTACAAACACACGTGCCACATCAGTGACATCGTAAGTGTCTCTAACTAGAATAAAATGATCACTCTTGGTTAACTTATCCACTATCACAAGAATGGCATTGTGTCTATGAGATGTGAGTGGAAACCCCACAACAAAATCCATAGAGATGACTTCCCGCTTGGACATAGGAACATCATGTTGTTGTAGGAGGCCTGTCGGGTGATGGTGGTTGGATTTCACTTGTTGACACTCTAGGCACTTGGCGACGAAATGGACTATATCGCGCTTCATGCCTACCTAGAAGAAGAGCTTCCTCATGTCTACGTACATCTTCTTCACACCCAGATGTGCACAATAAAGTTCTTTATGGGCTTCCTTCAGTATGATGCTTTGAATATCCCCATCTTCAGTGATGTACATCCTTCCTCGATATCTCAATAGTCCGTCTTCTTCCAGACTATATCCTTCATACTTTGGATCTAACTGCCTCCCACTCTGGAGGTTTGAAGTAACCTCTAAATACCAACTATATTCTTAGAGTTGCGTCAACACATGTTCTCTCAAATTGACTTTTAAGGGTATCAAGGATAAGACACAGGGTCTCCTACTCAAGGCATATGCGATCACTTTTTCTTTTCCCTTCATGTATGAAATACCAAAATCATACTCACTCATAAAATCACTCCATCACCTTTTCCTGGCATTCAGATCCCTTTGAGTGAAGAGATGTTTTAAACTTTGATGGTCTATTTTGAGCTCAAAGTTTCACCCCACAAGATAGTCCCTCCAAAGTTTCAGTTCTAGCATTACAGCTGCCAACTCTAAATCATGAGTTGCGTATAGCTCTCCGTGTTTCTTCAACTTCCTTGACGCATAAGCTATCACTCCTCCATCCTGCATTAGCATGGCCCCCAACCCTTGCTTGGAGGCATCCATGCAAACTGTGAAGTCCTTTTCCATATCTGGTACTCGTAGAATTGGTGCACTAGTTAGTAACCTCTTAAGCTCGATGAATGCACTATCACATTCTTCTGTCCAGTCATACCTGACCCCCTTGCGCTGCAAAGTGGTGATGGGTTTCGCTATTTTAGAGAATCCTTCTAGAAATCTCTGATAATAACCTTCTAGCCCCATGAAGCTTCTCACCTCATGGGGATTTTTCGAAACTGGCCACTCCATAATGGCCTTTACCTTTTCTTGGTCCACAGAGATTCCTTCACTGGAAATGATATGACCTAAATAGTCGATTTCTTTCTGGAAGAAAGAACACTTCGACAACTTCCCATACAATTTGTTCTCTCTAAGGCAGGACAACACTACTCGTAAGTGTTCCTCATGTTCTCTTTCGTTCTTGGAATAGATGAGGATGTCATCTAGAAAGACTTCTACAAAATGGTCTAAGTACTTCTGGAATACACCATTCATGAGGCTCATGAATACTGCTGGTGCATTGGTCAATCCGAAAGGTACTACGACAAACTCGTAATGTCCAAATCGAGTTAGAAAGGCAGTTTTAGGAATATCACCTTCCTTAATCCTTAACTGATGATACTCGAATCGCAAATCGATCTTTGAGAATACCGCTACTCCTTTCATTTGATCGAACATGTCATCTATCCATGGCATCAGGTACCTATTTTTCACTGTAGCATGGTTCAAGTCCCTGTAATCTATACGCAGTCGTAAGGATTCATCCTTCTTCTTTACAAAAATTACTGGTGCACCCCAAGGTGAAACACTTGGCCTTATTAGCCCTAAGTCTAGTAACTCTTTCAACTACATTTGAAACTCACAAAGTTTCAGCCCTGTCATCCAATACAGAGTCTTGGAAATTGGTTCTGCACCAAGTTTTATCTCAATAGTAAAATTAAGCTCCCTCTCAGGACGTAACCCTGGTAACTGATTCGGAAAAACATCCTTAAATTTTGACAACACCGGGTACTGATCTAATGAAGGTACCTTCCTTTCACTCACTTCTTCCACTACATATAGTCGACACCCTTTCCTCAAGCATCGCTTAACCTTCATAGTTGATATAAAGAGTAATGACACCTTTCTCCGTACACCCTGGATCTCTACTGGTCTTCCCTCATCATTGACACAAAGCACCCTCTTTGCGAAACGATCTACCAAAGATCGATGAGCTTCTAACCAATCCATTCCAATGATTAGGTCATACGCCCCAAGAGAAGTGATGTATACGTTCAACTTGGTAGTACACACTCCTAGGTCTACTATACAATTATCAACACTAGGTCCTATCACTTGTTTTTCCTCTGAAGCCATCTCGACTTGTCTAAAGTCATCATGCTCGTAGGCTACCAACCCAATCTTTTCTAATGTAGATGGTGAAATGAAACTATCTGTCGCACCAGAATCAAATAAAATCTTAACATTGATATGATTTAGCGTACCTGATGACTCCACCACCATGGATTGATGTTCGGCCTAGCGATTATTAACCGTTGTGTAAATCTGGTGGCTGCTACTTGCTCTTCCCATCGGTGCCTTTCCTTCTCTATGCACGAACCCTGATTGTAACTCTGGGTAGTCACGCTGGTAATGGGGTCCTCCACACCCACAACAGGTAACATGAGATTGAACCTGTGCACTGTTATGTGAATATCTCTAAAATGAGTTCCTTCCCCTCGAACCCCTACCCCTACTAGTTGTTCCTTGAGATGGTCGTGGACCTGTCTGCGTCATTGGTGAAGAACGAGATGTTTCACTTGCTACCATTGAAATCCCTGCGGTTACTTTCCTTGGTGTGACTTTGCTACCATATGGAGGTGGCCTTGAGCCCCCTCCCCTGGAAAAAGTCCTAGGGGCCTTCCCGACGAATCCAGGACGATGTGGAAGGTTCAGTCTCACACCTTCAGTTAAGTTCATGTGTTCCTCCGCATAATGCACATTTTCCACAGCTTCCGCTACTGAAGACGGTTTCCACATCCGCACCATAGCTCTTATCTTAGGGTTCAATCCATAGACGAAGCGCTCTGCCTGTCATTGGTCATTATCCATATACATAACATATTTGACCAATTCCATAAATCTGATCTCATATTCTTCTACAGTTTTGTTTCCCTGTACTAAGGCATGAAACGCCCCTACCTGTTGTTCCTCATAATAAGCTAGCAGATATTTCCTTCGGAACCTCTCCTCAAAAATTTCCCAAGATACTATGTCTGGGGTAAGATGCAGTTGTCTTTCTAGGTTGCCCCACCAGTTCAAGGCGTTGTCTCTTAACTGAAAAATTTCTATCTTCTCCTTTGAGTTGGACGCATAGTCCCTTAAGGCAAAACACCTTGTCATGCCTTCCAACCATGCTTACGCGCGTTCACTAGCGTGACCCCCAGAAAACTCCGGAAGTTTGATCTTCTGTAATTCTCGAGTGATGTCTTTGGGTGGAGGTCCTCCCCCCGAATCCCTCGACGCTTCTGGATTACCCGTTCCAGATGGTGGGGGTTCCACCTCAGTCCCTGCTGGTTGTCGCCCCTTTAAAGTCTCATTTATGGCCTTCAACGAGCGCAGTATGAGAGATAGTTCAGGCGATGGTGCTGGCAGTGATGGCAGTGTTGGAAGTGCCTGTGACGATGCTCCCCTGCCTCGATTCCCTCGAGTCCTAGCCATCCTGTATGATTTAACCTGCATCAACCAAAGTTGTCAGGGTGAGTTCAAGGACATTTCAAATTTGCGCTACTTAAACTAGAAACATGGTTAGGCGTAAGTTTTTCTTTACTTGTTTGTAAACAGACATTACTCTCTTTAGGGGATTGGCTAGGTTAGGACTAAAGCATCTAAGCTTGACTTCTTCGCCTAAGAAAACTATTAACTCCTTCGCCTGGTAGTTACACTGGCACTGTACCCCACTCGCTAATTCCTCTAACTTACCCTCCTAGCGCGCATGAAGCCTCCACCCACTTATCTTTTTCTAAGTCCTTATACTTTGCGTTTACAACTAAATAAGGTGGCTTCCAACCTAATGTCGAAGAAATGAGTCCAAGTCCATCCTTCGATGCTTGACTCGCGGGATTTCCTTGGCATGTTGTTGTTTGGTTGTTTCTTAAGGCTTGGGTGGAGGGTGGTCGTGGGTTCAAAACCCATCTACTCCAACAAAATTTTAATCTAACCCAAATTTAATCTAATCCAAAAAAATCAATAATTAACTTTTAACGTAGATTAACTTTATACTAAATAAAACAATTAATTAATTTTTTTTTTTTTTAAAGTTAATTAATTATCTTTAAAATTATTTTTTTTTACACTAAATTAACCTAAATTAACTTTAAATTAATTTAAACTAATTAACCTAAATTATTTTTTTTACACTAATTTTTTTTACACTAAAATAATAATAATAATAAAATTAAACGAACACACATAAAATTTATAAAAAGAAAAATTATAAATAAGAAAAAAAAGAATCAAAATAATTTAAAAACAAGTGCGGCCATGCATGGATTCCACGTGCCTGCCTTCCCTTCTCCAACGCCCTCCCATCTAGACTCTAACCCTAATCTTCTCATTTTATCACTTCAAACCCCACTCTTCTCCTCTTTTCATTTCATTTTTATTTTTGAAGCGGTCAGGGTGAAGGATGAGGCCGACGGCTATAGCCATCTCCCTGCTAGGTCGAGCCTGGTAACTCATGTTCCATGAATGGAGGGTGCGTCTATCATAGTGGCACATTCCCTCATTCCTCGGCGGCTTAGCTTGGCACTTGGTCGCTAGCTTTGGCACTGAGCTTGTGTTATGTGTGTTTCTTTGTGTTGTGTGGTTGTCTGTGAGGCGTAGAGAACACAACTCCCTTATGGGATTAGTGCTTGGGCGCATGGATTTGGTCACTTATGTGTTTGTAATGTGTGGCTAACCGGTGGTAAACAAATTTGTTCGTTTTTATTTTTTTGTTATTATATTTTTTTTATTACAGCCTACAAGCAACCCTGAGTCGTGGCGTTTAGTCTTGGGCGTTGGGATCTGTTGCTTGAATCTAGGCGCTTGATTTCTCTATTGAGCTTTGAGATTGATATGTTTGGCGATATGGTAAGGTATGGTTGTTAAATCATTGGCATGCATAGGGGTCGCGCTATAGAGACTCTTGTCCACGTTTTTCTCTCCCTTTTGAGACCCCTCCTCATGGCCTCATGTGCGCTGGTGTGTTGCCTCATGCGTTGATGCGTTGGTGGCCTGATACGTGAGCCCGAGTCTATGCAAGGGAGCTTGGCCCTTGTGCGTTGGCTATCCGGGTTGTTCTGGCGCTCATTTTTTTTAAAAAACTGGGATTTGTGTTGTTTATTGGATGGTTTGATATGTAGTGTGGCTTGTGATAAACGCTTGAGTCAACAACCTTTGTATTTGAACTATAAGATTGAATAATCAATGATTGGGCCAGTGGGCGCGATAATTAATTATTTTTTTTATCTATTATATTTATCTTTTGAATCTTTTGGAGGTTAGTCGTGGGTGTGCTAGGCGTGAGTGTACTGGGCGTGTAGAGAACTATACTTTGCCCCCTCATGGGCTCCTCCTCCATGCAGTTTCGATGCTCTTTGTTGTGTTGGGTGTTTAGATAGATAGCTCGTGGACTTGTCTTCATTGCTTAGTCTACAGTGCGTGCCTTTTGAGCCTCCTTGAGAGATCCTCCTCCAAATTTCTTGATTCCTGGTGCATGAGCTCTCCCTCATGGCACCCGTAGGCATATTTTAACTTAACACATGTTACTGCCAACAATTTGTGTAGTTCTCAGGCCTTGAACTCTCGATACTTGTGGTCGATGTTTCATGACTTGAACTCGGGCCAGTCATTGGGCTCACAACAATTTTTTTTTTATATATTTAGTTTTTTTTTTTTTTTGCCCAACAATATTTAATGGCTTTGTATGTTTTTGATGTGTAAGGTCTCTCCACCTCATGGCTGGATTCTCCTTTGGAAGGATGGAAAGTATATAAAGAAGAAGACTTTGTAGATCTTCCATCGAAAATCAAATTCTTGTATTTGTAGATCTGAGGGAGCATGCCTCTTTGTTGTTTCTGCGATTGTTAGATTTTGTTGCGTATTGGGATGTATTGGGTTGTTCACTCTCATTACTATTCTTGTCATATGTATATGCATATGATTTTCCTCTACATCTGAAGTTGGCCTTTATTAAGCCACACATCCTGACTTCTTGTTGATTATTCAAATGTTTAGTAAGGTCATCTCCTAAACCTGTTATGATAAGTTCTGCAATTACATTTATTGTTATATCCATTCACCATTGTGTGAAATAATTATCACTATCATCTGCAATGTAACAACTTCATCTCGGAGGACATCACAATTGAAAATAGTGAAATGAGAGCCCCATTCAATTATGAGAATATTGAGGAGTTTCTTGGCCCAAGTAAAAGGTTCTACAGTCACTATCATTGCCTAGGTATCTTTTATGTATTTATTGTTTTGCATTGACATTTTGTACAATACAAATATGGTTAATACTTGCCTTTGGACTTGTTTGAAATCTTAGATGATAAAAAAATAGGTATTGAATCTTATATTATATTTGGTTAATTATGTTGGCAAGAGTATAGAACTTTATTCTTAACTCATTTAGGCAAGTTTGAATTTGATAGGGAATATATTTGATTTGAAGAAAATAATAATAGTTCAAAATAGATTGCTCTTTTATTTATTATGTCAAAGGATTTAATTGAAGAAGATGTTGGAATTATTGATATGTAGTAGTTTCCTTTCCATTTATGAAAGTTGTTGGGGAGGAAACATGTGAGAAGAAACATTCCCGAGTGGATATTATATCTATTTTCTCAGCTTGGCATGGTTAAATTCTTTCCTTTGACATTGCAGACTCTAAGAAATAACATATTAACAACAGATGGAAATGTGGTGTTTATTTTGGTGATTGCAGCGTAACATGTGTGCCTTCTTTTTATTACTTTTTCTATATTCCCCCCCTTTTTTTATATTTTTATCTGTGTAAAAAAAAATTTGGTGTGCTTGGCTTGCAGGTTAGGTGGAGATTAGGTGGAGCTGGAGCTTGGCCCAAATTTATATCTAATTAAGGGTTTGGGTAGGTGGGTAGGCCCTTGGCTCTAGATTTTGAACCAGGGCTCTGATACCATGTGTAGGGACCTAACTTAATTAAATCAAAAATTTCGTACAATTAAACATATAATTCCTTTCTTTGCATAAATAATTCATTCACCATTGTATAAGAATAAATATTCAGCAGAAATTTAAAATTATTCCACAGTATGAAAATAACTCAGCAAATTCATAATTAAACTACCTCCTTATGATGCTAATTCATGTTGCTCTAGTTGTCCTTTTCCTGTTGCCTTGTCCAGCTTGATGCACTAACCAAACTCTGCCCAAACCGACTAACCACCCAGCCAGCTAGGAGAAGCATGTCCGGCTCCCTAGCTCCATGATACCAAAAGGAATCCTGCCCCCCATGCCCAAAACCCCCAGCAACCCGGTGCCCCCTGCAATGGTTCACCAAAAATTCCCAATATCAAACTCCTCCAACCAGACAATATGCCACAGAACTATATGCCACAGAAATACCACCCCCCTCCAAAATGCTTCCTCTTCACAAAATAATCATCTCCCCCTTTCCCCATAGGACTCTTTTGTCATATCCCCCCTTCACTGACTCTCCTCCCCTTTATTAATTTCCTTATCTCCTCCTTTATTACCTTATCCCCTTCATTAATTTCTTATCTTATCCTTAATTTAATGCTTCATTTCCCCCCTGCATACGTAAAGTATTTAATTAAATAAATTAAAATTATTAAGCCCCTTTAATTCATTACACAACCTTTAATGAGTCAATTGATTAATAAATAAGTAATTAATTAATATTATTAATACTAATCATTGTTTAACTAAAACCATATTAGGACAATTAATTATCTAATTAATTTTACTTAATAATCCCTATGCATCTATTTAACCAGGGCTGTTACACTAAATGATATTTTTAGTCTACCATGTACTTTACTATATTGACAACTATTTTCAGGTTTCAAATAATAATTAAACAACATGTAACCTAGGATATAAAAATGTCACATAAAAATTAAAAACTTGCAATTAACCCATGACATTAAAATTAAATTATTTTAAGAGAATAATTCATAAAAATTAAAATATTATATAGTCACGTACCTAATGCAACCTCAACATTTGTTTAATCATCCTTATTCTCTATCTTGATATTTTTCGTAGAACTCGACATATGTATCATCATCTAGTTATAAAACGATGTTGAAAGGATTGATGATATCATCATCGTCATCAATGTAATTTTCGAGCATATTTTCATCGACATCATCATTAGGAATTGCAATATTGTCTCCTACGCCTAGATCATGATCTTCTTCATCTTCTTCATCTATTGACCCTCCATGATCTTTCGGCTCTGTCTCATATTCTATCGAATCATATTCTTCCTGTAAATGAGTATACTTAATTGGCCTTCCTCTTGGATCATATCTAACAAAAAATGACCAATCCCTTTCACCTGGAACATTTGAGTAAAATACCTGTTCACATTGGCTTGGAAAAACATAGTGATCATGTCCTCTTTCAAACATCATTGTTTTAATCATTGGAAATCCGTTGGCATGTTGAATAACAATTCTTTCCTCATCACGTTCATGCATTCGTAACCTATACCATTTGACATCGAACATAACTAATTTGAAGTAATTAAAGTCACACTCAAGTATATTGTTTAAATACCCATAGTATCTATTTTCACATTCTCAGGGATGTCTGCCACTCCTAGAGGAAACATTAGTAACTTGGAATACTACAGTTATCCCACTATCAGAAGTTTTCCTAGTTTCATCCAATTGTTTGATGAAAAATTTACGACCATTGCACCACATAGCCTTGCGGTGTTTCAACTGCAATATGTCAGATATGTAAAACATGCATTGTCAATTAATAAATTAACATATATTTATATAACTTCAAAAGTATCTGAAAAACACAGTACACATGTAGTCACATTAGTATAATATAAAATAACTGAATAAAATGGATGAAATTGCTTACCTGTCCATCTTTCAAACCATATGCTAGATCAACTTCCCTTTGCGTAACATTGGCATCTCCATTACGACGATCTTCACTAACTAATTCAGACAGTCGTTGCCATGATAACCTACCTCCATTATGTTGTTTATATCTTTCATTCCACACATTCATCCAGTCAATATTGTTTGCAATGTATAAATGCAGTTCATCCCACTCTAGAGAAACTGAATAAAAAAAACATAATTCACCAATATTAAATATTAGTTATAACGTACAATATGTAGATAATTATAAATATTTATAATTTATGAAATAAATTATATTAATATATTAACAAGTATGATCATATACAAAAAGAATGAAACTTTATATGTATTATTAATATAAATTATCACAATTATTAATATCTTACCTCTCATTTTTTTCATTCTACCTTTCCCTAACAGATGCTCCTGATCTTCAGATGTTTTGATGGAGTTCACATCCCAAATGTGATCCACTGCATGCATAGTTGGCGCTGCTAATTTAGGAACATACTAACTAATATACACCATGGATTGATATACCATATATCCCTCCACCATAGAACCCTCATGACGTGCTCTTTCTCTAACCAACAACTTCAAGTATTTCAAGTGCCTCTCCACCATCCACATTGACCTTGTGTGAACAGGTCCAAAAATTTCAATCTCCTCAACCTGGTGTATGAGGTAGTGTTCCTGTGCATTGGAAAATGTAGGAGGTATATACTTTTTCATTTCACACATTAGACGAGGAATTTCTCTCTTCCAATACTTTATATCATCTTCATGGATTTCTTTCAATGACAACCATCTACATGAGATTGTGACACAAGAAAATAACATGTTTCAACATAACATAATATAATATGTTACATTACATTACAAGTAAAACACGTGTCATTAAGTATAACAATAATTTGAAAGAACATTTTGCATATAAATCAAAACTACATCTTACCTCATGTATTTTCCAAGATCATATATAACTTGTTTGACGTTGTTGTCAAAGTCGTTTGGGAGAGATAGCATTAGAACATACTGTAACAACAAAATGAATCATTATTTGTTTCGACCAAAGTAGACAAGTAAAAATAAAGAAAATAAAAGATCCATAAGGCCAATATATATAAATATGTATACTAGAATTATCAACTTAATGAAGGTATGTCAATCATGTGATTTTACCCCACCAAATTGACCTTTCTTCGTTAAGATATTTTTTATGTTTGAAGCAAAACCCGTGGGAAATTTAATTCTTTGAATGACCTCTTTTACATCATTGCTTTGTTGCTATGTTAATAACCATGGAAGGTTATTTCGGTCTAGTACTCCATATGATCTATTTGAATATCGGATCACACTTCGCATTGCATGATTGGCTTCCTAAATGTCAATACAAATTTTGACAATTTTGTCTTTGTCCCTCCTACCATCTATGATTCACCATAACGTTTCAGTAACATTCTTCTCGATATGCATTGTATCAAACAAATGAGCTATTTTCATCTCCTCATAGTAGGGAAACCTCATGAATTGAGCAGGATAAGATTTCATTCCTCGTGGAAGCCCATTATTAATACCTTCATGATGATTGCAGCCTTCATGAAGCATAAAAGAAATCACAAAAATAATTATCAAATACGGCAAAATAAATTCAATGAGTAAAATAAAAATTCAAAACATTATATGATCTACGATACATTATGAAATTGAGTACCCTAACAATTTCTATTATATTCCAACCTCCATAGGTGAGGTGTCATTCTTCGTGGTTTTAAACTAGTCTCTTCTTTCCCATTGAAAAGATGTTTTTCAGTAGTACGATACCTATGGTTCTTAGGAAGAAGGTGTCTATACTCATCAAACACCATCTTTCCTAAACTTTTTGAATGACGATACTTCATCTTAGGGCCACAAACTGGACATGAAAATTTACCCTTTGTTTAAAGACCTGCAACAAATGGATTAATGCCAATTATACGATGAGATTATTTAAAAATTAAACATGCACCATGATAACATTAAAATATTATATAGTATTAAAGAGAAATATTAGAATTCTACATACCACAAAAATATGTTAGTCCAGGGGCATCATGAATTGTCCATAAAAGTATTCCAGGAAATTTAAATTTCTTCTCCCCGATTGGTTTACATATGTCATACATTGTGATGCCAGCCCATAACTTTAGTATCTCGTCGATAAGAGGCTTGATATATACACTCATATCTTTAACCTAGTACTTACCTAATTGTTTTAAATTACACATAATTACTAAAGGAATGATATCATGTAATATATATAATTAAATAAATAAACAAAATATATTATGCAAAAATTGAAACAAATGAAAATGTTAAATTCAAAAAATTTATGTAAACAAATACCTAGAACAATCATTGTCAACATTATGTGCTCTCTCTTTATTGACATCCAAGGAAGAATGTTATTGTTGATAACAAAAATAGGCCACACTGAGTAAATAGACCTAATATCTCCGAATGGATTAACACCGTCAGCTGCCAATGAAAGCCTAACATTGTGAGGTTCATCTTTGAAATCTGCCCATTTTTCCTTAATTTCCCTAAATGCAGAACCATCGACAGGCATTTGAAGAACACCATCTCCACTTCTATTACGTGCATGGTAATCCATAAATTATGCTATGCTTTCACACATGAACAATCGTTGCAAACGTGGAATTATGGGAATATGATGAAGAACCTTTCGAGGCACCCTTTTTGTTACTTGATCGGTTCAATATCTACTAATAAGACACTGTGGACATTCGGTTTTCGAAGCATGTTGTCCATAATATATAATATGGTCATTAGGACATGCATCTATAGTTTGATAATCCATTCCAATGTCCTTCATAATGGCATGCAAACATCGATATATGCGAGGTAAAATATTTGACGATGGTAACAAAAATTCACCTAACAATCTACAACATAACAAACAACTAGTTAATATAAGAATATTAATCGTAAAAATTGCATTCTTATTTTAGACATTAATTAATAGTAAAACAAATATAAAAAAACCAACATTTATGTATAGTATGAGATGAAACATATTACATAGCTTAGTATCTGTGTCATACAATTGTTCGAAAAACTATTCATAACCTTTAAGTTCACTAGCAACAATGTAGCGGAGAGAAGATTTGCTCTTGATCCTTTATAAAGTCATTTATTTGCCTTTTCTAATAGAGGTTCATCATAAATACCAACATTTTCCCCATCCTCATCTGGTTGGGAAAACAAATCTTGGATCATTTGATTTGTCCCATCATCTTCTTCCATGGGATCATTAACTTGATTTGTCCCATCATCTTCTTCCATGAGATCCTCATTTTCTTGGTCATGATGATATTCCTCAGCTTGTACAACATCATTTCTACAAATACTTGGTGCAATATTTTGCGGAAAGTTAGAGGGCAACTCTAACTTTATAATTAGAAACAATCATGCAAAATTAGTGTATACTATAACAAACATTCAAACAATATATATACACATATATATAATTTTATATAAAATTGACAAAATAAAAAAAGATAATGAATATATAGCTAATTACCATGGGACGATATTCATTCAATCCGCCATCAATGTGACCATATTTCCTACAATGTTTTGTAGTTGTTGCTATTCAATGATGATTTTAAGGATGGAAATTTATTTTTAAATGTAGAAACCTTGGCGAATCTTAGTAATCCTTCATATGCCAACTATAAATGATTGACGATATTTTTGAAAAATATTCAAATTTCTAAGGATTTTATATAGTTTTTATAACATTTTGGTGATTTTTAAGGTAAAATAATTTTATCCTACAGAATTTGGGCGAATCATTTTTAAAATAGCGAATCTCGTTTTTAGAAAAACCATGGAAAATTAGCCCATGAGCGAAATTTAGCCCCTAAAATCATCCTTGTTGCTATTAAAATTCTTACAGGATGTATGAGGCAACATTTTTTACAAGGGCAATAACATCTACCATCACCCTTTTCAGTCACTTTACTTTTTTCCCCACCTCTAACAACATTTTTCCGCACAAAAATACCCTTTCGAAACCATCGTTGTTATATCAATATTGTCACAACATCTTTAAATTGTCAAATATTTATAGTCCAATTTTAGGTCACTATTGTCGCAATTGCGACGATATTGACCTAAAAATATTTCTTTTCCACCTATTTATTTTAAATCATTTTTAACGGTCAATTTTAAGGTTAGGTGAGTCGTCACTCTTGCGACGGACAAACTACATGCGTCACTCTTGCGATGAACATTGTCCATAAAAATTTAGTCAACCTACATGCGTCGAGATAGCGAAGAACACAGGGTGGATTTAGAAAAATTGAACTTTTTCTCTTACATGTTGCGACAAAAGAGTACTTTTGTCACAACTGGTCGTCACAATTTTTTCAATATGTAGTAGTGTCTCTTCCCAAGTCGGGCATACCCATGCTCATGAGTGATTTAAGCATGGTTTCCAAATAAAGTACATTGAGGATCCATATCATATATGAAAGTATGACTAATTTCCATGGCCACGAACAATACAGAGTGGATCCAGGTGATATATATAAAGTAGCATACATGGCCATGAGGAACACACAGTGGATCCATGTAAAATTAGATCATAGCCACAAATGGATATGCATAGAGTTATGTATCAAAATCAAATTAGACAAATATCTAGAGAAACGAAGTGAACAAAGTGATCCTCTTCAAGTACCAATATCTATGTGGATGGTAAAATATAGGTCGGGTAGGAACACAAAATATGTGATGCTCGTACTTCACCTGAAGTCTTCAAAATATTTCGTCGTGGTACTAGTCTACACCATGTGAGTGGATGTGTTGGGGTCAAACACAATGAGATACCATTTGATTACTGGTCATTGATATATACCATTAACAATATGAGACGACCCATTGATGATGATAATGGGTGTCAAGATACCATGGTACAATCTAACAAGTGTGAATAAATGATTTGGTGTTGAACACCTGGTAGAATCTATCGATTAGGGGACATTGATGTATTCCCACTGTCAATAGCGAGGGAAAATTCCATTGATGACTACAAGCCCCAAGGTACCACAAATAATTGTATATCTTTGTCCCACAGAAAGATATGTTGAATTCTATAGGAAGAGATCCACTAGAAGGAATAAATTAAGGCATCCTCCATCATCTAGCACGAGGGGTAGAAAAAGGCCAAAGATTTGAAAGGGATTGGACAAAAATACTGTAAGGACCACATCAAGGTATGACTTCGACATGCACCATATGGAATAGTGCATGACAGGGAGTCTCCAAATAGTAGCTAATAATGGAGACTACACACAAATACAAAGAATCCACCAATGGGATCAAATGGAAACCAAGGTACCACATGAATCCCTATGTGTGATAATTTTTGTTGACGTCAAACACAAGGGAAATTGCTCAGCCAGTGACCAATTATGGTTTTTCATCTGTTGAGTGTAAGGTCACCTATCAATGATGGAAATAGGCCCAGGGTGAAACTCCAGGTCATACTCTCAAAGTAATGTGTTAGATTCAATAAGAGCATACCCACCAGCAAGAAGTCAATGAGGACCTTCTACACTAGCATGATCAAAGTATATAGATACTTGCGATATTGAGACATACTTGACTAACACGAGAAAGTTGACTTGGAAATTCAAGGATTTTTTGCAGATTGGCTGACTCGGGATGAAACTTCCCTTGAAAAAAATCGTGACACATTATTTGACTTAGGAAACATGGACTATAAATTGGGATACATTCCTCATACCAGAGGAATAAAAAAATTCTCCATATGGTTGGCAGAATAACCAAAAGGAGGCGATTATGCTAAAAAATGAAAAAAAGTATCCCAAATCCATACTAAACCCAAAATACTGAGACACTAACTCAAAGATTGTGCTTTATTCTAGGGATACAAGATTGTTTTCAACAAAAGAGATAGACACTTTCCCCCCTTATTTTTATTTTTTTGTATTTTTCATGTTATTAAAACTTGAAAAGGAATAAAATAATGTTATAGCACAGTGGAGGAAAGGAGTGTCATGGGAAATAAAAATAGCTTCAAAGATCAAGGAACATACCTATGCTCAACGCAAGGAATCATGTGTAGGATAAGGACACTCGAGTGATGTTTCCTCCATGGTTAATGTTTCGAGTCGCCAAGGCATAAATTGCAAGGATAGTTATTGGTAGGAATGCATCAGAAAATGGTTCAATGACGGCAAGTTGAAGTCGACATTGGGCCTAAAAGGGAGATCGGTTAATATGCAATGCAATTACGACTAAAACAGTTTTGGAAGCCCTATGGGTAGGTTAACAAACAAGGGATTAAGAGGAACTCATGAGGCTTCAACATAAATACATGGTGGGACTACACATAGATTTAGATCCTACAGAAATAATACAAAATGGGTGTCAAAAAGGCTAGTAAGGTACTAACTAGGATACCCATGAAAAGGTAATCTCTACCATCCATGACCAACACCTTTAAGAAGCTTGAGGGGTTCATTGTCACTAACAAATGGAGTTGAACCTATGGTAGATATGTGGTCGATACAGAGAAATGCATTGTGCAAGAAAAAATGACCCTACCCTAAATTTCAGTAAGAAACACAATACCTACTAAAGAATCCAAAAAAGTGTTGACATACATAGAAAGATACGTTAGGGGGAGTCCCGTAGGTAATGACAAGAAAATGATTAAGAAGAGGATACGAATCTTCAACTCAAATTCATGGTGGGATTAAATAGGACTCTTGAGCCTGTGAAAGTATTTTAGCATGGGTTACAAACTACAAACAAGGTTCTAACTAGGGAACCCATGAACAATAATATCTACCACATGAATTACGACACTTTTAAAAAACAAAGAAGGATTCTTGTCACAATTCATTGGGGTCGATCCTAAGGAAAAATTAAATAATAAATAAATAATGCATAAAAGTAAAATCTAACCTATATGTCAGTTTCAAGATCATTACCTATCAGAATGGATCGAGATGGAACACAAATGTACCAAATAAAATGCCTCCAAATTCAGGTATATAGTACCAAAAACATTATTGAGAATTTAATAAGTTTAATATAGAAACATCTAATAAAAACATGTGCTAAGGGATACAAAACTTGAAAACAAGAAACCCTAAAAGAACAATATGTACAGAGGACCACAGAACCTTGCGGCTTATGCATACTAGTTCTCTTGGTAGAGACCATTTCTAGGCTCAAGAAAAGGGTTTTTTAGGTAACCAACCAGTAAAACTTCCAGTTCAGGAAGAGGTCGAGGATCCATAATCATAGTGATATAAAAAATTTACTTGATCTTTAACCATTACTTGCATGTGAATTTTTTTAATTGTTAACCATCTTTATGAATGCAAAATTAAAGAACATTCATCAAGCACATGAGCACATAAACATGTAAGCAAACCATCTATGAAAAAGAATTGGTAACGGAGTTCACCAGACTTTCTGGCTACCTCTTCGGGCCACTTTCCAAATGGGAAGGATGATAGATTAAGTATTCAAATGCTTACAAAGTGACTTTTTATTTCTGTCTGTCATATACAGTAACAGACTTCAACAAAAGATGCAAGATAAAATTCTGAGACTTTTAAGTATAAACATGGATACCTTTCTATGTATCTGGAAGGTTCTGTGAGAACTTTCATGTCTGGATGCCTGAATGCAAAAATTGAAGCTGGATATGGAATCCTTGCGAAAAACCAAGAGTTTTGAGTATAAACTCGATATATTTCTGAAACTGGACTCTGAATGCCCTTCTTGGCACAATTCCCAAATCTACCCCTGATTGTACAGTCCGTACGACCTCGAGATGCGTGCCAATTTTGTACCACCTCGAACTACGTGCAAATACCACCTTGGTTTGCGTTCAAATTCACTTCGATCACTGTGCAACATCGCCTCGATCTGTGTGCCTGTCTTTTCCTGCGTCAAAACTCCTTCTCCTCCTCGGGATTCATGTCCATGCCTCATTTAAATAATAAAAAAGCAATGGTTTTTGGGGAGGCGCGAGCTATGGGCCACGCGCCCTCCGAAATCCCCCAAATCTCTGCATCTTTAAACTTTTTGTGCCATTATTTGCCACATCCCATGGTGGTGGCGCATTGGTAGCTTTAGTGGTTAAGAGGATGGAAGTCCCGGGGTCAAACCCAAGGGCTTCGCCTTCTTGGCGTGATTTGGTATATGTTTGTTTTAACATATCACATGGTTTATATATTATGGTTGGCGCACGATTTTTGGATTTAATATATATCACATTACATGGTATATATATTATGGTTGGCGTGCAATTTTTGGGTTTTAATATATGACATGGTATATATATTATGGTTGGCGCCTTTTGTGGGTTTTTCTATACATATAATATTTGGCTATATGACATGTTTTTAATACCAAGGGGGCCTCGGTGTTGGAAAGGTCAAGGGCCTTGGTTTTTTTTATACATATAATATTTGGCTATATGAGATGTTTTTAATACCAAGGGGGCCTTGGTGTTGGCAAGGTCAAGGGCTAGGCCCTTGACCACCTTTTTTTTTTTCAAACCATTTTTAACCCATTTTTGACCATTTTAACCAATTTATAATCATTTTTGACGAAACTTCCCTTACTCATATCTTTGTCACCTGGAGGTCGTTTTTCCTAAAACGAACGTCATTGGAACACTGTTGATAAGCTCTTCCACTTTGTAAGATTTAATTTGCATTTTGAATAATTTAATTCTATCTAATTTTGAGATGATCCACCTGGATCACATAGCTTCAAGGATGGCATCATCTAAAGGTAACTCAACATTCATGAAACCAAGGCTTGATATCTCTTAAATAATAGGGCTCGAGGTATGAAAAACAACAAGATTAGACTCAAGAGGCAAAACACAGTCCCTCAGAAAAAAAAGGGGGAAGTGAGGGATCACATACCCCCATTGGATGAACCGCTTGATCAATTATCGAGACCTTGTCCTGAGAAGGAAATCATGACTGTAAATATTCCTTCTCAGAAGCAATTGAACACCAAGGATAAGATGCCACATAATTCACCCATGGAAAGGAAGAGTCTACTTGAACACTAGGAACATATAAAGGGGAAACTTGAGATGAAATCGAGCTAGGATGGTGATTATCAGATGAAATTTGATCAAGAGTGACAATTATTTCATTGTGAGGGAAATGCATCACATGAAAGAGCATAGACACCACATCCTTAATTGCATAAACATAATCATGCCCAAGAAGCATATTGAAATCTAAATAGCATGGAACCACTAATAGATCAATTAGAATGTATTCCCACCTAAGGTGATAGGAAAATAAGGAATAATCGCTAGACATTCACTAGGTATTCTATCGAAATCCAACAACTCACTAGTAGATGACAAAATCTTGGGAGAACCCAATTCTTTCCAAGCCAAGGAGGGTAAAACACTTGTAGAGGATCCTTCACATACAACACATCGATGAAATCCTTTCAACATAGATTCAAATAGAACTGTTATCTTGAAAGGTGTAGAAGAAGGAAGGTGAGGCTTTACAAGATCATTCCAATCAAAAGAAACCATCCTAGGACTTGGAGGGAGAGTACTCAAAGAGAGTGAAAATCCCCTTTCTTCAGAAGGTACTAAACTGGAAATGCTAAAGACATAGTCAAAATACTTATCACTCTGTGAAAGAGGAGCAAGATCAGCCGAAGATTGCATCGACTTGACCACTTTGGAAGACTTGTCACTACCCAAGAGAAGAGTGGGATTAGTCGAAGATTGCATCAATTTGACCACTTCCTCAACCATTGCTTGAAAAGGATGCAATTCAACATGGTCAAGGGATGCATCACCCCCAAAGAAAAGACTCTTATCGACCAAAGATGGGATCAGCATGATCACTTCATCAACCAACGATTGATTAAATTGTTGGGAAAATGAAGACGACTTAAAACTATAAGGGAGTTCAGACAAGGATCGCGATCTTTGTACCATGAAAATAGCAGGGAAAAAATGAGTAAGGAGATATTCTTAGTAAATATTACATGGAAACTTGGGCTTACATCATATGCACCTAGGCTTCTCAACCATATCAATTCCCCCAGCATGACTTGCAATGGTTGGTGGGTTACCCCCAACATGGATTGTACTGACTAGTTTCTTGTCTTTAACATGACTTACAGAGGTTGTTGACATATATCCATACTGAATCATAGAGGTTTGTGAACTAATTCCAATATGACTAGCAGTGACTAGACTCATGCTTCCATCATGACCTGTAGTGGTTGGTTTCTTTCCCCCAACATGACTTGCAGAGGCTTGTAGACTAACTCCAACATGACTAGCATAGGTTGCTTGCTCAGTGCCAGTATGGCTCATAGTGAATGGAATTGTGATTCTAGTGTGACTTGTAGCGGTTGGTTTCTTGTCCCCGGTATGAATTATGGAGGATGATGACAGGTCTCCAACATGACTAGCAGAGGTTGGTGACTTATTCTTCGTATTCTTCCTCTTCCTGTTCCTTTTAGACTTTTGGTTACTAGTAGCTATACTTTCACCAGAATAGGGAGAAGGGGAAGGAGTAAAATTGATGGATGTATAAGGTGAAGGATCGAAATCCATATGATGCCCCTGACATAAGGTTCTTATCTAATAAGAATCAAGAGAATTTGTGACATTCATAGTGGTCCACAAACAAATTGATAGTCCTACATTTAATACAGGAATGTTCAAAGTGTCCATCAAGGAGGCACCATCATTTCCAAATAAAGGAAAAAAAAAATAATCCCCTTGGGCAGGGGTTCCTTGGTTGGTATCCTCAAGAACATTGGACAAAACTTTATTATGCATAGGTTCATCCCTTGCGGGATTTTTCATGTCCATAAAAGTATCATGCACCGACTCTGGTGAATCAGTGGTATAAAAACCCACAGATTCTAGGATGCAACTCCACATTTTCAAGAGAAAGTCCAGGGGTCCTTCCTAACCAATGAAACAGTTGATCAACCACTCTGAATAAATTATCCAAAACTGGTGATACTAAAACAACCTGAGCCCAACTATACAAAGAATCACTCCAATAAAAATCTGTAAGAGAAACATTACAAGAAAAAAAATTATCCAGAATTTCGGCCCAAGTGGATAAAGTCCTGAGTCCAAGGCAATGCAAAAGTGGAAAGGGACCTTCTGAATGAAGGCATGGGTTGATTAAGTATCCTGGACCAATGAATGAAGGAGTGAGAAGTAGTTATCATGACCTTCACTGACCAACCTTATCTAGTACAAGAATCCATGGTTCGTGAGGCACCCTCCAATAGTACTAAAAAGTGTGATACAAAATCTACCCTAGGTACCATGAAAAACACACACAGTAACCTTTGAGATACATAGGAAAAGAAACTAAGGTCACCAACTTGTAGTTAGCATTTGGGGGGTACATTCGATATTCGATATCAAACGTATGGGAAGGATAATTGAGCCCAAAACTCTTCCAGAGGACTGATGCCAGATGGGTCAATATCACTTCAATAAAATCCCTCAATATATGATCTCTCCACTACGCTCAGTTAGTATTTGGAAGGGACATCTCCTTAGCCGTCCTTTACGTGACCTCATGTTTGACCCCTATGTTAGAGGAGCTTCCTAGATATACTTATACGTCAGTTGTATTTGATACTCTCCCTAGCTCATAATCCTATGTTTTTTTTCTGGCCTCGAAGAAATTAACTCTCCAAACTAAACCAAGGCCCTAACCCTAAACTTGCTTGTGAACCCTAGAAACAAAGTCTATTACATTTTCAGTTCAGTGTTCATTTTAGCGATTGTTATTACTCAAATGGTATGGAGTGAAAATGATGTTGTTTAAGACTCTTTCTAAAATGAAACTTATAAGAACACTGGAAATTAAAACTTTACACTAATCATTCAATGAAAAAGAGTTTCAAGAAATAAAATGCATGAACAATCCTTCAAACCTTGAAATGCATTTTTTTCCTATTCTAGTATCTTTTTCTTTTTCAAATAACATTGCAAAGAAAGAAAGAGACCTAACTAGCCTAAAGACCTGAGTGCTAATAATCAAATTATTTTCTTTAAAAGTTCAGAGACAAGGGAACCAGAGAAGAATGACCAACAAACAAGCATTTTTGTCTTTGTTGTTACTAAAAGAAAAGAAATGTAAATGAGATGCATTTTTTCTTTTTATTTTATGAAAATAGGGAAGAAGCTAAATATAAAGAAAGAGAACAATCTAGAATCATTGAAACAGAACAATCAAACCAGAAACTTAGCCCATCTACACATGACTAACCTTTCGATCAACCTAAATAACCTTATAACCAAAAGACTAACCTAACTAGAAGCAAGATCTTTTAGATAATTTGATATTTTTCTAAGACTTTACAAAGAAATTAAAGAAAGAAAAAACCTAAAAGGTTTAGCTTATGCTGAAAAGCCAACCTAGACCCTCTAGTTCTGAGAGAAAATCTCACAAAATCAAAACTCTTACACAGATATGAGAATGTGTACACTAGGACTCATGAACATATGTGGGTCATACAGAGGAAAATTGTGGATATCCATGACTCATAAAGGGATTTAGTGTGGATGGATTAGTTAGAGTTAAAAATAAAAAGGCAATCTGGAAGGAGGCTTCGAGGAACTTTAGGAAAAGTTTCTAGATGGAAAATTATTTGAAAATAAAACTTAGAAAACAGGAAAAGATACATAAATCAAATACAACACAATACACCCTAAGACTGACCCAAACTAGGAGAAGATATCCTCAGTATGGTCGATAATTTTTTTATGGGATTTTTTCCCTGTGACTTTGGGTCATCTCATAGCAGAGCTTGACCATATACAAAAGACAAAACATACCCTCACATACAAAACTTGCAATGAAATAACTACATAAGGATAGAGGAGAAATAATGTCACACCTTGTATCCTATTGGTTTAATTTTTTCCTCACTCTCGACCCTCAATCCGCTCTCGATATCTTCTCGAACTAATATGCAAAAGGATATCAAGAAATGTTGCAACAAGGTAGTTATAAGATGAAATTATACACGTAATATATAGATAATTTAAAATATGTGAATCAAATTGACACACATAAGTAAATTGAACAAGATCACAGAAGTATGGAGGGAAAGAGAACTATTTTATTATAAATGGTATAAATTAGTGGTTACAAGATAACTCCAATCGTCGGCACTACCTCGAAGCCAACCACCTAGGTTCCTCCAATGGTCCTTCAAGCATCAACTAGGCAAGATTTCCCTTCCTCGGATGAATCAATAGGGATAGGAACACACCCTGTAGTCACATAGGAGAGAGAAACGATTACTGGAAATAAATTTCTACAATCAAGGGGATGCTACTCAAAGGAAATAGGAGATAGGGAAGCTTGTAAATTCTTCATCATAATTTTGCACCTTGGTTGTCCCCTCATCCATGCCACAAAAGGTGCCTTTATACCATCCTCAAGGGTTTTAGGTGGTTGGATTCTGTTATGTATGGGCTCAGGGGAGGTTAGGAATGAGGCCAACCGAAAAACTCGCCCCAAAAAAGTGGAATTATTTTTTTTTCACATTTTTTGAGGGAATCCATGAGTTGCAAACTAGAAAGGTGTAGACATCCCCAGTTCGGATAAGGGTGACTCACGGATGGACACAAACGTGTTTTTTTTTAAGTAATTTTGATGAGGGAAGTTTGGATTTAAATTTGCAATCCATATGTTGGAGCCTCTTTTTTCTAAATAAGTGAGATGTTATATTTAAGCCCAAAAAGCTAGTTTCGGGAGTTCGCTTATTTCGCAACATTTCCCACTATCCTTAGTATCCCGACATGCGAAGTGGCGATAACGGTTTTAAATTTTACCCAGGTTA
The DNA here is from genome assembly GCA_009831015.1 of Picea engelmannii. NCBI lineage: Eukaryota > Viridiplantae > Streptophyta > Pinopsida > Pinales > Pinaceae > Picea > Picea engelmannii. Next base: position 929,680 of record ML780792.1, read on the forward strand.
GTGTCAGGAGTAAGTCTTTAAAACCACAGTTAAGAACGATCGTGATTTCGCGACTCAGCGATCGCTCTCCCAAAACAAAATACCTTCGTAGCTCCGAGTCGCGAAGTCGTGATATTCTTTAGTTAAGTGTGGATTAATTAAGAGTTTAAGTCATATCAAGAATAATTAACTAAATCACTTCATCGCAATTTCGGGTCTTGGGGGCTCAAAGGCTAGGAGGGAAATATTCTGATACAGAGAACGTCGAAAAGGGGGGATTAAAGACTAAAACATCCTTAATTAAAGGAGCTAAACTGGATTAATTGATGCATTAAGAAACCTTTAATACACACCATCTATAGAGTAAGTTTTAAATGTTTTTGTGTTGGTTCGTGTTATGACTCGTCAAACATTTATGGCATTTATTTGAACTGTGATGAGGTGACAGATAATAGGATCTCGTTTTTACTTCTAAATCTTTCTATTAAGCAATTTGACCATTTTGTTCACAAGGACACCAGGGGTTTAAATGACCAAGATAGAGAGTTTTTCCTTCATTATTTCAGTTCTCATTTCTATTTGCGCGCAGAGCCATTTTACCAGGTTAACCGTTGTTTGTGATTTTCAAATCTTTTCGACAGGTGGTCTAGTTGTAGGTTTCACTATCATGGCTCCACAAAAAATGCCCAAGTCAGCTGCTGAGAGTTTAGGTCAGGGTTCATATGTTGTTTCCAATACCTCATCCCGAAGTATTAATTCTATCAAGACATGGTCATACGTTTCCAACATCTTGCAATCTGAGTCGATAAATTGTTCAGATGATTCTAGCGATAATGAGAAGGATGATTTATCAACCAAATACAAAATCATCGCTCAAGCAGAGATGCACAAAATAGAGGTGAGGCCCCAACTTCTTCCCTATTGTGATATGATCAGGTGGGCACTGGACCATGTGGACATCCCCACCAGGACGATTATCAGCGAACAAAAGGTGACAATTGGTACCTTCCGGCCAGAACATTTGCGGACAATGTATAAGCTGTCACCCATGCCGAACCTTACTCACAATGCCAAATTCCTAGAAGGATTCAAGAAGAAGGACTGTGAGTAGTATGCAAAACGTTTGTCTGATCTGATCAAAGATTGGGTCTCACACCCCGCGAAATTCAGGGCTGACACCAACGGGATCTATTCAGTCTCTTCCTTGGACCCACAGTTCAAGTACATAGCGATGATGACCTGCAGATTGTATGGGAAGGAAGACACTACCCATTGTTTCCTCTCATGGGTGCTACTCATTCATATAGTTGCTGAGGGTTTCTCCTTCGACTGGGCCAAACTATTGTCCGACAGTCTGACCAATCGAATTACTGAATATTGAGCACAGAGGGAGAGTAAGAAAGCAGCATCATTCTTTATGTCTGCTTACATCATGGATGCCATCTGCTTCATGACACCCTTCCCACTAATGAACTAGAGCTGGGCTCCATCTAATACAGATCCTATTCATGTCTACCACTCAAAGATTTGGGAGTATAAGGCCAAAGAATTCATCTACGAGATCTTCAACTAGGTAATAGTGCCATTGCTTGTTGCCATCTTTGGCCAACCACCTCCTACGATGTCAGATAGCGTCGCGACCAACCTAAGCAGCGTGGAAGATTGGTATCTAGAGGAAGAATTTTCGTATATCAGGGTTTTCGGCACCTCTGTCCCTTTATATGCTCTCCCGCTATTCATGCCAGATAAGCTATTGTGTCGTGAGATCGCCAGACAGACTGTGCTCGGTGGAATAAGAAAAGAGCTCAAAGGAGTATCAAAAAAGGTATGGACGCCCTTCCCTATTCATATTGGTGTGTATTCCTTGCTAGATTTTGGCCACGCCAAAGCCGAGACTATGGATTTAGAAGAAATCAAGCTGGTGGATATTGAGTTCAAGAAGCACAACCCTAGTAAGGTTGTGAGGAATCACCTAGAGAGTTGTGGACTAAAGAGTTATGAACATGAGGATTCCCCTCGTGATGAAATATTCTGGGGCAGGAGGTCCTTTGCTGAAGTCCTAAGTCAGATTCAAACCCTGACACCCAGAGATATGGCCTAATTTCTGAAATTCCAGGAGCACTGACGGAGTTGTCTCCCCTAGATTTTACAGGGTGAAGCCCCAAATCTTCCAGTTACAAAGCAGACGGAAGCCAAAGGTACAAAGAACTTGATTCCTAGTGGGGAGAAGGACCAAGGGAAAATAGGGGAGGTTGGAACCTCAGAGAAAGGAGCCGAAGTCCCTCAGAAGCAGGAAGGAAACCCCGAAAAGGGTATGCCAGGCAAGTAGGCCCAAGTCCAAGAAGAGATAACTTCGCAGGGATTGGGTGACTCATTGTCGCTCATGTTAAACAAGTCGGTCACAAAGGTCACCCCGAAATAACCATCCAAGGAAATCGGTAGTCCGATTTCTATTATCACTCCATTACAGTTCACAAAGGGGAATCCTGATGCGGGGTGGATTTTTAATGAAGAACTGACACCCATTTCTATAGAGGAGCTGCCTCCTAACGAATTTTTCTTTAAAAAAAAAAGAAAGGTCGTGTTGAGGCAAGAATTATATCAAAAAGAGGGCGTAATGGCTAAAAAATCTAAAATCATGACAGATAGGAAGGTTTCGAAAGAGGAAGAATTCACAGAGGAGATAGCTGGGACACTAGGGGCTTATGATACAGCCAATTAGTACTCAGTTGGGACTTTGAAGGCCCAGTTGAAATGAAAGAACCTGCTGATCACTAAATTGGAAGCTAAAGTGGATATTGCTGAAGCGAATGTCAAGGATGAGGTGAGAAAGAGCCTTGAGGAAGCCCAAACAACTGACTTGTGTGAAATCGAGAAGCTCAGGTCCGACCTCAAGCAGGTGCACTAGTCGACACAAATTAGCCAAACACAGGTAAGCCAGCAGGGGAAAAAAATTATAGAGTTTCAATCGAAATTGGATGTGGTCGAGAAACAAGTTGTAAACATAAAAGTGTTCAGATCCCAAGCCGCCGAAATCCGACATAAGGTATTAATGGCTCAACAAAACCTGCTTGTAACGGTAGGAACCATTCAAAACCATTTCCAGATGGTAGATCAAATATTAGAGAATATTTCTTCGAAATGAGAAGTCGGGGAAGCACGACATGCTTTCCAAGACGTTGTTATAGCTACGACGAAGATAGAGATGGTCAGTAGCTCAAAATTATCCATCACAGAACAAACCAGAGGAAATATCCTGCTGAAGGTCTGGGAGAAGAATATATCAGAAAGAAAAGGGAGAGCTAATGAAGTGAAGAATTCTTGTGAGGAAATGTTCTCTTTGATAAGTAAAAGTTTGTTGGACCTTGATAAGGAAAGAATTGTTGGGACGTTGGGCAAAATCAATATAGCTAAACATATGTTGGACATCAAAGAAAACATGGAGAAGGAACAAGTGGAGATATCCCAGATAATCCAGGTCGATATGGCCCAAGTGGACAAATGGCTAGTATAGCCAAGTTTACAATTATTCCCCATCATCACAGAGGACAGACAAGTAGGAAAAAGTTTTCCACAACTAGCGAAGAGTTGTTACACTTTTGAAGCAAGCAACCAAGTAGAGCCTTCCAGGTTGATAGCCCAGTTGGTGGAGAGGTGCGTCATTTGCATCGAGCAGGCGAAGGGGTAGGTTTTTGGTGTTAAATAATGACAGATGTCAACCTATTCTATTTCTAGAACCCGAAGGGCAGGGAAAGGAAGGTGCTCCGCCCTTACTAGGGAAGGCAAAGAGGAGGAGATGAAACGCTCCAATTTTCCATTTGTAACTGAAAATTTTCCAGAATGATCGAAATTCCAGAAGTTCAAAAGTTTGTTTAAATAGAAGAAAGATTGTAATAGAAAAGGCTTTTTGCCATGAATAGATTGTAATAGAGAAAGTTCTCTTTAGCCAGGATTAATACAAAGCGAATTGAAGACTCCATATTTCATCAAGATTGAGTTATGTGTTTTTCCTCTGTTTTTCATGCTTCATGTCATTTTTACATATATGTCTTTGATGAATGTTTTAGCTGCAATTTAGTATAACTTCTACTGTTGTGATCAGGTTCTAGGTATCTATTTATTTTTACAGTTTTTCCTCTATATTGGCTACTAGTGGGTACAAGACCTATGAATTATTTAGATTTGTACATTATATGCATTCATCAAGGTATTCCTATCTTTTCTTCTTCTGCCACATCGTGGGATTCCTTTGAAATTGATTCCCCAGATTGTTGACAGCTCTATGTTTTTGCACTTGGTTTCAAGATTTTAAACTCAGTTACGGAAAATGGCCTTCATTTTTTTTAAACCCTTCGATTGGCTTCACTGAATTTTCCCTGTTTAATCTAAAGTTGAGATAAGGACTTTAAAGCATCCACCTTATTTTAAAGCTCTGTTCTCCCCATGATTGTACCTGTCATAAGACAACCCAACATCGAACCCGGTCTATTGGATCAAACCAAGATTGATTTAAATCTTTTCCATACCATACTTAAGATCGCCGCCACCTGGATAGAGCTCAAACGTTCATGGGCTTCCATCGAGCGAGATATCAACATTCAAGAATATTTAGAATCTAGACAAAGACAACTCAGAGATCGGCCATAGCTTCATCCCACCAAGTTGTTTCTTCCCCTTCCATTTCTTTCACTCTTTTCAGATTCTTAGACTCTACACTTTATAGCCTTAAGTGTAGACTCAAGAACAACATATTTCTGGCGTCGTTGTCGGGGATGGAGAATCGTAGTCACTTTCCCCTGAGAAAATGACATTTCCAAGTTTCATTTTTTGATAGTGAACAAAGAGAGAACACCTTGTTAAGGATAAACCTTCATCATTCACTTGGTGACTCCACTCTTAAAGTAAACTAGCATCCTTTCGAAAGAACACCAGACAAAACCCAGATGCCAAACAGACAACGCCAGTTTTCGACCCTGAAAAAATACTAAGACCAAAGGGTCTTTTTAAACAAAACATGGTTACATATCAACCCAAGTCTAATAAGTATCAAGATAATACCTCTTTCGAACCTTCATCCTCGCGATAACTTCCTCTCAGGAAAATATCAGACAGTGTTGTCAAAACCGAGATCTCTCTGACTACCTCTTACATTACGAGGGGCAACACGCCTGCCTCAAAGCTCATCCCTATCGATATCCCATCGATTCTCAATATAAACCCCTTTGTCACTCAAGTCTTGGAGTAATTTTACACGTACATGGATTCAACACCGGTGGGTTATCCTATTTACATATCCTGCAAGTCGGAGGAGCTGAGTCCATGTATACCTTCTTCTCCTTTTTCATCCTTCGCCTCCCCTTGTAAAAATTTTCCCAATTTCTCCCTTTTCCACCCCGAGGAAGCCAAAGAGTTGGTTTACATCTTCGCCAATGATCTTTATAACGCACTGATTTCCTCTCCTAGGTTATCCATGGCCACCGACGGAGGAGGAGTAGGGGGAATAGGAGGTCAAGGCCAACAACCGCCTCCCAAGGTTTTCACCAAAGTAGTCACTAGATATGCCCCCTTGGTACTTCCCATACCTCTCCATGATTTACTTAAAAACTACATGAAAAACTTACCCAAGTTCACAGGAGAAGGGGATCTAACTGCAACTGAGCATATCAATTTTTTTGATCAATTTGTTGATATTCTAGGTCTCAAGCATGAGGATGTGTATTCCCAATTGTTTGTCCAAACCTTCAAAGGACAAGTAAGAACTTGGTTTTGGAGCCTACCCCCAGGTTCAATCATATCCTACGATGCACTAGAAGACCTCTTTCTCAAACAATGGGGTGAAAGAAAGGATCATTTATACTATTTGACCGAGTTCAGGTATTTAAAGAAAAAGGGATCTGAAACTGTTATGGAATTTATCCAAAGGTTTAATAAGTTGTAGAATAAGATCTCTACTAAAGTTAAACCATCTCAACTTACCGCCAAATTAACTTTCGCAGGATCTTTTGAACCCGATTTCTCTCTACTATTAAGAGAAAGGAGAGGGGCCGACCTAACCCAAATGCAGGATGACGCTACGGAAATTGAGTCAAACATGATGGCTTCGGGTAAATTAAAAACAAAAATTGAGACGGGAAACAGGGAAACTAGATGTCTCAGAGAACAAGCAGGTCCCTCTGGATCTGGAAGATCCTCAGATGACAAAATAGATGACATGGCTAGGATAATAAAAGAACTATCAAACAAAATCTTGAGAATGGAGCTAGATCAATCCAAAGCTGATCAATTTGTTAAGAGATATTTCAGGAGAAATCCCAATCCTTAGTTCCAACCAAGACAAATTAAAAATGAAGACCAAAAGATCCAAGCACCTCTGAAAAATGAAAATTTTATAGGGGGAAATGATATGCAAGAGTTCGAAGACTTGGAAGAAGATGTAAACATCTTAGGCGACGAATGTGTACAACCTCACTTGACCAAAGAAGATTATGAGAGGTCCCTGAACACGGAACAATCATCGGTCGAAGACAAAAATGGCACTGATAGCTTCGTTTATCAAGAAATGGCCGACACCATAATGGTCGAACCCCAGCACAAGTACAATCTTAGACCCAGAAACAAACCTGTGTCGAATGAGCAACCCAAGAAATTTTTTCCTAGGGGTGAAATATATGATCCCGTCCAGAAAGAGATCGAGATGCGAAATAACATAGGGGTAGATTCGCAGAATACCAACGTAAAAGGGGGCGAAGCCCAAGTGAGAAAAAATAAGGCAGCTGAAACACAGACACTCGAAACTAGAAACACTGAAATTAAAACAGTGCTACTAAATAAAATGGATAGGAAAGAGTATGAGGTTTTAGCCAAGGAAACAGATAAAACCACGAGGGTTTTCTGCCTAGAAAGCGAGATAAAAAAGATAAAGATACACATACCTTTGGTCGAGTTGGCGAAGAATCCTGTGTACCAAGAAAAATAACCAAGATGATAAATTTTTCATATCTGGATAGTCACTCCAATGTAATAAATCTGGAAGATGACAAGCCTAATATCACTTTTGGTCCACATTTTGAAGGCGCTATAGATACCGTCACCCATTTCTATATTACCCTGAAAGTGCATGATTGGTTGTTGCATAATTGCATGCTGGACTCCGGGGCCTCTCATAACGTAATGCCCCAATCTATTATGGATAGAATAGGCCTTGAAATCACCAGACCCTATGGATATCTTTACTCGTTCGATTCAAGGAGAGTTAAGTGCATGGGAATGATCAAAGATATAGTAGTCACCCTCGCCCAGATTCCGGTGAAAAACATCCTAATGGATGTAGTTGTCACCGATATACCTCCGAAGTATGGTTTACTGTTATCTAGATCTTGGGGAGACAAGCTCGAGGGATCCCTTCAGCTGGATATGACCTATGCCACAGTCCCTATTTTTGGTGGATAGTTCACATGGTTATACAGAGAAACACGTTTGGCATATACGGTAAGTGATCCACAGAATCCTAACAATTACTCGGTTTACATCGCCGATCAAGAACTGGGAAATTGTATTATGTCCTTTGACAATACTGAAGAAAGTTGTGCAGAAGAAGGTGACATAGATGAAATCAGAACCGAAAACATAGCTAAAAATATGCACAGCACTGGAACTTGGAAAATGTTCTTTGATGAAGCTTCATCGTGTGAAGGAGCGGGTGCGGGAGTTCTTTTCATAGCACCTAAAAATGAATTTGCCGCCCCTTTCTCGTATAGGATACAATGGGACGTAGACTGCACAAACAATGTTTGTGAGTATGAAGCTCTAGTCCTGGGTCTGGAAACTGCCAGGAAGCTGAACATAAGGAACTTAGAGGTCTATGGAGATGATGAACTAATTGTGAAGCAGGTAAATCAGCAATATCAGGCCAAGCACCCAAGAATAAGGTCTTACAGAAATTACGCCTGGGATCTAATGGAAAATTTATTTTCATCGGTAAAGGTTCATTTCATCCCACAAGCCGAAAACCAGCAAGCTGATTAACTAGCCAAAGAAGCTTTGAATTTTGTACTCGCTACCACTTTCAAATCAAAGTACCACATAGAGGTAAGGAATAAACCATCCATACCAAACAACATACAACACTGGCAGGTCTTCGAGGATGATGAACATATCAGAAAGTTCTTGGAAATGGTGGGTGATTTCTCTGAAACCCACATTGACCAGGAGAACCAAAACAATCATACCTGGATTATGCAGGAAGAGGAGGAGCCCCAGGAGTTCCGAGAAAAAATTGCAAATCATTTCTTGCGAGTGTTAAAAGGTAACCAGATCCCTAAGGGCCTGATACCTCTGGAAAGGTTGTTTGATCAAAACGACATGCCTTTGAAGTCTTCTTTGCAGCCCCAACTGGAGGAGGTCGAAGACTGTGATGTGGGCACCACCAAAGAGCCTAGAGTAGTGAAGTTATCAAAGTACCTTCCTCCTTAGATAAAAAGCAAGTATAAGGACTTACTCGGGTGGTATAAAGATGTCTTTGCATGGTCTTACAATGAGCTCAGAACCTATGATACCTCTGTAATCAAGCACAAGATACATTTGAAACATGGTGTTAAGCCCTTCAGATAGAAGGTCAGACAAATCAACCCCATTTTACTACCTATGGTCGAAAGAGAAGTGAAAAAGTTGTTACACGCAAAAATTATTGTACCTCTCGAGTATTCTGACTGGGTGGTGAACTTAGTCCCGGTTAGGAAGAAAAGATGGGAGATCAGGCTGTGCATAGACTTTAGAAATCTAAACAATTCCTCCCTCAAAGATAACTATCCTCTACCCAAAATGGATCAAGTTTTGGAAAAAGTAGTTGGGGCAAATAGGATGTCGATGATCGATGGGTTTTCCGGTTATAATCAAATTGTCGTCAACAAGCATGATAAAGAAAAAACAATGCTCACCACCCCTTGGGGCACATTTATGTATGAAAAAATGTCTTTTGGTCTGATGAACGCAGGTTCTACCATCCAGCACGCTATGGACATCGCCTTCATCAGTGAAAAAGATAAATTCGTGGTTATCTACCTTGACGACCTGACTGTCTTCTCCAAATATGACGAATACCATTTCCTGCACCTGAAGAAAACGTTTGAAAAATGCCAAAAATTAGGTTTGTCTTTAAACCCCAAGAAGTATCACTTCGCGATGCAAGAAGGTAAACTCTTGGGCCACATTGTGTCTCGGGACGGAATCAAAATCAACCCTAAAACGGTGGAAGCTATAGACACCATAAATATTCCTAGGAATATAAAAGAAATTTAGTCATTTTTAGGAAAAATAATATTTTGAGAAGATTTATCCCAAACTTTGCTGAAATCATGAAATTGATCACAGATATGTTCAAGAAGAACAACAAAGTGAAATGGACAGCATAGGCTAAATCGTCATTTGCACGCATCAATAAAGTTATCAGCGAAGCGCCCATATTAGCAAGCCCTGATTACCTAAAGGATTTCCTGATTTTCTCGTTCACCTCCGAACACACAGTGGTGGTGGTACTCCTCTAGAATAATGAAGAGGGTTTCGAGCAACCAATAGCCTTCTTTAGTAAAAGTCTTAGACATGCTGAACTGAGATATGATATAATAGAGAAACAAGTGTACGCTATGGTTAAGGCTTTGAAGGCTTTTAGAACTTACGTGCTTCACTCCAAGGTAATCGCATACATTCCCACCAGTTCTATGAAGGATATATTGGTTCAGCTTGATAGTGATGGAAAAAGGGGTCGGTCGCTCGCTAAAATTCAAGAGTTCGACCTAGAGGTAAAACCGACGAAACTAGTAAAAGGACAAGGTTTGGCTAAGCTCTTGACGGAATCAAATTTTAGAGCACTCGGAATAAATAACATGCAGGGATACGAAGGACATGGGGATGTAAACGAGCCCGACAACCAAATAGCTATCTCCAGAATCGAAGATAATTTTTCCCTTTCAGATTGGTATAAAGATATAGTGTCCTACCTACTGACCCTGAAATGCCCTAGCGATTTGCCTCCAGTGAAATCCATGACACTGAAACTGCATGCAGTGAAGTACAGTATATCCGAAAGTCAACTATATTTGAAGGACCACTTAGGCTTCCTACTGGTTTGTTTGGTAGAATCAGAAACAAAGGGGGTGTTATCCACAATTTTGGTCATCGTGGTGATGTTATGATGATGGAAAATCAAGCTCTTCACTAAGAACACTTTCCTGAGAAAACGTTACATTTTCCTTCTTCCAAAAATCATGCTTTTAAGGGATGTTCGCAGGCTACCTGTATATCTGCCTGTGAGAATGCCTGATTCTCGCAGGCTTCATTAAGCTGGAGTGCGATGGGTTCACACTGTACCTAACTGTCACGGTGCGAACATCATCTAAAGGAGGGAAAAAGGATAAAATCTTGAACGTTCTAGAAGGGAATCTTCTAGAAACATGAGTTGGCTTCGAATGGTTATTTAGGTGTTGGCATTCCAGATATATTGGGATCATTTCCTATCCAAGTAACTAATCTATATTCTCCTATATATTGAGGAGATTTCTCATGGAAAGGGTTAAGAGGAATAAGAAGCAAGCTAGCAAGAGATTGATTGGAGAATTATTGAAAGCCTGTATGAAGGACTGATGCTACAACAGCTAGAGACACCAGCAAGGTCATCAAAAGTGGTTGATTTTCTTCATGCATGAGCAAGTGTGTGTGTCAGAGCTAGAAGCCATCGAAAGGAGACCTACGACATCAAGGCTCAGGTTGTAAGTTTCACTTTTAATTAATTTAATACAGTAATATGTCCCTTTCCCATAAAGATGATGTCACTTTATTACATAACTCCTTGATCATATATATAGACTAGCTATTGAATATATTAATCTTCCTTTACTTCGATTGGTTTGTATTGTTGTGATATGAACGGTACAAGAGCATTGGAGCGAAGCTTGGAACAATAGAGACCTAAGGAAAGCGTTCATAAGGTATGTCCATGATCCTCGTCTCTTAGTTCATTCAATAGACTAGATCTAGGGAAAGTGTATTATTTTGTCCGGTTTTGTTCTAGATCCAGGTGGATCTAGGGAGATCGGTTTGTGTCCGCACTTACGAACTAATCCTGAAACAAAATTGGCGACTCCACTGGGGAGCGATTCCCTTTTTTCTTTATGGTTTTTGAGTTTTCTGTGGCCATTTTCTCTAGTTGCATTTTTCTCTTGTTTTGTCAGTGTCTGAGTCCTCAGGATATCCTGAGAGACCTTCTGGGTCTATAAGCCAGTTTGATTTTTGATTTCATTTTCAAAAAAATTATAATCTTCAGGAGTTCTCGCACTATGTTCATTGACAGCATGCGAGAACCAGTCAAGTTCGCACCCTGCATATATGGTCCAGTGCGAACACCTCGCACCTTGCTTCAAGGTGGCCTGCGAGAATCCTATCTTCTCGCATTGTGTAACACTGCTTGCCTGCGAGCAAGATTTTTGAAATTTTTGGAATTGAGTTTTGACTTTTTTTAATTGCTCAGAACAGTTGAATTGTGTCTTTTTGGCTTATTAGGTCATTGATTTATATATCTCTTGCCTTAGTTTGCTTGCTGGAATAGATTTAGGGTTTCTAGGTCTTTCTTGCCCTTCATAGCTTGACTTTCGTTTCTTGGCTATGTTTGGCATTTTCATTCTCTCTGACTTCTGGAGTTGAGTGTGTCTAATTGGCTGAGAACCAGTGATTGGTAGAGAGTCAAGTGTTTGGTGTTTCTCACTTGCTTGGTGGTTCGAAAAAACATTTTTCATTTGCATTGAGAAACCTCATTGGTTTGCTTTTTGTTTTTACTTTCGTTGAAAGAGTTGATTGGGTTGTTTGTTTGAATATTTACGATTTGGTTTTCTTTTCTCTTTAATTAGAATTATTCTTGGAAAGTGAACAACAAGTTTTATTTCAAGATTTTGTTTTTGTCATTTTGAAAACATTGAAAAATCAAATTTTAGAGTTTCTTGAAGTATTTGGAAAAGACATTTAGAAATTTCTCATTGATAAATGATTTTTTGTATTGGCATCTGAAAGGAAATTGTGCATTACATTTGCATTGTGGTACAGAGTGGATCCAGAAAATTTTCTCTCTCTCCCATAACTAGGATTCATGGAATGACAAGAATCATATTTCATTATCATCCTTGCATTATGTGGGTCAGAGTCATACATCATGAGTTTCACTTCTGTTACCTTTGAGTAATCAACAACTCTTAAAAACATTGCGTAATTTTAAAATTGATCTAGTAACTCTTTTCTAGGGCTCTTTAACACCAACATATTAGTTAGGCTAGTGCTTTGGAGTAGGAAGAGAGATACACTCTCCAAAAGCTCAAAACACACAATAGCATCTTGAGTTAGAGAGTGTTAAATTCCATTGGTAGCATATCGTCCTGGGACGCCCTTCTAACACAAGGGTTAAGCACTAGGTCGCATTGGTGTTGGCAGAGTTACTAACCCTACTTTGTTGACACGTATTACACATAGATATTGCACGTATTACGGGGATCACTCCGAGGTATACCCACAATTATGAGTGGAATCCTTTGAGTTGGTTTCGGGCTAGATACCCTGCCCTTGCATGTGGATCGGACTGACGACTGTCCCCCCAGGCTGTACTGTTGTTTGTGGTGACCTTAGTGGCCTCTCTCTCTAGGTTCTTACCCAAGGTGACTGTGGAGGGGAAAGTCTTCATGGTACCTGGAATTGACGTTGATCAAAATCACTCGGGCTCCTTGGAGGGTATACCCACGATTATGTGTGGGAGCTTGCACCAGGGCGTAAGTCTGTTAAGAAGGTCATCAACGTAACTTTTCCACCTTAGCCCCGCCCCTTCTCGTCTCGTTGTCGCGACGTTGGATTTCATCACCAACTAGTGGCTTCGAAATTAGAAGGTATTGTTTGCTTGGTGATTGCTTCCTAGATTTTGTTTACTAGTGATTGTTGTTTATTTCCCAAAGTCGACCCTAGGAATTTTCTCACGGAACGTGTCACTTGTTTACAATTTCTCCCCCGCGGCGTTCTCATAGAATGAAAGGGTTATCTCCAGAACATTTGGATGATCCTCAACCTAATGGTACACCTAAGGGTTCACCCCATCAGACTGAAGTCCCTGTGGTTACTTCACCACATGGGGAAACCAGTGACATTCCAGTTGTCACCACACCACTTCCACAAGTCGAACAAACTGATTCTCTCGAAGAATTTCGAGTTACCAACACTATAGAGGACTATCGCGTTCGTCATGGTGAACGACCTCTTGGACGACTAAATCCTTCCGAATAAACCATAGTTACATCTTCTGAATCAACTATTGGGCCTTCTCACGGTGTAGTAGGCCAATATCCTTTTTGGTCCGGTAATTTCCGACGAGTTCTTTTCGGTATAGAGTCACCCCCTGTTTATGAAATCAACCCTCCTGTGTCTCCTGAGACAGAGACTACACCTGAGACTACCACTTATCATTTTTTTCTTCCTCCCGAGATGGCCCATCTCGTGAATACGACGAGTGTCCCAACCGAGATCACTGCGACTACTCTTCCTCCTATCAATACCCAGATAATTCATGATGTCATCCCGACACTACCAACCGATTACCATGCGTTGAATGCTCTGTTGAATCCTCCTAATCCAACACCTCCACAAACCCCCGTCAGTTCTCTAGGTGGTCCTTCTTTTCCTGGGTATGAGGTGCCTCGTTTTATTCCGACACTCCCACCATTTCCTTCTGGTAATCCTAATCCTAGTGGCACTATTCCAACTGTTGCACCCAACACGTAGATTCCCATTGGTGGACAAGGTGGTACAGTTCCTTTTCCTTTTCCCGGACACAACACAGTTACTACACAACCTATGGTTGGCACACAACTTCCGGGGGGAACTATACCTACAGTAGGGGGACCAACCTCGCCTTTTGGAAAAAATATACCTCCTGAATTGGCCCAGTATTGGAATCGACTTCTACAAAACTTTCCTCAAAATGCTGGGGGGCAGCAACCTATCCCTAACGTTGGCCAACCTTATCCTGGGGTAACCAATCCTATTTGGGGCTCTGGATAGACTACTCAACCCCAGGTCTCTACTCAAACTCAAGGTCACAATCCTTGGGGTTACTACCCTATCCAGCCACCACCGAATCAACCAGAGCCTTCCCTCTATGGACAGTCCGCTTACAGTCCTACTGGTCTACCGACAGGGCTTCCACACCGAAGCCACCAGTATCCGCAAGTAAATCGACAATTGCCTTTCCTTTCTACCTTGGATTTTCCAGATTTGTCTAGGATTCTAAATGATCCTATTCGTCACTCTCCCCAATGGCCTTCTATTCTAGCTAAGCTTCCATCAGACATTCTAAAATTTGATGGAAAGGCGGGAGAGGAACCAAATAATCATGTCATGACTTTTCATTTGTGGTGTTCGTCCAACTCACTGATGGATGACTCCATTCGTCTACGTATTTTTCAACGAACCCTCACAGGTTTCGCTGCGAAGTGGTATATTGAATTGCCACGAGGTTTATTTTCTGATTTCAACACCCTAGCTATGGCCTTTCTCACACACTACCAGTTACCGATCCGTTACGATACTGGGATGGAGATTTTAACTTCCTTCAAACAAAGTACAAACACTCATATATCTGATCATATTCATGAGTGGCGAAGGAGGAGACGTCTCATTAAACTTGAGCTTCCCGATCAGTTACTGGCAGAATGGTTTACAAAATCTTTTGTGAACAAAATCGGTAAAGACATTGCTATGGGCGGTTTTGTTACGGAAGAGAAGGCTATAAGTCGTGCTCAATATCTTGATCTCGTTTATTCGCAAACAGGAACTCTTTATGATTTATTACCTAATTTGCCCCGTCCTGGTACTTCCAGCACTTCAACTGCTCCAGCTTCCTCACATGCAGCTGATGGTGTGATTGGTACTGCTCATACCCACTCACATTTGGTTTCAAGTACAACCCCTAAATCCAATTCTTCTAATGTTCAAAATGCTTCGTCTTCTGTTCCTCCCGCCGGTAAAACTTCTGAAGTGAACGTTGTTCAATCTACACCGACTGGTAAAAATAAATCAAAGAAAGGGAGAGGCAAGAATAAGGAGAGTAAAAATAATAATCCAAATAAACAAACCAAAACCCCTCCTGCTGATGACCGAGATAAGCGTAAGCCACGATATCCTTGCCTTATCTGTGGTGATGATCATTACATGAAGGATTGTCCTCGACGTGCCGAGGTTAATAAGTTCCTTCAAGGGACTCCCAAACCATCTACGCCGATAGTCTTGTCCCAACCCTTCCCATCTCAGCAACAAGCCTCTTTGGTCATTCATGACCAACCATCTACTTCTACGACATCATATGTTTTGATGTGCTCCGGTGATTCTAAGAACAATGACATTGCCATTGCAACTAGAGCCAAAGACTATTCTCCATCTAAGGAGAAGGTAGACGATTTACCTCCTGATTTGGTACAACCCTCTCCGACGAATCCACCTAAGGATGGTCCTCTTCATCTCGAACGATCGAGCCTTGATACAGTCCTACGACCTCCGAAAGGTTTCGTTAAGAAGTCGGCATTCAATCCCCATGCTCGTGCGGCCCAGAACTATAGCATTGTCAAATATCTGGCCCAAGTGCCTTCAGCGATGTCTGCCCTTGAAGTCCTTCAGTCTTGTCCTGCACAACGAAGGGCTCTGTTGAAAGCTATAGGTGGAATTGATCCTACAGATACGAATTTGATAGTCTTTGACTTGGAAGACCATGTTCCCAGGTTACCCCCTCAGCTTGTGTTTCAGATACAAGTTATTGTCTCAGACAAGAACATATGCCGAACTGTTGTCGATGAGGGTGCCTCTACATGTGTAATGTCTTTTACTTGTTGGAAATCCATTGGCTCTCCTCCGTTAACTGAATCACAAAATACTTTGAAATCCTTCAATGGATCAGGTTTTAAGCCTTATGGTGTTCTTCCATCATTGCCGGTTACTCTCGAAGGTAAGATAGTCCAAGTTGAAGTGGAATTTTTCGATGCTCCCTTAGATTATAATATTCTTCTTGGCCGTAGCTGGGTAGATTCGATGCGCGCTGTTGTGTCAACATTGTTCCGTGTAGCTGGTTTTCCTCATCAAGGAAACATCGTTATGGTTGATCAACTTGCCTTCTTTAATTCCGATACTCACACTGGAAACATGTTGTTTATAGTTAAAACCCCACCGGGTTACGAGAATGTTGGAGTCGGTCTCTTAAAAGACTCTTCGTTAATGGGCACTTTTCCCATACCACCACCACCCGATATTCTACGCTCGTCAATTGCTTTGATTAATATGATCTCCTCCGTCCCTCATGAGCTTCCGGTGTCTTTTGACCCTTGGATAGTCCCTGATCCAGGAGATCATCCTCGTTTCGGAAACATCATGCCATTAAGTCTAATCGAGTCTACTTATCACGCAATTCAATCGGCAACCCCTTCTACACCCTCTCTGGAGGAGTTGTCTCCTGATCCTTTTCATGTTATCTTTCCCACTAACGAGATGATCATGTCCATCATGGCCGATACACCGTGGGATGATGGGCATCATCATTCCATACTGTTTCTGGAACAACACACTCTCGAGAATTATCAGTGGATTTCAACTCCGTCGACCGTTGTTGTCATAACGACTGTTCCCGGATCTACACGTGATGTGTTTGTGGAAGGGAACCTCAAAAATATTTCTCCCACAATACCCATTGATATTTCAGTTCAACCTGGGATAGTTGAAAATGTTCATATTGGAGCTTCGTGTTCTCCAGAGGAAATTATCACCTATACTACTTTGTTCAAGGAATTTCGTGATATCTTTGCCTGGAGTTACGAAGAGATGTCAGGTATCGACCCTGCTATTGTTGTGCATGAGATAAAAACGTACCCTGGAGCTAAACCAGTATGGCAATGCCTCCGTCCTGTCCATCCACGTAAAGCGGCAACCATTAAACTCGAAGTTGAAAAACTTCTTAAAGCCGGTTTTATTTATCCTGTGGCTTTGACAGAATGGGTTTCCAACCCTGTACCGATTGATAAGAAATGTGGTAGTATACGTGTTTGTGTTGATTATTTGGATATTAATAAATCCTATCCAAAAGACAACTTTCCAACCCCTTTCATCGACCAGATTGTCGATGATTGTGCCAGCAGTGAAATCTTTTCTCTCATGGATGGATTCTCCGGCTATAATCAAATTAACATCGCTCCTGAAGACCAACATAAAACTGATTTTATTTTTCCTTGGGGTACTTTGACCTATAGAAAACTTCCCTTCGGTCTTAAGAATGCAGGTGCAACATTTCAACGTGCTATGTCTTATGCGTTTCACGATATAAAGCATATCGTTCAACCTTATTTGGATGATTTTCCATCTCATTCTTTACACCAAGTCGATCACCCTAATCATCTACGAGAAATTTTCATTCGTTGTCGGTTCTATCGCATTCGTCTAAACCCTCATAAGTGCGTATTTTGCATAGAGTCTGGCCGTCTTCTCGGGTTCATTGTTTCACGTCACGGGATCCGGGTAGATCCTATTAAGGTTGAGGCGATTCTTAATCTCCCTCCTCCTTCTTCACTACGCCAGTTACAAAGTTTGCAGGGGAAAGCAAACTTTCTTCGTCGTTTCATCCCGAATTACGCCGAGATTACTTGTGGTTTCACACGTCTTTTAAAGAAAGGTTCAGAGTTTGTTTGGGATAAAATTGCCAACAATGCTTTCAAAGCTTTAAAGTTGTCCCTCACAAAATCTCCTCTTCTTTTCCCTCCGGATTATAGTCGAGATTACTTTATTTATTTGGCTGCTTCCGAGTATACTATCGGCATGGTCCTCATTCAAGAAGATGATAGCTGCGATGAACATGTTATCTATTAATTGATTAGAAGTCTATCATCAACGGAAATCAAGTACCAACATGTTGAGCAATTGGCTTTGGCTTCCATTCAAGCAGTTCAACATTTTCGTCATTATATTTTCTCCAGAAAAACTATAGTGATTTCACATTGTAACCCCATGCAACATATATTGACACGTCAATTGCTGGGGGGAAAGTACTCCAAGTGGATTGTTATTCTCCAAGAGTTCGATTTGGAATTCGATCGCGCCACATCAAAGAAATCCTTAGTTTTCGCTGAGTTAATTTGTGATTTCCCCCACTCTGCCATGAAAAATGTAGCAGTTGATTCGTTACCTGACGAATCACATTTCCTTATCAGTACTAATGATATTTGGTATGGAGATATCATTATATATCTCCAAACTCAAACTTTTCGGCCTGCTTTGTCTAGTGCTGAACGATGTTGCGTCTGTTATCAAGCACGTCATTATATTATCCTCGACGATACTCTTTACCATCGAGGCATTGACTTTGTCTTTCGGCATTGTTTGACTTTTGAAGAAGATGAGAAAGCTTTGAATGACTGTCATTTAGGAGCATGTGGTGGTCATATGTTTGGGTATGCTACTGCCCAGAAGATCTTACGTGCAAGATACTTTTGGCCTTCTTTGTTCAATGACTGCATCACTGTTGTTCAGAAGTGTCATGCCTGCCAGACCTATAATCAGAAGATTCGGTCGCATCATGCTCCCCTTCATCTTGTAGTCTCAATCAGTCCTTTTGCAAAATGGGGCATTGATTTCATGACATGTCACCCTCACTCGACCGGGGGGCATGGTTATATTATTGTAGCTGTTGATTATTTTACTAAGTGGGCCGAGGCGATGCCGACATTTGATAATACTGGGAAGACTGCAGCGTTATTCCTTTTCAACCATGTCATTACTCGTTTTGGTGTTCCTCAGGCTATCGTTACTGATCACGGTAGTCATTTTAGGAATTATGTGATGTCTGAACTTACCGATAAGCTGGGTCTTCGTCACGATAGCTCAACACCCTATTATCCACAGGCCAATGGCCAGGTCGAAGCCATCAATAAGTTTCTCATAACTATGATTCGACGGATGATAGGAATACATAAAAACAGTTGGCACACGATGTTGTTCTCCGCATTGTGGGCATATCGGACATCTGTTAAATCCGCTACGGGATTTACACCCTTTCGATTAGTTTATGGCATGGAAGCCATTCTGCCAATAGAATGTGAAATGCCTTCTTTGAAGCTAGCCGTAGAGATCTTACCCAATACCTCTACTGAAGAGGAACGTCTGTTGTATTTGATGTGATTAGATGAGACCCGGCGTGATGCCACTTTAGTAATAGAAGCCCAAAAGAAACACGTTAAGGCACAATATGACAAGCATGTCAAGCCTCGTGTTTTCTCTGAAGGTGATCTTGTTCTTCTATATGAACAGGATAAATATGTCCTAGGAGCCGGGAAATTTGAACCTATGTGGCGTGGTCCCTACATTGTTAGAAAAGTTTTGGAAAAAGGAGTGTATGAGCTAGTTGATTATGATGGTGTACCTTTGAGTGAACCCAAGAATGGGTTGTACTTAAAGAAGTACTATGCGTAAGTTATTTGTGCATGAGTACTTGTATTTTATGTATCATACTGCATGTGTGTGTTACTTTAGTTTTTCTTTTGACGTTATCTGGTCTCTGCCCTTACGTGACGTTGTGTTTGATTTCCAGATGTCGAATTATTCGCTACCTTATATTGGCTTCGCTGATGGAGCTAGCCGTAGTACTCAGAACCTAGCTTCCGCTGCATGGGAAATCTATGCCCCGACAAACAAACTCATATATTTATGAGGTATATGTCTTGGCAGAGAAATCAACAACATCGCAGAGTATAGCGCCATTTTTGAATTATTGGTTGATGCTATCTCTCTTGGAATTCGTCAGTTGGTTGTGCGACTTGACTCGCAGCTTGTAGTACTACATCTCAGTAATGTATATTCTATTCAAAGTCCTACTTTATTAAGGGTATATTTGCGGATTCGCCTCTTGGAACGATACTTTGATCACATTGAATATCAGCATATTCCTAGACGTCTTAATACATTAACAAATGCTTTAGCTAATTATGTATTGGATAGGAATTTAAATCATTTATAAATCAAACACATTAAGATGTACACAATGTAAAGTAAACCGGTAGAATCCATGTATATATATAACGATCAAAAGAGTTTGTTTTTTACAAAATGTTTGTCCGAAGACCAAAATATCAAAAATTGAAGCTAATGGATTCTACATAAGGACGTCACGGATGACGTTCACGATAACACACTAATGTCCTAGCAACTCTACGGAGAAGTCGACCCATAGATGCAGAGACTCCCACAGTATGATGCTGATCGCGTCGTGGAATCTCTTCCAGAGTCATATCTGGAACGTCTGCCATCAAAGCCTCTAAATTTCGCTCCACCGTCAAATAATCCTCGGTGTACTGTGGAATTTCTACTGCTGCCTCTCCTCGTCGCTGGATAGGAGAACTGCCAGCAGGTCGATATGGTCCAATGTCTGTGTTATCAACAAGTATTTGGTGTTAGTCTTCGGGTAAATTTAAAAATACAAAAACATTTAAAAGATAAAAATTGGTGTACTTCTTACCAAGGTCTCCCCACTGTGCATCCTCAGGTAGTGTGAGGTCAATATCACCGCGAAAATCCAAGCCAACGTATGCATAGTCATCTACCATCAACATCTAGTTTTGAAGCCAGTCGAAGAAGATATCGTCATACATGACGATTGGCCCTGCAACATGCCGGGCCATGAGTTGACACCATCGTAACATCCTTGGATCCCTAGGACCCGGAAGGTGCCACTCAGCCTGAAGTCTAAACATAGGGACCCTCTCACAGAAGAAGGACACCAACAAAGATCCATATTCGAACTGTTTTAGCTCCCCACGCCTGCATTTGGTTAGTTGTTTCTTGATATTGCGTAAAACTGTGTCAGCCCAGTTAAATACACGGGGCTCAGTACACTCGATGGCATACTGGAAATAGCTCTGCAAAGCCATATGTGGAGCGACACTTCCAGCCATCTGAGCAATGGTAAAGAGAATAGTGTGGAGAGTTATATCAGTTACTCCCCAGATTGCCACTTTCCCTTTCTTTATTTCAGCCTCAGGTACGCAATACTGGTTGCAATATTCACTCATGGTCAAACCGCCCCTTCTTCTACCGGTCAAACTGACATAGGACCCTCGCCTGGATAAACCGGTTAAGAAATATATGTCCTCAATGTCGATAGTTAATGTGTGAGATCCAACATTGAACACTTGTTGGTCCGGATCCCACATTTGGACTAAGTACTCCAGTAATCGAACTTGGGATCTCATGCCCGGGATCCGAAAATATTTTAAGAGACCACAGTATCTTAGTGCAACTATGGTGGGAGGGTGATTTTTGGCGTTTGTATTATCCTCCTCATGTTACCGTTCTCGCCATTCGAGCACCATAATGATGGCTATTAACCTGCATGAGAAACATATGAAGATGGTTAATGATCTTAAACATGGAAAAAACCTTTATATTGGTTAAATATTTTAAAACTTTTTGAATTTAGCGCTGCTCACAGGTGCGCTACTATGCACAGTGAGAACTTCTCGCAGGTTCCTTAAGGCCCACCTGCGAGAATGAGTTATTCTCACAGGTCCCGTATGGCCCACCTGCGAGAATGCATCCGCGCGCATAGGGTTTAAAAAATTAACTTGAAACTGAACTTTTAACCAATTAAATCAAAATTTTAAACCATGCAAAGATAAGGAATGGAGAGCTTACCAAGATGTTGCTGACGGCTCATGAAATGATCGCTTGTAGCTCCCAGGAATCAACACTGAAGGCATAGGATAAAATGAAGGTTTTTTGAACTCAAATGGTAAAAGGGTAAAATGATATGGTAAAACTTGTTATGGATTCATTTTAATTACTTTTTACTATGTCAAAAGTGGGTTTTTTATGTTTATTAATTATTCAACCCTGATTACTAATGTGGAAATGAGTGAAATGACTTGCAGGTAAAAAATATGGATGATTATGGACAGAATTTCTACGGTGTGGTGTGATTTTGATTGTTTTCTATGGTTTTGACATAAAACCTCAAGCGCCTTTTGTCCATTCTTTCACTGGTTAAAAACATAAGAACGTGATCGAGCGTAGTTTTATCTCTTTTCCGGGCTCATTGTGGTTATACGAAAAAGGAACCCCCCTGGAGTTATCTTTAAGCTCTTTTCAGACTCTCTAAACAGGAAAATATTGCCGAGCGACCTTGCTATTTTCACGCTCGATAAAGTATTTGAAGTATGTGTCCTTCGAGCGATAGTTTAACCATTTTTCGGTCTCGTTGGACTATTGTACGAAAAAGGAACTGAGAGAGTTCTCTTTTAAGTGTTTTTCCAAACTCTATAATCTTGAAAAAAACCTTCGAGTTTACTATCTCTGGACTCGTTAAACAAACATTGACAGACCCGTAATGGGACCGAACCACTCCTTCCTAGGGTTCGTTAAAAATACTCCGAGGGACTCGTCCGAAGGATGAGCTTATATCAACAAGCATATGTGATCCTCTTCAAGCTTGTGTAAAAATAAAGAGGTACTTGCCAGAAATGGTGGGGGGAAATTTGGGAAAGGGATATATTCCATCTTTGTATTAATTGGTAGTAAGTGTCACTCTTGAAAATGACACCCCCTACTCGTCATCTGAAGTTGGTTTGGGTAATCCATTTGTCTCTCATTCGATTTGATATCAAGATCTTTCCATGTGTCGTCTTTGAGTCAATGCTGCCAAATCATTGGTCGTGTCGTTCATATGTTCAAGAGAAGTCCGTCTGAAACCTCTATTTGAGTCGGCCATCTGTAGTTATCCGTTTTCTTTGTGTCGGCCTTCCCTGTGTCCAAAATCCAATTGCTACATGCTCTGTTTCACTTTCAAACTCTGTTACTCATTTTGTGTCATTGATGGGGGATACATCAAGGCCCTCCTGTGACAAGTTTTGTTCCGTCGACATGAACACATTATTCGGAATTAAGACTTAGAAATCATTCAGTACCTTGGAGCTTGCATGCCTCAATGGCAAGTTTCCTCGCTTTCGACAGTGGGTTTACATCATTGACCCCTGATCGAAAGGTTACGTCGCATGTTCGACATCAAATCATTTATTCACATTCGATGGATTGTACTTTAGTACCTTGGGATTCATTGACATCAATGGTGATTTCCCTCGCACTTGTTAACAATTACATCAATGACTGGTAATCAAGTGGTTTCTACCCTGTTCGACTTCATCACATGTAATCACATGGGTAGATTCGTACTTTGGGCGATAAGATTGAAGACCCTGGATATTGTCTTAAGTGATCCAGGTTGCGATGGAGTATGCATGATTTATGACACATAGATCCACTGTGTATGTTTCGTGGCTATGTCGTCTTGGTTGAAAATTTGTCACATAGATCCACAGTGTATTCGGGTGGCTATGCTATATTGTGACGGCATGGATCCATAGTGTATGATTGGTGGCTATGCTATATTGTGACGACATGGATCCACAGTGTATGATTGGTGGCCATGACCTTTGTTTATGATGTCATCAATCTATGATCTTAGCATGGGAATGCCTACCTCAGAAGAGATACATATGATATTTTGCCAATGCTTGGATGTTTACAGGTTCCCGATTAGATGCGCTCTTGGTTCTTGGCACACACATGCTACTTACAAAGTCTATCGACTGTCATTGATTCCACTCTCAGACTTTGGGGGGCATTCTGTTATCCACAATTTTGGTCATCATGGTGATGTTATGATGATGGAAAATCAAGCTCTTCACTAAGAACACTTTCCTAAGAAAAAGTTACATTTGCCTTCTTCCAGAAATCATGCTTTTAAGGGATGTTCGCAGGCTACCTGTATATCTGCCTGCGAGAATGCCTGGTTCTCGCAGGCTGCATTAAGCTGGAGTGCAAGGGGTTCACACTGTACCTAACTGTCAGGGTGAGAAAATCATATAAAGGAGGGAAAAATGATAAAATCTCGAACCTTCTAGAAGGGAATCTTCTAGAAACATGAGTTGGCTTCGAATGGTTATTCAGGTGCTGGCATTCCAGATATATTGGGATCATTTCCTATCCAAGTAACTAATCTATCTTCTCCTATATATTGAGGATATCGCTCATGGAAAGGGTTAAGAGGAATAAGAAGCAATCTAGCAAGAGATTGATTGGAGAATTATTGAAAGCCTGTATGAAGGACTGATGCTACAACAACTAGAGACACCAGCAAGGTCATCAAAAGTGGTTGATTTTCTTCATGCATGAGCAAGTGTGTGTGTCAGAGGTAGAAGCCATCGAAAGGAGACCTACGACATCAAGGCTCAGGTTGTAAGTTTCACTTTCAATTAATTTAATACAGTAATATGTCCCTTTCCCATAAAGATGATGTCACTTTATTACATAACTCCTTGATCATATGTATAGACTAGCTATTGAATATATTAATCTTCCTTTACTTCGATTGGTTTGTACTGTTGTGATCTGAATGGTACAAGAGCATTGGAGTGATGCTTGGAACAACAGAGACCTAAGGAAAGCATTCATAAGGTATGTCCATGATCCTGGTCTCTTAGTTCATTCAATAGACTAGATCTAGGGAAAGTGTATTATTCTGTCCTGTTTTGTTCTAGATCCAGGTGGATCTAGGGAGATCAGTTTGTGTCCGCACTTACGGATTAATCCTAAAACAGGGGGTCATAAACGAATTCCATGAAGGGGTGTGCGGGGCAGATCACGCCTAGAGGGAAACTGCTTATAAAATCCTGAGGACAAGACATTATTGGCCTAAACTTTTCTTGTATGTCAACATCAAAGTCAGAGCCTACAACCCTTGCCAGTTGTTCACAGGAAAACAAAATCTCCCAGCGCTACCTTTGGTTCCTGTCAAAACTAAAGTCCCTTTTCAACAATGGGGGTTAGATTTTATAGGCAAAATCAACCCACATTCCAGCGCTCAACACAAATGGATCCTCACCGCCAAAGATTATTTCACCAAATGGGTGGAGGCTATTCCCACTAGGAAGGCGACTGATTTGGTGGTGATAGATTTCCTGGAAGAAAGCATACTTTCCAGATTTGGCTGTCCCCGAAAAATAGTGACGGATAATGCCCAGGAATTCAAGTCTATGGCAATGGTCACCTTTTGCCAAAAATATAACATCATATTGGTCCACTCCACAACATATTACCCTCAAGGTAATGGGTTATCCAAATCATCAAATAAGAGTTTGATTACCATAATTAAGAAGGTATTGAGAAAAAACAAAATATATTGGCATGTACACTTAAAATACGCCTTATGGGAAAATCGGATAGGTACAAAGAAATCCATTGGTACTTCTCCTTTTCAGATGGTGTATGGGACTGATGTGGTTTTACCTATAAATTTGGCACTCCCTGTAATGTAGCTCTGGAAAGATGAGAGAGAAGAGCCCAACCATGTCACTAGAAGAATAAATAAGTTGCTCGAGGTCCAACAACATAAGACCGAGGTAGACACAAGGATACAGAAATATCAAGACAACATGAAAGCATTGTTCAATCGTAAAGCCAAAAACAAGAATTTCCTCAACGAGTTGGTTTTGAAATGAGATGCCTGGAGGGAAGATTCAACAAAACATGGTAAATTTGATGATATCTGGTATGGACCATTCAAAGTCTCATCTTCTGAAGGGAAGAATTAATTTCTGTTAGAGAATTTGGATTGTGTGACACTCAACGCCCCTTTCAACGGGTATTATTTAAATCACTATATGCAATAAATCAGTTCCAGACCTCCATTGTATATACTGGTTTGTTTTGTCTTTTCTTTTCATAAATTTTTTCGATAAGTTCACTTTTATCTTGAATAAAATAGGTTGTTGATTTCCTAGAAGTAGAGACATAATTTTTGACACCCAGAATCCCATAAATCCTGAAGACCTGATACTCTTTGTATTGTTTCAGGGAGGCCTCCAAATTACAGCCCAAACTGCGAAAGGAGAAAGGGACAATCAAGTATTCGGAAATCGACTCACCCGAAACAGGTGATAAAGAATGTTTTTTCAAGAAGAAGATGAAGTGGTAAGGCAAAGAGATGAATTTCCAAAGTATCTGGGTTTTCAAATGAATATCAATTAAATGTAGTAGTAGTCTCACAAGTATGATGTGTTCACCTGAGTCGGGATTGCATGATAACATCCGGTTTTTTGGGGGCCCATGGCCTACTCACTTTCCCTTTTTCACCCTTGGCCCTTTCTCCTTAAGATCTGACACCTGCCCATACCATCCACAGAGGAAAATATTTTTTGCTTCCATTTGGGAAACTAGCGAGCATCTCCGGAAGTAAACTGGTCTTCACAGTTTCTCGGTCCCCTGCTGAACAAGGCCATGTGTGGGCGGACCTTAACTCTCTTAATTATTTCAATAGTTTTCAAATGGTTAAGTATTTCTCAAAAGAAAGCCCCTGGAAATGAATTCCCCCCTTTGTTTTCTTTTGAGCTAGGGTGTTGTGAAGGATAAGAGAAAGTTGGTCCAGAGCACTCAAAGCAAGTTGGCAGGCCTCTGTTGGGAATTTTACACAGATAGCACCCCTGGTATTACTTATACAATTTGATTGTCCCCACTTCAGTTTCCAAAAAATAAAATATAAGATAGATGGTGAAAGGAAATTCATAATTGATTGCCCCGATTTAGTTCAAAGAGATGATGAAAGGAAATTCATAAAATTATTTCCCTCATCTCAGCATTTAAATGCATAATTACCCTTTGAAGTGGTGAAAGGAAATTCAATAAAGGGGACCAGATAACTTCACCAGGGTACTGAACAAGCTTGCTGGAAGTGAGGCAATGTCTAAAGATATCTGTAAGGTTGTCATACATAAATCATACTATGCTTCGGTAATTATCTTTCTCGAAACTGGATCTACACCTCAGGTTCGTTGCAAGTCTCCCTTATCAAAAGCATGAATTATAATTTGTTTTGATGAAAGACAAAACCCACAGGACCTGTTGAATTTCCTAATATTTGTTTGGGCCGCATTTGGAAGACCCGTGTTCAGTGTCGAGGAAGGGAGAGTTACCATGGAATGCAGTTGAGCCTAGAAAGCATTCTGGGTTTGAAATCTTTATAGAATTCGATTTGGAACCTCAAGGTTCTCTCTGTATCCTCTTTCCCAACCAATTTCTTAGAAGCAAACTGATGACTCCATTTACCCATACAGGCACTCGATCTACTGTTCTTCTTGTCACGTGAGGAGACGAGATCCCTAGTTCGAGCCGATGTTGGAAATGCCTTTTTCTAAATAAGTGAGATGTTATATTTAAGCCTAGAAAGCTAGTTTCAGGAGTTCGCTTATTTCACAACATTTACCACTGTCCTTAGTATCCTGACACGCGAAGTGGCGATAACATTTTTAAAGTTTACCCAAACTAGTGTCAGGAGTAAGTCTTTTAAACCGTGGTTAAGCACGATTGCAATTTCATGACTCAGCGATTGCTCTCCCAAAAACCAATACCTTCATAGCTCTGAGTCGTGAAGTCGCGATATTATTTAGTTAAGCGTGGATTAATTAAGAGTTAAAGTTAGATCACAAATAGTTAACTAAATCGCATCATCACGATTTCGGTTCTTGGGGGCTCAAAGGCTAGGAGGGAAATATTATGATACGACGAATGCCGAAAAGGGGGGATTAAAGACTAAAACACCCTTAATTAAAGGAGTTGAACTAGATTAATTGACGCATTAAGAAACCTTTAACACGCACCATCTATGGAGTAAGTTTTAAATTTTTTTGCGTTGGTTTGTGCTATGACTTGTCAAACATTTATGGCATTTATTTGAACTGCGGCGAGGTGACAGATAGTAGCATCTCATTTTTACTTCTAAATATTTCTATTAAGTGATTTGATCATTGTGTTTGCAAGGACACAAGGGGTTTAAATGAACAAGATAGAGAGTTTTTCCTTCATTATTTCAGTTCTCATTTCTATTTGCGCGCAGAGCCATTTTACCAGGTTAACCGCTATTTGTGATTTTCAAATCTTTTCGACAGGTGGTCCAGTTGCAGTTTTAACTATCATGGATCCATGAAAAATGCCCCAAGTTAGTTTCCGAGAGTTCAGGTTAGGTTTCAGACATTGTTTCTGATACCTTGCCCCGAAGTATTAATTCTATCAAGACATGGTCATACGTTTCCAACATCCTGCAATTCGAGTCGATAAACTGTTCGGATGATTCTAGCAACAACGAGAAGAATGATTTATCAGCCAAATACAAAATCTTCGCTCAAGCAAAGATGCACAAAATAGTGGAAAGGCCCCAGCTTATTTCCTATTGTGATATGATTAGGTGGGCACTGGACCATGTGGACATCCTGACGAGGACGATTATCAACAAACAGAAGGTGAAAATTGGTACCTTTCGGCCTGAACATTTGCGGGCAATGTATAAACTGTCACCCACGCCAAACCTTACTCACAATGTCGAATTCCTAGAAGGCTTCAAGAAGAAGGAGTGCGAGAAGTATGAAAAAATTTTGTCCGATCTGATCAAAGATTGGGTCTCACACCCCACGAAATTCAGGGCTGACTCCAACGAGATCTATTCAATATCTTCCTTGGAGCCACAGTTCAAGTACATAGCGATGCTAACCTGTAGGTTGTATGGGAATTAAGACACTACCCATTTTTTCCTCCCATGGGTGTCACTCATTCATACAGTTGTTGAGGGTTTCTCCTTCGACTGGGCCAAACTGTTGTCCGATAGTCTAACCAGTCGAATTACTGAATATCGAGCACAGAGGGAGAGTAAGAAAGAAAATCCGTTCTTTATGGCTTCTTACATCATGGATTCCATATGATTCATGACACCCTTCCCACTAATGAACTGGAGCTGGGCTCCATCTAATACAGAGCCTATTCATGTCTACCACTCAAATCTTTGGGACGATAAGGCCAAAGAATGCATCTACGATATCTTCAATTGGGTAAAGGTGCCATTGCATGTCGCCATCTTTGGCCAGCCACCTCCCAAGATGTCAGATAGTGTCATGACCAACCTAAGGAGCATGGAAGATTGGTATCTAGAGGCGGAATTTTCATATATCAGGTTTTTCGGCACCTCTGTCCCTCCATATGCTCTCCCACTATTCCTTCCAGATAAGCTATTGTGTCCAGGGCACGAGGTCCTTTGTTGAAGTCCTAAGTCATATTCTAGCCCTACCACCCGGAGATATGGCCGAATTTTTGAAATTCCGAGAGCACTGACGGAGTTGTCTCCCCTAGATTTTACAGGGTGAAACCCCAAAGCTTCTAGTTACAAAGTAGATGGAGGCCAAAGGTACAAAGTACTTGAGTCCTAGCAGGGATAAGGACCAAGGGAAAACAGGGGAGGCTGGAACCTCAGAGAAAGGAGCCGAAGTCCCCCAAAATCAGGAAGGAAACCCCGAAAAGGGTACGTCAGGCAAGCAGGCCCAAGGCCAAGCAGAGATACCTTCACAAGGATCGGGAGACTCACTATCGCTCACGTCAAACAACATGGTCACAGAGGTCACCCCGAAACAACCATCCAAGGAAATTGATAGTTCAATTGCTATTATCACTCCCTTACAGTTCACAAAGGGGAATCCTAATGTGGGGTGGATTTTCAATGAAGAACTGACACCCATTTCTATAGAGGAGTTGCCTCCTAATGAATTTTTCTTTGAAGAAAAAAGAAAGGTCGTGGTTAGGCAAGAATTATATCAAAAAGAGGGTGTAATGGCTAAAAAATTTAAAATCATGACAAATGGGAAGGCCATGAAAGAGGAAGAATTCACAGAGGAGATAGCCAGGACACTAGGGGCTTATGCTACAGCCAATTAGTACTTAGTTGGGACTTTGAAGGCCTAGTTGAAATGAAAGAACCTTCTGATCAATAAATTGGAAGCTAAAGTGGCTACTGCTGAAGCGAATGTCAGGGACGAGGTGAGCAAGAGCCTTGAGGAAGAATGAACAACCAACCTGCATGAAATCAAGAAGCTCAGTTCCGACCTCGAGCGGGTGCGCCAGTTGACGCAAATTAGCCAAACACAGGTAAGCCAGCAGGGGAAACAAATTATAGAGTTGCAATTGAAATTGGATGTGGCTGAGAACCAGGTTGTAGACATAAAAGTGTTCAGATCCTAGGCCGCCGAAATCCAACATAAGGTATTAATAACTCAACAAAACCTGCTTATAAAGGTAGGAACCATTCAAAACCATTTGCAGATGGTAGATAAAATATTAGAGAATATTTCTTTGAGAGAAAGAGAAGTCGGGGCAGCACGGGTAACTTTCCAAGACGCTGTTATAGCTACGATGAAGATAGAGACGGTCGGTCGCTCAAAATTATCCATCGCAGAAAAAACCAGAGGAAATATCATGTTGAAGGTCTGGGAGCATAATATATCAAAAATCAAAGGGAGATCTAACGAAGTGAAGAATTCTTTTGAGGAAACATTCTCTTTGATCAGTAAAATTTTGCTAGACCTTGATAAGGAAAGCAGTGCTAGGATGCTGAGAAAAATCAATATATATAAACATCTGTTGGACATCAAAGAAAACATGGAGAAGGAACAAGTGGAGATATTCCAGATAAGCCAGGTCGTTATGGCCCAAGTGGACAAATGGCTAGTACAACCAAGTTTATAATTATTCTCCATCATCACAGAGGACCGACAAGTAGGAAAACGTTTGCCACAACTGGCAAAGATTTGTTACACTTTTGAACCAAGCAACCAAGCAAAGCCTTCCAGGTTGATAGCCCAGTTGGTGGAGAGGTGTGTCATTTTCATCGAGCAGGCGAAAGGGCAGGTTTCTGGTGCTAAATAATGACAGATATCAACCTGTTCTATTTCTAGAACCCGAAGGGTAGGGAAAGGAAGGTGCTTCTCCCTTACTAGGGAAGGCAAAGAGGAGGAGATGAAACGCTCCAATTTTCCATTTGTAACTGACAATTTTCCAGAACGATCGAAATTCCAGAGGTTCAGAAGTTTTTTTAAATAGAAGAAAGATTGTAATAGAAAGGGCTTTTTTCCATGAATAGATTGTAATAGATAAAGTTCTCTTAAGCTAGGATTAATACAAAGTGAATTGAAGACCATATTTTGTCAAGATTGAGTTATTTGTTTTTCCTCTATTTTTCATGCTTCATGTCATTTTTACATATATGTCTTTGATGAATGTTTTGGCTGTAATTTAGCATAACTTCTACTATGGTGACCAGGTTCTAGGTATCTAGTTTTTTTACAGTTTTTCCTCTGTATCGGCTACTAGTGGGTACAAGACCTGTGAATTATTTAGATATCTACATTATATGCGTTCATCAAGGTATTCATGTCTTTTCTTCTTCTACCATAACGTGGGATTCCTCTGAAATTGATGCCCCACATTGTTGACAGCTCTATGTTTTCGCACTTGGTTTCAAGATTTTAAACTTAGTTACAGAAAACGACCTTCGTTTTCATTAAACCCTTCGATTGGCTTCACTTAATTTTCCCTGTTTAATCTAAAGTTGAGATAAGAACTTTAAAGAATCCACCTTATTTTAAATATCTATTCTCCCCATGAATGTACCCATCATAATACAACCCAACATTGAACCTGGTCTATCGGATCAAACCAGCATCACTTTAAATCTTTTCCATACCATACTCAAGACCACCACCACCAGGACAGAGCTCGAACATTCATGGGCCAACATCAAGGGAGATATCATCATTCAAGAATATTTAGAAGCTAGACAAAGACAGCTCAGAGATCAGCCATATCTTCATCCCCCCAAGCTGCTTCTTCCCCTTCCTTTTCTTTCACTCTTTTTAGATGCTTAAACTCTACACTTTATAGCCTTAAGTGTAGACTCAGGAAGAACACCATGGATAAGGACTAAGTCATCTCACAAGTGAAAATGATGTGGAAAATTGTGGTATAACACCTTTATTGATCAACTCTTGGATGTCTTATCCAGAAAGGAATACTTTTCAATTCTAGATGGATTTAATGGATACAACCAAATTCATATCAGTCCCAAAGATCAGGACGAAACCTCTTTTACTTTCCCTTGTGGTACATTTTCCTACAAAGTCTTACCATTTGGCCCATGTAATTCCCCAACCACTTTCCAAAGAGAAATTCTTAGCATCTTTTTAGAACTCATTCATGATAATGTTGAGATCTACATGGATGAATTTACCCCTTATTGAAAGTATTTTGATGAATTCTTAGACAATCTACACAAAGTTCTCCAAAGATGTAGATAAATGAACATGTCCCTTAGCAATGAAAAATGTAATATGATGATGAATGAAGGGAATGTATTAGGGAATTTTCTATCCTCCAGAGGGATTGAAGTAAACAAAAACAAAATCAAAATCATCACCCTACTTCATGCACCTATGAAACCAAAATATATTAGAAGTTTCCTCGGATATGTAGGATACTACAAGAGGTTCATCAAAAATTTCAGTAATAAAGCTTCTCCTCTTTTAACCTTGATTTCCAAATATGTAGATTATTGTTGGACCCTGAACTGCCAACCTTTTGAAAAAATAAAAGAGAAACTCTTAATTTCTCCTATACTACAAGGTCCCAATTGGGCTCTTCCATTTCACATTCACACTGATGCATCAAACAAGTCTGTAGGAGCAGTCTTAGGACAATATGAAGAAAACAAACCTTATAATATTTATTTCATAGGTAAACATTTGGATGGTGTAGAGCTCAACTATACTATTAAAGAAAAGGAATTCTTATCATTAGTTCATCCTCTCAATAAATTCAAACACTATGTTATAGGGTGTAAATTTTTTGTACATACAGATCATGCTACCGTTAGATACTTGATGAACAAACCTGATGTAAATGGTAGAATGATTAGATGGTTTTTTTTATTACAACAATTTGATCTAACTATAATCCTATAAAGAAAAGTGTATTTGCATATTTTATACCAATGTTGATTATTCCTATTGAATAAGGAATGATTGATGACCAGTTTCCATATGAGCACCTCTTTTTCATATCAACACAAACCACTTGGTTTTCTAATATAGAAAATTATATAATAACAGTGAAATTTCCTTAATAATTCCCCTGCAGGGAGAGATGCAATATTGTTTGAAATAGTTCAGTATACTCTTGGGTAGCAGGCTATCTGTTCAAAATTTTCCCAGAACATATTTGGAGAATATGCATAAGAGAAGATGAGGTGAATGATATCCTACATGCTTTCCATGATGAACCATGTGGAGGAAATTACACAACAAAGAGGACAACTTACAAGATCCTACAAGCATGATACTATTGGCCAAACCTACATAATGATGCTCAACAATACACTTCACATTGTGGTGAGTTTCAAAGAATGGGGAAACCTACAAAGAGGAATGAGATGCCTTTACATCCCCAAGTATCATTGGAACCATTTGAAAAATGGGATATGGACTTCATAGGCCCAATTTATCCTCCATTAGGAAAAAATAAGCACATATTTCTATGTACAGACTATATGACAAAATGGGATGCAGTCAAAGCTATGAAATATGTCACTGAATCTAATGTAGCTTCATTCCTCCAAGAATGCATATTCTCGAGGTTTGGGTATTCAAGAGAGATAGTCACAGATCAAGGACCTAAATTTGCATCCATACTTATTGACAAAATCACAAAGCAACATAGCATCTTCCACATGAAATCAATACCTTACCAGCCATAAGAAAATGACCAAGATGAAGTCACCAACCGATATCTAGAAAACATCCTCACCAAAAAAATGAGCATGAACAATAAATATAGGTCAAAGAAACTCATAGAAGTAGCATGGGCATACAACATTACATGGAAAACTACCACATGGATTACTCCCTTTGAGTTATTCTATGGTAAGAAATCCATGCCCTCTATTGAATTTGAATATTAGATATTGATAGCAACAACTGAATTACACATGAATTTACAATCAACACAAAGAGAAAGATTGAGTCATCTAAATGACTTAGATGAGTACAGGATGCAAGCCCTCTTCATCATTGAAGTAGTATAGCATGAAAGAAAATACTGGCATGATAAATATATTAATAATAGCAAGTTCAAAGAAGGGGACTGGGCTCTGTTATATGACTCGAGATTTAAGGACTTCAAGGGAAAGATGATGACTAGGTGGTTAGGAACCCACATTATTGAGAAATTTTATGATAATGGTTCACTCCAGATCATAACCATTGATGAAGAAAGAATACCTTTGATGGAAAATGGATTCAGAATAAAGGTTTACGAAAAACCACTGAAAAAACAAGAGTTAATATAAATAGAGAGGATACAAATTTGGATGTGATTGATAACAAATATGCTCTCAATCCATCCCAATAAAAAATATGAAAAAAAATAATAAAATCCTCGATGAAAACCTCCCACGGGAATCTAGGACAGATTTGTGGATGAAAACCTACAATAGAGGTAGTATCATATCCGAGGAATAAATAAATATCCTCATCAATAAAACCTCCTAGAGGTTGGATGAGGCAAGGCATTGGTGAAAACCAATGATGGAACTTCTGCCTTGAGAAAAAAAAAAGAGAAGAAAAAAAATATTTTAGGGTACTAATATTTTGTTTTCCAGGTACCGAAGACACCATTTGGAGTAATCATCTACACAAGAAGAAATAAATAAATAGTCAGCAACCAGAAAATAAAAGAGGTAAGAATCATTTTAGTTTGCCTACACTTCACATGACATCTTCCATACAAAACATTTTCCATCATCTCCATTATCCTTGTTTTTATTTTCATCATTCATCAATACCACTTTCCATACTCAAAAAATTATATTTCACATTTTTTTTTCAATAAAAATAACCTATAGGAACATCCTACATATTTCTACAAGAGCATTCTATAATATTCTACAAGATAAACCTACAGGACCATATCTAGTAGAAATGGCAAACATTCAAGGGTCAAAATCAATATCAACAATCAGTTTATCAACATCAACAACACAACAACATTCTCCAACCATTTCAACATCAAAATCAACAATCGAGAAAGAAAAATCACATTTCTATAAGATACTCTGTATCCTATAGAAAACATTCAGAATTTATAGGATGCTCTGTATCCTATAGAACAATTGTAGAACTAATTTCAAAGAACATTTTAAGAGGACCTGAACATAATCAAGTAACCAATCTCCATTGCAATTACTCCAGCCACCTGCATAAAGAAAAATTAAGATGCATGCAAAGGTAATCAAGGTAGCACAATAATCTCTCCTCTCAACATTTATTTAATCTTCATACAATTTTATCCATGCTTATTTCATATGGTCTAAGCAATTATAAAGTATAAATATGGTGATGAAAATGAGGACATTCACATCTTGTCAGTTTGGGGTGGCCATAATTTTTGCCAAGATTAAATTAGCATGTGGATATTGAGTAATTTAAGTGGAGGATCATTTCTATGAGTTGAGAGAACGAATTAAGGAGTAGTAAAAACATCAAGTCGATAGTTGTGACAAGACAATATTCCAATCCAAAATTTAGGGGAATAACTCAAAGTTAAAGAGGACTTAGAGCACAATTTTGAAATTTGAAAGGAAGAAGAGGTGGTTCAAGCTATGCGAGAGAAATAAGACGAGCTCGCAAGTCAGGAAGTGAAGCAACACACCCAACCAAATAATTACAAGATGATCTAGGAATATAATCGCTACAAGTAGTCGTGAAACCATCATAAGAAAAGAAATATCTCTACAGTTGTAAAAATATTCTTAGCATTTGTTGCATTTTGATTCAATCTTTATGGTTTACAGACTTATGGTCATTGATGGTGGTTTATATGGGTTAATGAACAAAAGAATCATATCATGTAGAAACCTGATTTTCACAATCATATTCTTTTAGAACACAATTTATAAAATAACCAACTCTCCATGTGTTAAATTCTTCTTGGATATTTTCAAAATTATTGTGTTTACAAACTCATGGTCGAATTATTTCAACACTAGAATTTGTGTGAGTCTTTGAAAAATGCATCCTATAGAAACACGAATTACACAATTCTTGTATAAATATGTTTCTATAGGAATAACTATAGAGAAAATATATTGACCTTGAAGTTGTTAAGAAAACCCTTGCTGTAATTTTATCTACCATGTTTTTCGAAAAGCAAAACCCGAGTTGTCATACTCTCTAAGGAACAATTCAAATTGAACACTCTAGAGGACACTAGTAAAAAGTCTTCTCTTATTTTCTTCCTTCAATGACTCAACTCATCATCCATGATAAGTTAACGCATAAACATTAACCATGGGAGTTGGATTCAAAAGGAGAGAGCCAATACATCCTTCTAGAGTTTATGAGAATCTTGATATAGTAGAAATATTCCAAAGATGTAATTGACTGGGATGATTTGAAAGACTCAAATGATATGATCATGAGGTAGCCATAGAGATTTTATAGAATTTCTATAATATATAATAACATGAATATGCGACCATAGTAAGGGGACTTGTAACAAGAATTAATGAAGCCTCCATCAGCAGGGTATCTAGTCTTCCCTTGGCCCTCCCTTGGGATAAAGAAGAGATACAAGAATCCATTAATGCAAAGAAGGCATTCTTCCTCCCAAATGAAAAACCTGATGAGGACAAAAATGACATTAAAAGGGAAAGACTCCCTCATCCATGGCCAGAGGTGGCCTATCATATCATCAAATGAATCACATGTGAGGGTAGGATGAGTGTAGTCTATGCTTACCACTTCATACTATTATACCATCTTAGACATCTTCCAAATCAAGAACCACACAAGAACCTGAGCATCCCTTACTTCCTCATGCAATCATTAAAGGAAATGAGACTCAAAGTAAAGAAGGGAAACCAAGAGTTTGTAGCACATTATGTGGACTCATAAGATTGATAGTTTTAGATTCCCTCAGACAATTAAAGGACATAATTTTGTGGGAATGTTTCATAAATATGGATCTGGAAGAATTTGAATAGGCACAAGCAACAATGAGTGAGGAGGAGAGGAAAAATGGAAAATAACCTCAAAATATCACCAGGACCAAAACATCAAAACAAAAAAAGAAGGATAAAAAGAAGAAGATAGATGAAAAATACAAGGAAGTGGTTGATGCTTTAACCACTCTAGTGACCCTTAATGTCATCCCCTTGAAAATAACTAGTGAAAAATGGGTGTAGCCCAAAATAAGAAGGACCAACAAAATAAAGAGTCAAAAGAAGAAATTCCCAGTGATAGCCACTCCATTTACCATTACATCCCAAGTGGAAGAGGTTAAGGATTATCCTAGTCCAAAATTACCAAAAGAAACAAGGTGGAAGGAACCTCAAGAGGATACAATGGTGAAAGAATAAAAACCACTTGAAGGAACCTCTAAAACAAAAACCCGTATGGAAAACCTCCTCTATGAAATCTTTTTAGAATTGGAGAAGGCCAAGGTTGATGTCATCAAATGGATAAGGGTGGAAGATGACAATAATGGAAAATAGAAAGAGGAGGCTTCTCAAGAATTGGAATAGAAGCTCCAACTTATGTAGGAAAATTTCTAAATTATGACTATGCATAAAGTGGAATAAAACAAGAAGTTGAGAGTGAAAACCAAAAGCTGCAACAACAACTGATCAAGGCAAGAAGAGATCTTCATGAGAAGAATGAATAGGTGGAAATTATGGAATTTATAGTCAAGATAATAGATAAAGTGTTTATAGACATGTTGTAATTCATACCACCAGCTAGGACATATACATTGTTCCTAAAAGAGCAGTGGCATAAGAATAAAATTGCACACTTGGATAAATTTATGAAATTCAATATTGATACCCCCAAAGATTTCTTAGATGAATATCAGGGTTGTAACATGGATAAAAGAGATAGACTCTGTGAATTATACCTACATAACCTCATCTTTCCACACCCCTACAATTGGAATCCCAATCCATATGTGGGGGATGTCCAATTGATGGCCTTTGCATCATGGCTAAGGCATGAGGAAATGAGGGAAGATAAATTGAAGAAGTATAAGGGAGGAGAAATACAAACACCTTTGTGGATCATAGCTAAGGCTGCCAGACCTAGGGATTTCATAAACAACCATCACAACCTCTC
Source organism: Picea engelmannii (assembly GCA_009831015.1). Taxonomy (NCBI): domain Eukaryota; kingdom Viridiplantae; phylum Streptophyta; class Pinopsida; order Pinales; family Pinaceae; genus Picea; species Picea engelmannii. Next base: position 967,788 of record ML780792.1, read on the forward strand.
TTTGTATAGGGATGTAGCCCTAGGATGGACAACCAAGCGAAGTGAAGAAATAACCCATTTAGATGACTCACTGAAATTATTGGGAGAAGGGTCATCAAAGTCTTGCCACATTATATGACACTCCTTTCCTCATGATTTTCCAATTAGAGAACCTCAATCCCCCAATATCTTGCAACTTTCCCTCCTAAGGACACCTTGGTACAAAGAAGGTTTAAGGAAAATGGAGACTAATTGGATAGGGTGTAGGATGAACCCTCCACTTCTTCTACTTGTAGAACCTATGTATTATCTCAACCTAAGAAGGGAAGAAGAAGAATGGGCCATAATTGTGAAGTATAAAGGATACCATCAATAGAAATATATCACCAGGTATGTGGAATGGGATGTGAGGAAAGAGTTCAACAATCAACAACATCTTAGTGAACAACAACAAGATGTTGAAAAACAAAATGTTAGTTAACAACAATAGGATGTTGAACAACAACATCTTAGTGAAAAACAACATGATTTTGAATAACAAAATCTTAGTGAACAACAACAGGGTACAAGGCATCGACAATAGCAGTAGTAGTAAGAATAGACGAACAAAATTTTGTTGCGCAAAGGGTGTGCAAATTTTCAGTTGGGGGGTGATGATGAGCCAAATTATTGGTTATTACAAAGGCTCATATTTGGCACATTTTTCCACCAAAACATGACTTCATATTTTGTTTTGACCATATTTAAATAGTAAGTCATGGATATTTTGCATATTGCTTAGTGAATGTGCGGTGAAGTAGATTTTTGTGTATAATGTGACTTTTTTCTCTAATTTTTTTTCCAAATATGTGTATTCCACCAATCACGTCAAACTTCAAGATTTGGACGTTCCAACACCCTAGAAACAAGGGATTTTGTCTCCCTCCAAGTTTTTCCATCCAAGGATCAAGGGACATTGTCTCCACCTACCTCCAAGAGAGCTCCTTGTGCATTAATGACTACTCCTGATCAACAATATTTGGAGATACAGATGTAATGTGATGATATCCCTAATTTACTCACTTCTCTCCTCGATATAGGAAGGGAGGTCAAACTCTCAAGCTATGCATATACCTCTAGTCTAGGAGATCAAAGGGGGAGAGATAGGGAGAATTTTGGAGAAGTATTGTATTAATACTTTTTGTGTTGAATAATTTTGTTAAAGGGTCAAGAGACTTATTTTTCTTGATGTATTATTGATATTCATGAAACAAATATGGTTTTTCCTTCAGTTCATTAAAGTTTTCGTTTCAGATCCTTGTACTTCTTGGGTAGGGCCCACTAAAGAGGGATCAAAGACCCTATTAAATTTTCTATAGTTTTCATGCATGATAATTAGTGATTAGATAGTAATTCATTCCCTTTTTAATTTTAATATAGCTTTACATGATCAATCACAACTTTTGTTAATATTATCACTAACTAGCTAGTTACAACACACATCTTGTAGAAATTTTCAATAGCCTTTTGGAGAACTCTTAAGTGCCCCCCAAGGCCAAGAACCTTAGATCCATTTGATTTTATTATAGTCTAGATTTATTCATGATTTTAAAGACTTACACTACCTTTTTATACCTCAGTACTGCTTCATGTAGAAACTATACAGTTCGTATAGAAATCTCTTGTAGGACGGTTTTAGTTTTATATTTCATTTTATCTTTTCAGTTTTATATTTCATTTTGTATTCATCTTATTTTCATGAAAACATCAATAAATAATAAAAATACATATAGATTGCTATTGATCAAAGGGTTAGATAATTAGATTTTTTTACTCATGCATTAGTGTAGGTTTATTTCAATAACATCTTTTTTTCATGACTGAGATTGAACTCATCTTTTGTTCTCAGTTTAATGTTGATGATTCATCATCCTTTACTGCCATTAGAATAATCTATTTTCATTCAATCCATATTAGTTGTACTTTCATATTGGTTTGTTTTCCTTCAAGCAATAGTTCAGAGTTGCTTTTTAACATTTTTATTTTATGCATCATTCCACCTTTGATCAGTCTCAGAACTTTGATACTGATAAATGCATAATGCACACATAGTGCATAGCACCTCTTAAGTTTGTATGAACCTTGGCTTGAAAAATTAAAGTAAGGAACCAATGGTACAGTGGATTATTGCAACTATTCCTAGGGACATCCACAAGTTTTTACCTCCCATCTTACCTTCTTCACTCCTTCTAATCTTAAATGTTTGAACAAACAAAAAGATTTCAAAACTAATTTCTTTAGTGCCTCCCCAACAACGACACCGAAAATATTCTCTTAATTTATTTGTATAAAATAATAAATTTATCATATCAATCTAGGATCAGTATACTTGTGAGGAATAATCACTATATGTGAGGGAATTAGCTTCAAAATACACACTAGAGTGAAATCCAATTTGAAATTCAATCACTAACTAATATAGGAAGTGCAATATAATATAATATTGAGAAATTCAAAGCAAATCTAATTCTTCCAGCCTTATTTTGTCACACTTCCAAAGCTAGTAAAACAAGTTGTTAAGTGAAATGTGCCACTAAGGTGTTATCTTCACAACAATACTCTGTCAACTAGTGAGATCAAAGTTTTGAAAGAATATTTTAACAAACATGCTAAAATAAGAAGTCTTAAATGAAATATAATTCTTTCAACCTTCTATTATCACAGTTCCAATGGTAGAAAGTAAGGTCATGAAGTGAAATGTCCCACTAAGGTGTACTCTTCACAACAATACTCTGTCAACTAGTGAGATAAAGGTTTTGAAACAAGGTTTTAACATACATGCTGAAAAAAGAAGTATTAAATGAAATCTAATTATTTCAACCTTCTATTGCCATATTTCTAATGGTATAAAACTAGGTTGTGAAGTGAAATTTTCCACTAAGGTGTGCTCTTCACAACAATACTCTGTCAACTAGTGAGATCAAGTTTTTGAAAGAAGATTTTAAGTAAATAAGTGAAATAGTTCTAACCTTTCCAATTACTTAATTTCAAAATAAACTATAATATTCAAAACGAAATCAAAATGAATCTTTCAATTCAAATTTGAAATTAAAATGTTATGATAGAAACAAGAAAAGAAAACAAAACACTTACAAAACGAGGATGCAGAAAATGAAACTTATGCATAACAATATAAAAAGTGTCATGTACCAAGACAAGGGGGGCCTCCAGGCTTGGTTCATGCATAGAAAAAAGAGGGAGCTAGATGGAAAAGATCAAAGATTCTATAAAATCATTAAATTGAGTACAAAATTGAGTGGTAGAAGAAGTTTACCATACAATTTGAATTCCCCCCTAGGCTTCCAAATGAGGTTTATTTATACAATAAAATATGTAACCATAATCCAAGAAAGAATCTCTCCAATAATTACATAACTATTAGATCCTAAAAATACTAATTCGTCCAATATTTGGTGAGGATCCCACGATTTCATGAAGAAATTAGAATTGTATTTTTTTGCTGTAAAATTTGTTGCAGAGTGGTTGAGTTGACCATACATTGACTAGTATGTTTTTGGCTCATTCTTGTGCATCCAAGAGGTCATGATCCATGCCATGGAACCAAGGAACACGCTCCAAGTTCTCACTTCATGCAGATAACCCTGCACATATCTTGATGAATGAGAAATTACAAGATCTTCTCTGTTATGGTAAAAGATGATCAAATTTGAATTGTTAACGTTGATTTTAATCAATTAAAAAAAAAAAAAAAGTTTACCTATTTATGCCTTGAAAAAATATTTATTAAGCCGAATTGAGTGGAGAATGTGGTTAAATGACGAGATATAGAGGAAAACATTTCATAGGTTAAATTCTTTTGGCTAACAAATTAGAGTGTTGGTAGCTAGTTTGACCACTGATAACCGAAGGATTGTGAAGCGAGGGTCTGATTTTTCATCTCCATGAATTCGAACACCTTGTTAAGTAGTGACTCTAGGTTGGCTAGCTTGTCATGGATGGTATCGATATTTTTTTCAGTATAGAAGTGGTTGAAGTCTATCTTATGTTGCAACTCATCACATAGAGTTTACAAATATGAGACTTTGGTGGATAGATATACACCTTGATGTGTATCCATAGATATATGGGTCCACAAAAAAAATGTTACTAGAGATACCATTGCAATTAGAACTATGTCTTGGGTCTATTGAGATGGATGCTTGATAGTGGCGTGGGTGGGTCCACTAAAAATACTTACTAGAGAATGGTGTCATGATGATCAACTTAATGCATTTATTGAGAGATGTATCACATAAGTATTATTTAATTATTTATTTATTTTATTTTTCTATTACTACTAGTGGAGTTTTACTCTTTCTTAAATATTACTGTGCTGATAGAATTCCCAAAATCTCAATACTGCAATTTATGTGGGAATTTCATGGACTAGCAATAAAGGATAGAGTTTTTAGGGTCTTGAGTGCAAGGGAGTGCTAGGTGCTATAAATATGTGATTGATTTGAAATGGATAAATATATAATTTTTCATATATCTTGGTGCTTTGTGGGAGTAAAAATTGGAGGATATGGCTTGCAGGGCCCATGTTAGTGGCAGGACCTATTTTTTAGATTTGGGGTTTGGAACCTTTGAAATACATTTTGAATCATTAAATATAAATTTTTGGGGTCAAACTTTGCGACCATAGTATGCATCCTCTCAACATTTTTATACACATTAAGATATTTCAAATGATGTTAAAATCACCTGAATTGGAGCTCATATTGTTATGGGAAAAATGCTCACAGGGATCTCACGGAATGAACAGTAAGATCTCCTTGGGATCTTCCCTTGATACTAGACAAAAGAGGGGTGGATTCCTATGGTTTTCTAGATACAAGTAAATTATTTCCTTTTGACCAAGAAGGATATTGATGTTAAATTTTATATTGACGGTTCTCCTAGCATGCCCCAACTATTGTAGCTCATGATATCTAGCTACAGCTCCTGCAATCTTGCTTCCTGCACACAAGGATAAAAAAAACACCTATATATTATCCTTCTAGTGTTAGGAAACCAAATTCACTAGATCTATCTAGATCTATTTCTTATAAGATCAGATCTAAATTACTCATGCATTAAACAAAAATAATCTTGAGGAAAACCAATGATCCACTAATGAATTTAAGAGAAATACATCAAACTCATACCTTGGTTATTGATGCTTCCTCCTA
>ML780792.1:973076-1022340 GCA_009831015.1 Picea engelmannii
CATATTTGGAGAATATGCATAAGAGAAGATGAGGTGAATGATATCCTACATGCTTTCCATGATGAACCATGTGGAGGAAATTACACAACAAAGAGGACAACTTACAAGATCCTACAAGCATGATACTATTGGCCAAACCTACATAATGATGCTCAACAATACACTTCACATTGTGGTGAGTTTCAAAGAATGGGGAAACCTACAAAGAGGAATGAGATGCCTTTACATCCCCAAGTATCATTGGAACCATTTGAAAAATGGGATATGGACTTCATAGGCCCAATTTATCCTCCATTAGGAAAAAATAAGCACATATTTCTATGTACAGACTATATGACAAAATGGGATGCAGTCAAAGCTATGAAATATGTCACTGAATCTAATGTAGCTTCATTCCTCCAAGAATGCATATTCTCGAGGTTTGGGTATTCAAGAGAGATAGTCACAGATCAAGGACCTAAATTTGCATCCATACTTATTGACAAAATCACAAAGCAACATAGCATCTTCCACATGAAATCAATACCTTACCAGCCATAAGAAAATGACCAAGATGAAGTCACCAACCGATATCTAGAAAACATCCTCACCAAAAAAATGAGCATGAACAATAAATATAGGTCAAAGAAACTCATAGAAGTAGCATGGGCATACAACATTACATGGAAAACTACCACATGGATTACTCCCTTTGAGTTATTCTATGGTAAGAAATCCATGCCCTCTATTGAATTTGAATATTAGATATTGATAGCAACAACTGAATTACACATGAATTTACAATCAACACAAAGAGAAAGATTGAGTCATCTAAATGACTTAGATGAGTACAGGATGCAAGCCCTCTTCATCATTGAAGTAGTATAGCATGAAAGAAAATACTGGCATGATAAATATATTAATAATAGCAAGTTCAAAGAAGGGGACTGGGCTCTGTTATATGACTCGAGATTTAAGGACTTCAAGGGAAAGATGATGACTAGGTGGTTAGGAACCCACATTATTGAGAAATTTTATGATAATGGTTCACTCCAGATCATAACCATTGATGAAGAAAGAATACCTTTGATGGAAAATGGATTCAGAATAAAGGTTTACGAAAAACCACTGAAAAAACAAGAGTTAATATAAATAGAGAGGATACAAATTTGGATGTGATTGATAACAAATATGCTCTCAATCCATCCCAATAAAAAATATGAAAAAAAATAATAAAATCCTCGATGAAAACCTCCCACGGGAATCTAGGACAGATTTGTGGATGAAAACCTACAATAGAGGTAGTATCATATCCGAGGAATAAATAAATATCCTCATCAATAAAACCTCCTAGAGGTTGGATGAGGCAAGGCATTGGTGAAAACCAATGATGGAACTTCTGCCTTGAGAAAAAAAAAAGAGAAGAAAAAAAATATTTTAGGGTACTAATATTTTGTTTTCCAGGTACCGAAGACACCATTTGGAGTAATCATCTACACAAGAAGAAATAAATAAATAGTCAGCAACCAGAAAATAAAAGAGGTAAGAATCATTTTAGTTTGCCTACACTTCACATGACATCTTCCATACAAAACATTTTCCATCATCTCCATTATCCTTGTTTTTATTTTCATCATTCATCAATACCACTTTCCATACTCAAAAAATTATATTTCACATTTTTTTTTCAATAAAAATAACCTATAGGAACATCCTACATATTTCTACAAGAGCATTCTATAATATTCTACAAGATAAACCTACAGGACCATATCTAGTAGAAATGGCAAACATTCAAGGGTCAAAATCAATATCAACAATCAGTTTATCAACATCAACAACACAACAACATTCTCCAACCATTTCAACATCAAAATCAACAATCGAGAAAGAAAAATCACATTTCTATAAGATACTCTGTATCCTATAGAAAACATTCAGAATTTATAGGATGCTCTGTATCCTATAGAACAATTGTAGAACTAATTTCAAAGAACATTTTAAGAGGACCTGAACATAATCAAGTAACCAATCTCCATTGCAATTACTCCAGCCACCTGCATAAAGAAAAATTAAGATGCATGCAAAGGTAATCAAGGTAGCACAATAATCTCTCCTCTCAACATTTATTTAATCTTCATACAATTTTATCCATGCTTATTTCATATGGTCTAAGCAATTATAAAGTATAAATATGGTGATGAAAATGAGGACATTCACATCTTGTCAGTTTGGGGTGGCCATAATTTTTGCCAAGATTAAATTAGCATGTGGATATTGAGTAATTTAAGTGGAGGATCATTTCTATGAGTTGAGAGAACGAATTAAGGAGTAGTAAAAACATCAAGTCGATAGTTGTGACAAGACAATATTCCAATCCAAAATTTAGGGGAATAACTCAAAGTTAAAGAGGACTTAGAGCACAATTTTGAAATTTGAAAGGAAGAAGAGGTGGTTCAAGCTATGCGAGAGAAATAAGACGAGCTCGCAAGTCAGGAAGTGAAGCAACACACCCAACCAAATAATTACAAGATGATCTAGGAATATAATCGCTACAAGTAGTCGTGAAACCATCATAAGAAAAGAAATATCTCTACAGTTGTAAAAATATTCTTAGCATTTGTTGCATTTTGATTCAATCTTTATGGTTTACAGACTTATGGTCATTGATGGTGGTTTATATGGGTTAATGAACAAAAGAATCATATCATGTAGAAACCTGATTTTCACAATCATATTCTTTTAGAACACAATTTATAAAATAACCAACTCTCCATGTGTTAAATTCTTCTTGGATATTTTCAAAATTATTGTGTTTACAAACTCATGGTCGAATTATTTCAACACTAGAATTTGTGTGAGTCTTTGAAAAATGCATCCTATAGAAACACGAATTACACAATTCTTGTATAAATATGTTTCTATAGGAATAACTATAGAGAAAATATATTGACCTTGAAGTTGTTAAGAAAACCCTTGCTGTAATTTTATCTACCATGTTTTTCGAAAAGCAAAACCCGAGTTGTCATACTCTCTAAGGAACAATTCAAATTGAACACTCTAGAGGACACTAGTAAAAAGTCTTCTCTTATTTTCTTCCTTCAATGACTCAACTCATCATCCATGATAAGTTAACGCATAAACATTAACCATGGGAGTTGGATTCAAAAGGAGAGAGCCAATACATCCTTCTAGAGTTTATGAGAATCTTGATATAGTAGAAATATTCCAAAGATGTAATTGACTGGGATGATTTGAAAGACTCAAATGATATGATCATGAGGTAGCCATAGAGATTTTATAGAATTTCTATAATATATAATAACATGAATATGCGACCATAGTAAGGGGACTTGTAACAAGAATTAATGAAGCCTCCATCAGCAGGGTATCTAGTCTTCCCTTGGCCCTCCCTTGGGATAAAGAAGAGATACAAGAATCCATTAATGCAAAGAAGGCATTCTTCCTCCCAAATGAAAAACCTGATGAGGACAAAAATGACATTAAAAGGGAAAGACTCCCTCATCCATGGCCAGAGGTGGCCTATCATATCATCAAATGAATCACATGTGAGGGTAGGATGAGTGTAGTCTATGCTTACCACTTCATACTATTATACCATCTTAGACATCTTCCAAATCAAGAACCACACAAGAACCTGAGCATCCCTTACTTCCTCATGCAATCATTAAAGGAAATGAGACTCAAAGTAAAGAAGGGAAACCAAGAGTTTGTAGCACATTATGTGGACTCATAAGATTGATAGTTTTAGATTCCCTCAGACAATTAAAGGACATAATTTTGTGGGAATGTTTCATAAATATGGATCTGGAAGAATTTGAATAGGCACAAGCAACAATGAGTGAGGAGGAGAGGAAAAATGGAAAATAACCTCAAAATATCACCAGGACCAAAACATCAAAACAAAAAAAGAAGGATAAAAAGAAGAAGATAGATGAAAAATACAAGGAAGTGGTTGATGCTTTAACCACTCTAGTGACCCTTAATGTCATCCCCTTGAAAATAACTAGTGAAAAATGGGTGTAGCCCAAAATAAGAAGGACCAACAAAATAAAGAGTCAAAAGAAGAAATTCCCAGTGATAGCCACTCCATTTACCATTACATCCCAAGTGGAAGAGGTTAAGGATTATCCTAGTCCAAAATTACCAAAAGAAACAAGGTGGAAGGAACCTCAAGAGGATACAATGGTGAAAGAATAAAAACCACTTGAAGGAACCTCTAAAACAAAAACCCGTATGGAAAACCTCCTCTATGAAATCTTTTTAGAATTGGAGAAGGCCAAGGTTGATGTCATCAAATGGATAAGGGTGGAAGATGACAATAATGGAAAATAGAAAGAGGAGGCTTCTCAAGAATTGGAATAGAAGCTCCAACTTATGTAGGAAAATTTCTAAATTATGACTATGCATAAAGTGGAATAAAACAAGAAGTTGAGAGTGAAAACCAAAAGCTGCAACAACAACTGATCAAGGCAAGAAGAGATCTTCATGAGAAGAATGAATAGGTGGAAATTATGGAATTTATAGTCAAGATAATAGATAAAGTGTTTATAGACATGTTGTAATTCATACCACCAGCTAGGACATATACATTGTTCCTAAAAGAGCAGTGGCATAAGAATAAAATTGCACACTTGGATAAATTTATGAAATTCAATATTGATACCCCCAAAGATTTCTTAGATGAATATCAGGGTTGTAACATGGATAAAAGAGATAGACTCTGTGAATTATACCTACATAACCTCATCTTTCCACACCCCTACAATTGGAATCCCAATCCATATGTGGGGGATGTCCAATTGATGGCCTTTGCATCATGGCTAAGGCATGAGGAAATGAGGGAAGATAAATTGAAGAAGTATAAGGGAGGAGAAATACAAACACCTTTGTGGATCATAGCTAAGGCTGCCAGACCTAGGGATTTCATAAACAACCATCACAACCTCTCTTTGTATAGGGATGTAGCCCTAGGATGGACAACCAAGCGAAGTGAAGAAATAACCCATTTAGATGACTCACTGAAATTATTGGGAGAAGGGTCATCAAAGTCTTGCCACATTATATGACACTCCTTTCCTCATGATTTTCCAATTAGAGAACCTCAATCCCCCAATATCTTGCAACTTTCCCTCCTAAGGACACCTTGGTACAAAGAAGGTTTAAGGAAAATGGAGACTAATTGGATAGGGTGTAGGATGAACCCTCCACTTCTTCTACTTGTAGAACCTATGTATTATCTCAACCTAAGAAGGGAAGAAGAAGAATGGGCCATAATTGTGAAGTATAAAGGATACCATCAATAGAAATATATCACCAGGTATGTGGAATGGGATGTGAGGAAAGAGTTCAACAATCAACAACATCTTAGTGAACAACAACAAGATGTTGAAAAACAAAATGTTAGTTAACAACAATAGGATGTTGAACAACAACATCTTAGTGAAAAACAACATGATTTTGAATAACAAAATCTTAGTGAACAACAACAGGGTACAAGGCATCGACAATAGCAGTAGTAGTAAGAATAGACGAACAAAATTTTGTTGCGCAAAGGGTGTGCAAATTTTCAGTTGGGGGGTGATGATGAGCCAAATTATTGGTTATTACAAAGGCTCATATTTGGCACATTTTTCCACCAAAACATGACTTCATATTTTGTTTTGACCATATTTAAATAGTAAGTCATGGATATTTTGCATATTGCTTAGTGAATGTGCGGTGAAGTAGATTTTTGTGTATAATGTGACTTTTTTCTCTAATTTTTTTTCCAAATATGTGTATTCCACCAATCACGTCAAACTTCAAGATTTGGACGTTCCAACACCCTAGAAACAAGGGATTTTGTCTCCCTCCAAGTTTTTCCATCCAAGGATCAAGGGACATTGTCTCCACCTACCTCCAAGAGAGCTCCTTGTGCATTAATGACTACTCCTGATCAACAATATTTGGAGATACAGATGTAATGTGATGATATCCCTAATTTACTCACTTCTCTCCTCGATATAGGAAGGGAGGTCAAACTCTCAAGCTATGCATATACCTCTAGTCTAGGAGATCAAAGGGGGAGAGATAGGGAGAATTTTGGAGAAGTATTGTATTAATACTTTTTGTGTTGAATAATTTTGTTAAAGGGTCAAGAGACTTATTTTTCTTGATGTATTATTGATATTCATGAAACAAATATGGTTTTTCCTTCAGTTCATTAAAGTTTTCGTTTCAGATCCTTGTACTTCTTGGGTAGGGCCCACTAAAGAGGGATCAAAGACCCTATTAAATTTTCTATAGTTTTCATGCATGATAATTAGTGATTAGATAGTAATTCATTCCCTTTTTAATTTTAATATAGCTTTACATGATCAATCACAACTTTTGTTAATATTATCACTAACTAGCTAGTTACAACACACATCTTGTAGAAATTTTCAATAGCCTTTTGGAGAACTCTTAAGTGCCCCCCAAGGCCAAGAACCTTAGATCCATTTGATTTTATTATAGTCTAGATTTATTCATGATTTTAAAGACTTACACTACCTTTTTATACCTCAGTACTGCTTCATGTAGAAACTATACAGTTCGTATAGAAATCTCTTGTAGGACGGTTTTAGTTTTATATTTCATTTTATCTTTTCAGTTTTATATTTCATTTTGTATTCATCTTATTTTCATGAAAACATCAATAAATAATAAAAATACATATAGATTGCTATTGATCAAAGGGTTAGATAATTAGATTTTTTTACTCATGCATTAGTGTAGGTTTATTTCAATAACATCTTTTTTTCATGACTGAGATTGAACTCATCTTTTGTTCTCAGTTTAATGTTGATGATTCATCATCCTTTACTGCCATTAGAATAATCTATTTTCATTCAATCCATATTAGTTGTACTTTCATATTGGTTTGTTTTCCTTCAAGCAATAGTTCAGAGTTGCTTTTTAACATTTTTATTTTATGCATCATTCCACCTTTGATCAGTCTCAGAACTTTGATACTGATAAATGCATAATGCACACATAGTGCATAGCACCTCTTAAGTTTGTATGAACCTTGGCTTGAAAAATTAAAGTAAGGAACCAATGGTACAGTGGATTATTGCAACTATTCCTAGGGACATCCACAAGTTTTTACCTCCCATCTTACCTTCTTCACTCCTTCTAATCTTAAATGTTTGAACAAACAAAAAGATTTCAAAACTAATTTCTTTAGTGCCTCCCCAACAACGACACCGAAAATATTCTCTTAATTTATTTGTATAAAATAATAAATTTATCATATCAATCTAGGATCAGTATACTTGTGAGGAATAATCACTATATGTGAGGGAATTAGCTTCAAAATACACACTAGAGTGAAATCCAATTTGAAATTCAATCACTAACTAATATAGGAAGTGCAATATAATATAATATTGAGAAATTCAAAGCAAATCTAATTCTTCCAGCCTTATTTTGTCACACTTCCAAAGCTAGTAAAACAAGTTGTTAAGTGAAATGTGCCACTAAGGTGTTATCTTCACAACAATACTCTGTCAACTAGTGAGATCAAAGTTTTGAAAGAATATTTTAACAAACATGCTAAAATAAGAAGTCTTAAATGAAATATAATTCTTTCAACCTTCTATTATCACAGTTCCAATGGTAGAAAGTAAGGTCATGAAGTGAAATGTCCCACTAAGGTGTACTCTTCACAACAATACTCTGTCAACTAGTGAGATAAAGGTTTTGAAACAAGGTTTTAACATACATGCTGAAAAAAGAAGTATTAAATGAAATCTAATTATTTCAACCTTCTATTGCCATATTTCTAATGGTATAAAACTAGGTTGTGAAGTGAAATTTTCCACTAAGGTGTGCTCTTCACAACAATACTCTGTCAACTAGTGAGATCAAGTTTTTGAAAGAAGATTTTAAGTAAATAAGTGAAATAGTTCTAACCTTTCCAATTACTTAATTTCAAAATAAACTATAATATTCAAAACGAAATCAAAATGAATCTTTCAATTCAAATTTGAAATTAAAATGTTATGATAGAAACAAGAAAAGAAAACAAAACACTTACAAAACGAGGATGCAGAAAATGAAACTTATGCATAACAATATAAAAAGTGTCATGTACCAAGACAAGGGGGGCCTCCAGGCTTGGTTCATGCATAGAAAAAAGAGGGAGCTAGATGGAAAAGATCAAAGATTCTATAAAATCATTAAATTGAGTACAAAATTGAGTGGTAGAAGAAGTTTACCATACAATTTGAATTCCCCCCTAGGCTTCCAAATGAGGTTTATTTATACAATAAAATATGTAACCATAATCCAAGAAAGAATCTCTCCAATAATTACATAACTATTAGATCCTAAAAATACTAATTCGTCCAATATTTGGTGAGGATCCCACGATTTCATGAAGAAATTAGAATTGTATTTTTTTGCTGTAAAATTTGTTGCAGAGTGGTTGAGTTGACCATACATTGACTAGTATGTTTTTGGCTCATTCTTGTGCATCCAAGAGGTCATGATCCATGCCATGGAACCAAGGAACACGCTCCAAGTTCTCACTTCATGCAGATAACCCTGCACATATCTTGATGAATGAGAAATTACAAGATCTTCTCTGTTATGGTAAAAGATGATCAAATTTGAATTGTTAACGTTGATTTTAATCAATTAAAAAAAAAAAAAAAGTTTACCTATTTATGCCTTGAAAAAATATTTATTAAGCCGAATTGAGTGGAGAATGTGGTTAAATGACGAGATATAGAGGAAAACATTTCATAGGTTAAATTCTTTTGGCTAACAAATTAGAGTGTTGGTAGCTAGTTTGACCACTGATAACCGAAGGATTGTGAAGCGAGGGTCTGATTTTTCATCTCCATGAATTCGAACACCTTGTTAAGTAGTGACTCTAGGTTGGCTAGCTTGTCATGGATGGTATCGATATTTTTTTCAGTATAGAAGTGGTTGAAGTCTATCTTATGTTGCAACTCATCACATAGAGTTTACAAATATGAGACTTTGGTGGATAGATATACACCTTGATGTGTATCCATAGATATATGGGTCCACAAAAAAAATGTTACTAGAGATACCATTGCAATTAGAACTATGTCTTGGGTCTATTGAGATGGATGCTTGATAGTGGCGTGGGTGGGTCCACTAAAAATACTTACTAGAGAATGGTGTCATGATGATCAACTTAATGCATTTATTGAGAGATGTATCACATAAGTATTATTTAATTATTTATTTATTTTATTTTTCTATTACTACTAGTGGAGTTTTACTCTTTCTTAAATATTACTGTGCTGATAGAATTCCCAAAATCTCAATACTGCAATTTATGTGGGAATTTCATGGACTAGCAATAAAGGATAGAGTTTTTAGGGTCTTGAGTGCAAGGGAGTGCTAGGTGCTATAAATATGTGATTGATTTGAAATGGATAAATATATAATTTTTCATATATCTTGGTGCTTTGTGGGAGTAAAAATTGGAGGATATGGCTTGCAGGGCCCATGTTAGTGGCAGGACCTATTTTTTAGATTTGGGGTTTGGAACCTTTGAAATACATTTTGAATCATTAAATATAAATTTTTGGGGTCAAACTTTGCGACCATAGTATGCATCCTCTCAACATTTTTATACACATTAAGATATTTCAAATGATGTTAAAATCACCTGAATTGGAGCTCATATTGTTATGGGAAAAATGCTCACAGGGATCTCACGGAATGAACAGTAAGATCTCCTTGGGATCTTCCCTTGATACTAGACAAAAGAGGGGTGGATTCCTATGGTTTTCTAGATACAAGTAAATTATTTCCTTTTGACCAAGAAGGATATTGATGTTAAATTTTATATTGACGGTTCTCCTAGCATGCCCCAACTATTGTAGCTCATGATATCTAGCTACAGCTCCTGCAATCTTGCTTCCTGCACACAAGGATAAAAAAAACACCTATATATTATCCTTCTAGTGTTAGGAAACCAAATTCACTAGATCTATCTAGATCTATTTCTTATAAGATCAGATCTAAATTACTCATGCATTAAACAAAAATAATCTTGAGGAAAACCAATGATCCACTAATGAATTTAAGAGAAATACATCAAACTCATACCTTGGTTATTGATGCTTCCTCCTATTCCTAGGCTCCCGATGCTCTTCCTTAGCCTCTTGATATTCTCTATCTATTCTGAAAACATAACCACCCTCAAAACTCTTCTCCCCATCTCCTTGATTTGGCCTCTTCTTATAGCATTTTAGAAGATATTAGAGATATTCCTTATGACATGTGAACTAGATGGATACAAATCATGGATAGGTGGATACAAGTCATGGATAGTTTTATAGCATGTAAACTAAGCAATTACAAGTCATAGATAGGCTTGATGGCATGTGAACTAAGAAATTACAAGTCATGCACAAGTTTCATGCTTAATTATGAGCTTTTTCCAACTTATTATGAAATTTTTTCTCAAGTTTCATGCTCAATTATGAGCTTTTCCCAACTCATTATGAACTTTATTTTCAATTATGAGTTTATTCTCAATTATGAAATAATTATTATTTCATAATTATGAAATTGTGACAAAACAATTATTCCCTCGTGAAATAATTATGAGAATTTCACTCAATTATGTAATTTTAGCCTCATAACATCTAATAACATGCTTTCACAACCTATGGTGAAAAATACAAGTATAACAGATGCCCCCCTAATGTGTGAAGTTAAGAAAGGAATGGATGACCGAAATACATTATGAAAATTCATGGTGATGAGTGGCATAAGGAAGGAACTCGAAGATCAAGGAACCAATGAGTACCTGCAATCAGAGATCAAGGATGAGAGCATATATAGACCAATCCCTTAGGTAGACATACTCATACTCAAAATGATCATGGTTTCCAAACAATACACTGCAAATCCATGAGATGAAATGCTAGACCATGGCCAAAAAAGAATACATAGTGTATCCCTGTCATCAATAATATCACAGCCATGAGACAATAAAATGTGGATCTATTTCATGAAGTCCATCATAGCCACTAGAAAATACATTGTGGATCTATGACATAGCATATGCTATAACCCTAAATTGCACCACACATGCTTACCTGGCATTAGGCCAACTCATATCCCTTCTTTGCCAAAACACTGTTGAACAACTCTTTGAAAATCCTCTTGAATAAAGGCCCACGTGCCCTAATCCATTACTGCACATGTGTACACGCTGGCTGACCCAAAACAACCCGCGTGGACCGACAAAAGCACGAAAAAAGGAAAGTTTCCGATGGAACAAAAAGCTATGGGTGAATTAACTGAAACTCTCAGCCATGCATGGCCGAGGGTTCATCCAAATACCAATATCCTTCTAGCCTATAAAAAATGGGTAGGGGTCCCATTTGGAAGAGGAAGAATAAAGAAAAGAAACTCTGCCCATTTACGTATTCCCATTGTCCCAACCCTTTATCCTTTCCTTGTGCCAAAGGAGATTCAAAGAAAAGCAGTTGAAGGACAGAAGAAGAGGAGCCCAGGATCAGGTTCAAGAAGCAGTTGTCGGTATCAACTTTTGTAAGTTGACTCATTTTAAGTAATAAAGAGAATGCTTTTCCCGTCCCAATTCATGAACTATTTATAGTTTGATCAGTATATGTTTGGATTTCTAACCCATTAGTATATAAGTAGTATGCATGCATAGTTGGTGCTTGTCTTGGATGCAGGTCATCTTTGGAAGGAGTATTGCAAACAAGTAATCAAGCACAATGGAGGATCGACATCAAACGTCGGTAACGAGGTAGGTTGATCTTTCCATGCATTTACTAAGAAAATGGGATTTAAATTTAGGGATGAAGGTAGAAAGTAATTTATATTCGGTCATATCTACATGCAAAATCTAAACTCTATTTGCTAGTCCATAGGGTGTTTTTCCCCAACAATAGAATTGGCGACCGTACTGAGGATATTCTCTAGGGTTCCTGGAATTTTCTTTAGTTTTTGGGTAGTTTAAAGACTAGTGTTTATTGTCTGTCTTTTATTTTCGTTTATGTAAGCTCTTAGCTAGTAGGGAGTCTGGTTTTCCATACCATCTTTCCCCGACTTTTGCTTGACTGTGTTTTTCGGGACCCATAGAGGTACACGCGGCTTGCACAAGGTCTGCATGCATGTACCTGCGCCCTATGCTCTTACAGCCCACGTGTGAATGCTAGCTATAGAGGTAGCAGTAGCGTGTAGAGTTCAGAGGACTTCAGAGGCAGTCATCCTCTTCCCTGTCAGAATCACACATTCTCAGGGGGTTTTATTGAATTCTATCTGAGTCTTGTTTTCTAGCAGTCCTATCTCAGATTGGTTTTGCTTTATCATTTTTTCCTTACATTATTTGTTTTTATGTTAGAAAGAGTATCCAAGCCTTCAAGGGATCCTAGTTATTAATATCGGTGGTCTCTTCCTGGTTTGGTCTGTCTGTTTTCATTTTTTCTCAGAGTTTAGATATACACGCGGCCTGTACAAGGTCAGCGTGTGTGTACACGCCCTCTTTCTCTGTTCAACGCGCGTTCGCACGCATGTTGTTTGAGTAACAGTCGCGTGCTTGTACATGCTACTTTTTGTTAAGTGTAAGGTAGTCATCCTCTCCCTTGATAAGAAGTATTCCTCTCAGGGGTTTGAATCTCTGTTTGAACAGTCAATAGCTTAGGATTAATTTTACTATTAGCTAAATTTTTCTCATAAAAATAAAAGAATTTTAAAGTTTTTTAGACAAGTGTGAGAGTCATTGTTTTTAGAATTGATAGTGTTTGATTTTCGACCTGATTCTTTGCGATCTGCGATTTAGGCCAGAATTGTTTTTCTTGTTTTTTTGCTTGTCGGTATTTTCCCTTTCTTGCTTTACTAGCATTTAAATAAATAAATAAATCTCTTTTCTTTTTTTATTTGGTTGAAGAGTGTGTTTCTGCATCATTAGCCAAGGAAAAGTCTTTTATTTCATAAGTTTTTACAGTTCACTTAGATCATAAGTATCTCGTAGTCGAGTGAAATTCTTTTGAGTTTGTTGTCCAAAATCTTAGAAAAATTAAAAAATATTTCTTTTGAAAAGTTGTTGAAATTTTGCATTCAGTAAAAGTTTTGCTTCCATCTTTTTCATTCATTTTTTCTTTCATCTTTTACACATCATCATTTTCACCCTCGTACCCCTTGACGTAATACAAAGACATAAAAGTAACGCTAATTTTAAAATCTACTAGACTTTTATGTTTATAGGGTTCACAAACTAGTTCAGGACTAGGGCCTTGGATTAGGTTGGAGAGAAAACTCTTCAAGGCCATTTTAAATCAAACATTGGAGTCTGAGATAGGGAGTGCCTAAGTCTAGTGTCGTGAAATTTATCTGGGACCCCCCTCTAACACAGGGGATAAACACGAGGTCGCTTGCAGAAAGGTAGCGGAGATAACCCTCCAAAGATGGACCAATCATAATAGAGAACACATATAGAGGGCTTGTTTTGGGAATCCGTCGTTTGCATTTTCCACGGGGCTTCGTGGGTCTCAAATCCATTCGAGGTCCTTAGTTTTCTTCCAGAAAATTTTCTCTTGATACCCTTGACAGGTTTCGGGCTCGATACCCTCCTCATTGTGGTCTACCCGACTTTTGACTGTACCTGCCTGGTGATTGTTTGCTAGTTGGAAACCTAGTTGCCAATCTTTTTAGGGACATACACAGGTGACTGCGGGGGTATACCGCGGTACCTAGGACAGACATTAGGCAACGCTTTACAGAGTACACCCAAAGGGTGCTTCCATGTTCGAGTTGTACTTGCACTGGTAAGTTGCTCTAGTGTTGGTTGTTGTAACTGTTCTTCCAATTAATTTAGTGGTTGCTTGTCTTATCTTCTAGGGATTTTTTTTTTTTTAGTGTGTGTTACTTTTGAACGTTTAGACTACCTTAGATTTTCTTGGATCTTCTCACACAGTGGACGATCCCGAGCTTCGCCAGTCATGAAGGCTTCTTGGCATGCCGCCGGTTACACTAGAGCCACCCCTGCCACCATTAAGGTGGAAGCTAGACCAACAAGGGTCTTTTGAAGCGACCAGGTTACAAACCATTGTGCCCGAACAACCCTCGGAGGAATTGACCATTTTGGACCTTGAAGAAACCGCTCTTAGCCTGGTTGAAACCCCAACCACTGATTTCTTGGCACCTTTCATTGTACCAATTCAATTTAACGAGCACCATACAGTGTCACACACAGCAATGGAAACAAATGTTGTTACTCCTTATGGGAATTCTTCAATTCCCACCACAGTTGTCACCACAGGAGAGATTTCATCTCCTAACCTAGCGTCGTTGGTCCGAGTCACCATGGGTTCGACCACAACTACTTCGCACAGTGGTCCGAGCCCGTCTTTGGCGACAACCACAACCCCTTTCACACCTAGTGCAACAGGCCCTCCGTTCTCATACGGGATCCCTAGTTTAGGTACAAGTCCTATACTTTCCTACTCCACTTTACAGAATTTGGGTCTGGAGGCAGGGATCTCTAGAGCTCCTCTGCAAGGTCACATGGGGGGAACTCCTGTCCCTTTTAATGCTTTTCCTTACGGAGGAGGTCATATCCCTCCTTCGTCCCATTCACTCGGTGGCTCGCATCAGCAATCTATCGGGCAACCTACACACAATAGTTTATTTGGAGAGGGGAGTCAAGGACCACCTTCGCATAGTATGCCAGTAGGTTCGACATCGTTTTCTTGGAACAAAACATTTGATAACAACACCTTCTCATCAACCGCTTTCCCGACTGGGGGCAACCCCATCTTTGGACAATATACTCCTGTGTAGGGTACTATTCCTGCACAGGGGGAAAACCTAGCAGGACCTTGGAATTCAGGGCAAGGATCCATTCCCTCCTATGGAATGTCGATCTGGGGTAATTCTTTCCACAATCAATGGAACCCCAGACAAGCTACTATGCCTATCCCTATGGGACTGGCATGGGGTAATCCTTCCCAAAGTCCTTTGAATACAATGCATTCCCAACAATCTATGTCCTATTTTGGAAATCAACCGATGATGTCTCCACATATGCAAAATCCTTACGCTAGCTAGGGCCATGGTTTCTACCAGAATCTAGGCTAGCAGCCAAACTTTTCCTGGCAACCTGGTGCCAGTCAAACTCCAGGCCCCTTTTTCCCAGGTTATCAGCAACAACCGAAACTACCATTCATGGCGACATTGCACTTGCCAGATTTGACAAAGTTGTTGAATGACCCTATTTGTCATGATCCACGTTGGCCTCCTATGTCGACGAAGTTACCTTTGGACATTCCAAAGTTCGAAGCCAAGCCTAATGAAGATCCAAGAGATCACGTGACCACCTTCCATCTTTGGTGCTCATTTAACTCATTAAAAGATGACTCCGTACAATTGTGATTGTTTCAACGTACTCTCATTGGGAGTGCCGCGAAATGCTACATTGAGCTCGATCGCTCAAGATACTCTTCTTTTGGAGAACTAGTGATGGCTTTCCTAAACCATTTCCAGTTACCTGTGAGATACGACATTGGCACAGAGTTGCTTGCCAATTTAGAACAGACAACAATGGACCATATCTCTAATCACATCTGAGAATGGAGACGCCGAAAGAGTCTAATCAAGGTACCAGTGCCACCATCATTCTTGCTTGAGTGGTTCCTTAAGTATTTGGTCCCGTATTTATCCAAAGACGTCGCGACGTACGGAGTTTTCTCGGAAGAAGATGCCATCATGAGGGCTCAACAGTTTGAGCTCATCTATTCTCAATCCAGTTTATTATACAACATCTTGCCAGATGCGCCACGTTCAATACTGGATAAAACTAGAAAGAGAGTTGGACCACATGCCGATGGTATTGTCGGTTCAACACAAACCAAGCTCGTTGAGCAATTGACAAAGCAGTTACAGCAGTTATCCATACAACACACAACGACCAGCCAAACTACTTCTTTGGCTGCTCCCCCTACCAAAACGTCGGAAGTACACACAGTGTAGTCGACTAACCCAAAGGCCACTTAGCAGCTTGAAGGGAAGAAAAAACAAGGAAAGAAGGGTAAGGGGGACAAAAAACCCAATGATAATTCTGGCAGGGACAACACTGCAAAACATAAGATGAGGTATCCATGTAACTTGTGCACGGAAGACCACCCGACCCATCTATGTTCTCGATTTGCAGAGGCCCAAAAATTTGTCACGCAACAACAAGAGGCGGTGTTGACTAATCCATTTCAACATGGGAAAAATCTAACTCAAGCCTCTGCAAGCATGGAAGGGGGCAGCCAAGAAACCTGCCCGCCTCAGAACAACCCTGCATCCACGAACGTATATATGGTAAAGGGTGATGCTTTTATATCGACTAGAGCACATGACTATAGTAAACCAAGCACTTCTAAGAAGGGTAAAGAAGATGAACTCCCATCTCTTCCTCTACAGATTGAGAATACGTTGGGAAAAACAATGACAAGCATTCCCAAAGGCGCATTTAAAAAATCTTCTCATAACCCAAACGCAAGGGCCACCCAGAACTACTCTGTGATGGAAGATTTATCACAAACCCCTTGTGCGATGTTCGCTTTGGAGGTCCTCCAAAGCTTCCCTTCTCCGAGGAAATCCTTGTTAACTGCTTTAGGATCTACCGAGACTTGTAATCCGGGTAAAATCATGTTGGATACAGCCGACTTAAAACCTCGTCTGCCTTACCACATAGCATTTCAGATAGTAGTGGCTTATCCCATGAAAACTTTTACTCAGAATATTTTCCGCACGGTGGTTGATGAGGGAACCTCGACATGCGTTATGTCATTGGCATGTTGGAAGGCCATTGACTAGCCCATTTTGTCTCTGTCACCTACTCTCCTCACCACTTTTGATGGTCGTTCGTTCCGACCACATGGTATCATTCCTTCTTTCCCATGAAGTTAGGAGGGAAGACCATGTGTGTCGAAGTAGAGGTAGTTGATGCTCCCCTTGACTATAACCTCTTGTTAGGATGGAGTTGGAATTATTCTATGAAATATGTGGTTGCTACAGTTTTCCAGGTCTTGTTGTTTCCACACGAGGGCCGGATAGTGACCATCGATCAATTTTCTTTCTCCAGACCTGACCCATCTTTTGGGGCATCCAAGGTCACGATGATTGATAATCTTCAACCAGGTGTCGTCAACGTAGGAGTTGGTTTGTGCCTATCCTTGATGGGTACCTTCGATTACCCACCTCCTCATGGCGATATCAAATTTATATCCAATCACCATAAGGTTGAGATTTTTTAAGTTTCGTCATTCCACACGACTTACTTCGAGGATCCCTGGATACTTCCTTCCCCATCAGGCCCGATGGACGATACAGGGCATGCAGACATGTCCATGCCCTTGTCTGTAGATGAAGTAGAATACTCTTTAGTCCAACAAGCTCCATCTCACACTGATCCGACTCCTGCACAAGAGTTAGATCCACTTCTAGAGCCTATTTGGGCTCATGGTTCTCTCACTAACACCGATTCGTTAGACTTAGTCTTTCCCTCTGACGAAGCAGTAATCGAAGAAATGACTAGTCCAGACAAACCTTGGGAAGATCTTCATCACATATCATATTTCCTCCCAGAGTTAAGCCGAATCGAAGTAGGAGAATTCACCGTGACTATGACTAGAGATAGGTCTTGTCATACTAATCCCTTAGCTACACAAAATATCTATGCTGAGGGTAATATGGCAACCATTGCTGAAACGATACCTATCAGTATATCCAGAACCCCTGGCGTCATAGACAATGTTTTCATCGGAGCATACAACTCCCCTGAGGAGATGCCAGGCATCAACCCATAAAGAGTTTATCATGAGCTAACTTTGTTTTTTTTCAAGCTCGCTTTGAGATCTGAAAGCAACATCCGGTGAGACTGCATTTATGCTTTTCAATCTCGTTTGGATTAACTGAGAAAAGTAACCATTATGGAGTCTTCTTTAAGTCCTTTTTAGACTCCTTCAAGATGAAAAGATTGTCGAGTGACCTTGTTTCTTCACACTCGTTCAATTGGTCCAGAAGAATGTTCCTTAAACGAGTCTTCTTTTAAACCCTTTTTAGACCCTCTAAACATGAAAAGATTGTCGAGTGATCTTGTGGCCTTTCATGCTTGTTAAACTAAAATTTGAAGTCACGTCTGTCCGGTGGTAGTTTACCCCTTTTTCAGTCCGGACGGTCAACTGTACGAATAAAGGTATACTCTATGGAACTTTCTTTCTTTAGAAGAGTACTCTCAGGTATAATTTTATCCCTTTTTTGGGCACGAGGGACTAAAATTATGAAAAAGGAACCCCCACAGAGTCCATAGTCAAGCTCTTTTCAGACTCCCTAAAATTGAAAAGATCACCGAGTGACTTTATTCTTTCACACTCGTTAAATTGGTCCAGAAGAATATTCCTGACGGAGTCCATAGTTAAGCCTTTTTCAGACCCCTTAAAAATGAAAAAATAGCCGAGTGATCTTGTCCTTGTCACACTCATTAAAATGGTTTTGAATCGACGTCTAATCGGTGCTAGTTTATCCTTTTTCGAACCAACTAGACTATCTTCGAAAAAGATATCCCAATGGAGTCTCCTTTTATATTTTTTCAGACTCTCTAAATATGAAAAACCACCGAGCTTACCTTCTTTGGGCTCATTAAACTTACGTCGAATGATGTTACCATTGTGTGTTTTGTTAACCGCATTTGCATACCCTATACACCAGCCTTGTAACAAGTTGCTTATGCATCTTAACACCTTTGGCCCCCGGAGGATTTTTCCCGAGTACCATTTTACTAGAACATCAGTCTTGTCCTTGTGCCTTGAGCTTGTATGTTTGCAACACTCATTCCTCCCTTGTAACATAATATTCCTTTATTCTTTTTCCACAATTATTGAAAAGAACAAAAAATCAAATATACCCCAAAAAGAGGAAGGGAAAAGTATTTTCTTTATTGGCAGCATAATGAGTCTCCCTTGGATAAATCACATCTGACCATTTTTTCATCAGACTATGGGATGTAGTACGACCTTAGGAAGATTTTTCTCGCTATATAGAGTTATTTCCTCCATCGTTTGGTTATCCTTCTAAACATATGGAGAGTTTGCATCGCCTCCTGCTTCGTAGAATTATGATTAACATACATGCTGCCTGAGTCTCATCATTTTTCATGCTATTATCCAAGGGAATTTTATCGCCAAGCTTGATTCAGCCCCTCTGCAATATGTCTCTTGTCCTCATGCCTAACCATCCTGAAACATCCAATTAAGTCCTTGTTCGAAATTACTGAAGCCTTCAGTTTGATCATCAAGATTATCAAGTCCATGACCGACGAGCCGTCGAAGACCTCTGGGTAGTGCATTCGTACACTTATATTACACTCCTACCCGAGTTTTGAATATTTTGAAGTTGTTTCTCGAGCCCTGAAGATCTCATCTCTAGCCATCAGGCCGAATCATCTTTTGGAAGATGAATACTCTATATGTATATCTTTCTTATTTCGAGATGTAGCTCCGATGTGTATTGTTCGCAACTACTCTTTATAGTTATTTGACATGGATCTACAGTGTATTTGATTGGTAGCCATGGTTCTATTTTATCCCGAGCATGGGTATGCCCGCCTCAGTGAGAAATTTGTTATTTTGCAGACGACACCTCCCGGTTCCTGATCCTTGGGCTCAATTGTTCAGCACATCAGTAAATATTTGTAATGTATTTCATCCATCAGATGCTCTTCTGACCTCACACATTAGGGGGCATCTATTATAACCCTAAATTGCACCACAAATGCTTACCTGGCATTAGGCCAACTCATATCCCTTCTTTGCCAAAAAACTGTTGAACAACTCTTTGAAAATCCTCTTGAATAAAGTCCCATGTGCCCTAATCCATTACTGCACTCATGTACACGCTGGCTGACCCAAAAAAGCCCGCGTGGACTGACAAAAGCATGAAAAAAGGAAAGTTTCCTACGAAACAAAAAGCTATGGGTGAGTTAACTGAAAATCCCGACCATGCATGGCTGAGGGTTCATCCAAATACCTAGCTCCTTCTAGCCTATAAAAGAAGGGGTAGGGGTCCCATTTGGAAGAGGAAAAATATAGCAAAGAAACTCTTCCCATTTACGTATTCCCATTGACCCGACCCTTTAGCCTTTCCTTGTGCCAAAGGAGATTCAAAGAAAAGCAATTGAAGGACAGAAGAAGAGGAGCCCAGGATTAGGTTCAAGGAGCGGTGGTCGGTCTCAACTTTTGTAGGTTGACTCATTTTAAGTAATAAAGAGAATGTTTTTCCCGTCCCAATTCATGAACTGTTTATAGTTTGATCAATATATGTTTGGATTTCTAACCCGTTAGTATATAAGTAGTATGCATGCATAGTTGTTGCTTGTCTTGGATGCAGGTCAACTTTGGAAGGAATATTGCGAACAAGTAATCAAGCACAACAGAGGATCGACATCAAACGCCGGTAACGAGGTAGATTGATCTTTCCATGCATTTACTAAGAAAAGGGGATTTAAATCTAGGGATGAAGGTAGAAAGTAATTTCTATTCGGTCATATCTGCATGCAAAGTCTAAACTTTATTTGCTAGTTCGTAGGGTGTTTTTCCCCAACAACAACATACAAATGTCAGTAAGACAACGAGCACTAAGGAGAGTGCCCCCAAAGTCTTCATATACAGGTGATATACTCCAACGCAACCTGGGAGGGGATGTTGTAAAGGAGTGATGTGTCCCCAAACCAAAGGTCTTCATCCCAAACCATGATGGTACAAGTCTACAACATGTGAATAAATGATTTGATGTTGATCATGGTAGAAACTGTTGAATTTCCAGTCGTTTATGTTTACCATTAACATACGCGAGGGAACCCTCCGATGATGATGATGGACCCCAAGGTACTTAGTACAATCTAGTGAGTGTGAATAGAGGATCTAATGTAAAACACTTGTAGAATCAATCGATAAGGGGTCAATTATGTAAACCCATTGTCGATCATGAGGAGGCATGCCATTGAGGATTGTAAGCTCCAAGGTACTAGATGGTTTCTAGATCTCCATCCTTGATAATTTGTTGAAGTCAATAGGAAGAGATCTATCTAAGGAGGGCCTTGATGTATCCCCCATCAATTGACATGAAACAAACACCAAGAGACGATGTGAAGAGAGAGGAGCACAAAGTACAACTAACACAGGGATGGCTGACTCGGAAAATCAACAAAACCATAGAGGGTCAACTGAGGCTTATAATGACCTTAAACATATAGCATTACACAATGGTGAATTATAAACAAGACACAAGAGTTGGATGAATATAGTGCAACAACATAGGAGGCATTGAAGCACTCTCCATGATGACTAGAAGAGTAACCAACCAGAGGAGAATATCTGACTCATATTATGGAAATGGCTCCTAGGAAAGATAAAACCTGACTAAACAATGAGGACTCGAATAGGTGCCATGTTCAAGGGTGACTCGACTGACGCTACCATTTTGAGAATAGACTAATGGTGAAAAACCCCCATTTTTTTTTTTTTTTTTTGTATTTTATGTCTCCTTCATGGATTAATGAGCATGAAAGAATGGCACAAGTATGCCACTAAATATTTGGGAGACTAAATGCCTCTCAAAATGGGGAGGGATGATCCAAAATGGACCTATAATAGAATTTCTATATTGGTTTACTAATGCTCTAAAATGGGAAAGAGATATTTTGGGACTTATGGGAGGTGCTTATTAATGTACTAGAACTAAAAAGACTCTATCTTGGGGTATTGAAAGTGGAAATTGAAGGTTTCTAATTCCAACTCACCATGATTCACCAATGTGGATTTATCAATCTATGGAAATCCACTAGTCTTATAGAAGAATCGAAGAATCCAAAGCCTAATCCTAAACCAATGAAAGGATTTAAAACTCTAGTAGAAAGGAAGGCAAGGGGTTCAAGTCTCATTATAATGATTTGATGTTCATAGGAGAGAAATTACCAAGAGAAGCAAATAAATAGCAAAGTGAAAGAGAAAAAATGTTATGCATGGTTGTAGAAGACCATATTGTCTCATAGAAATGCAACATGCTTAACGACATTAGATTTTTCCTTTTACTTCCATTTTATTAAAAAAAAACACACTCCTTTTTACTAGAATTTTTCCTCATAGGTTTTCTTCAAATAAATGTTATATGCAAGGTGTTTCATCGTGTTCCTTTATTGTTATAGTTATATTTTAACTTCACAATAGTTAAAAAAATTATATGACACATTTTATTTTTTTAAATCATTAAAAAATAATAAAATGAAAAGTAATGTAAACAAGCATAAGAATCACGAAAATAATGGCAGTTTAGCATTGCAAACCATTGAGGTATTCAACACATTATAATAAATGATAGTTTAGGATTGCAAACCATTAAGATATTCAACACAATTGGTTTTTGTAAGAATAAGATTATCATTGAATTGTATTTAGAATTTTAATGTTTTTTTTAATATAATATAATATAATATAATATAATATATATATATATATATATATAATTTATAAAATTAAAATAGTTTATAAATTAAATTAAAAAAATAATAATAATAATATATAATTAAAAAACAAATTTTAATATACATAATGATTCAATAATATTTCCATTTTGACTAACTCCATTACTATGTCACATAGCTAGCTACTTTATTGTGTATCAACCTCAATATTTCCATTTTTGATCAACTCCAATACTATATCACATAAATCATGGCTAGCTACTTCATTGTGTCTAACCCCACCACTACTGATGTTAGATGTTCTTCAAAGTGATGATGTGCTTTTTGAAATGTGCAATCTCCATTGAAAAATGATTGGGAGACTTTTCTCTCATGGGTGGGAAGAAGCATCTTTTACCTTACTCTTTAAGAGGACCATATATATCTTATTTTTTAAGAGAGTTATACTCTCCATGTTCAAAGGATTTTTGTTTTCCTCTAAATTTAAAGGAGGAAGAAACAATTTCCATTTTATTTTAAGAAGATTATATTAACAAACACTTTTCATCTTATTTTTAAAGGAGGAAGAAACAATTTCCATTTTATTTTAAGAAGATTATATTAACAAACACTTTTCATCTTATTTTTAAGAAGATCATGTTATTTGTATTTAAGATATATTTTTTTAAATTTAAAATCATATTGTTTTTTTTTTTTGTGAGAGTTTCACCTTATTAATCAATATCTTATCAAGTTCATTCATAAAAGAGATTTTGAAAATGTGAAAAACAAAGATAATATATTGTAGGTATTTGGGAGTTATGCAGTATGGGGTTTATAGGTATTGGAGGATACAAAAGGGGTATTTGGTAAAATAAGGGATGTCTAGTAAAAATAAAGGTTTTATTAATTGGAAAAAGATATTGAGAGGGAGTTCAACAAAAGGATTTTGGGAGGTATTTATCAATATCTAGTGAAATTAGAAATATTATTTAATATCTCATAAATACATGTGTTATGTCATGAATTCACTAAGTAGAAACCCCTTGTTTATATATATATATATATATATATATATATATATATATATATATATATGATAGAAACTTGTCTTAAGAGGAAATATCTCATTAAAGATATTCATTGCATTATATACTTTTCATAAATATATAAAACTAATTAATCAAATAATAATCTTGATCCCTCCCATACCTATATAGTTTATAAAATAAAAATAAAAAATTATATTAAAATAGTTTATAAATTAAATTTAAAAAATTAATAATACATAATAAAAAACAAGTTTTAATATACATAATGCTTTAATAATATTTCCATTTTGACCAACTCCATTGTTATGATATTTTCATTTTGACCAACTCCATTACTATGTTACATGGATAGCTGCTTCATTGTGTCTCAACCTCAATATTTCCATTTTGACCTACTCCAATACTTTGTCACATAAATCATGGCTAACTACTTCAATGTATCTCAACCCCACCACTAATGATGTTAGATGTTCTTCAAAGTGATGATGTGCTCTTTGGAATGTGCAATCTACATTGAATTTTTTTTAGACTTTCCTCCCATGGGTGGGAAGAAGCATCTTCTACCTTACTCTTTAAGAGGGCAATATATATCTTACTCTTAAAGAGAGTTATACTCTCCATGTTCAAAGGATTTGTGTTCCCCTCTAAATTGAGAGGAAGAAACACTTTCCACTTTATTTGAAAGAATATCATATTAAAAAACACTTTTCCCTTTATTTTTAAGAGGATCGTATTATTCATATTTAAGGTATATTTTTTTTAAATCTAAAATTATATTGATTTTTTTCTATTATTTATATTTAAGATATAATTTTTTTAAATCTAAAATTATATTGATTTTTTTCTAAGAGGATTTAATCTTATGTTCATTTATAAAGGGAATTTTGAAAATGTGAAAACTGAGTCAATATATTGTAAGTATTTGGGAAGTATGTAGAGTATGGGGGGTTTATAGGTATTGGGGATACAAAAAGGGGTCTTTGGTAAAATAGGGGATATCTAGTAAAAAGAAGGTTTTTTTTAATTGGAAAGAGATATTGAGAGGGGAGTTCAACAAATGGATTTTGAGAGGTATTTATCAATATTTAGTGAAATTGGAGATATTCTTTAATATCTCATGAATGCATGAGCTATGTCACGAGTTCACTAAGTGGAGGCCCCATGTTATTTTCACATTATATATATATGTCTGTGTGTGTGTGTGTGTGTGTTTGGTAGAGGATTTCCTTAGGAGGAAACTAAAGCCTCTACTATTAGAAAGTTTTCATTTTTGATTAAACATTTTAAAGTTTGCCACATAATAAAAAAATTGCAAAAGGAAAGAAACAAACAATCTGATCATCTATTGCTATTCAAGCTAGACAAAAAAAGACTATTAAAACAAACAAAACATCAGGATATAGGAGGATGAGGACTTTCCTCTACTACCATTTTCTACATTGCCTCCTCCTCGTCGACCTCATCCTATGAAAATCTAGATGGTTGAGGCTCATCATTGATCTCAATTGGGTTGGCTTGGGTTTCCAATGATTCCACTAAATCCTCCACTTTCTTCTTATCAGTTTTATCCTCTATCACAGGAGTAACTATAATCCCAATCCAAAAAACTGTCATGCACACAACCTCAAATTTTCCTTTAAAGATAGTTATTGTATGCAAAATGTCATATTGTTCCTCCTATTTCTTCTTGAAATCCTAGGAAATCATTTCCTTGACCATCCAGTAAAGATCTACTATCTTTAAATTCTTTGTCTCCTTATTTCTAGAGAACATTGGTTCTTTCACCCATCATTCCACTTTCTTAAAGATTTGAGAATTAGTTAGAGTCTATCTTTTTTCTCTAACTATCACTTCTATCTCCTCTACCTATGCCCTGGCAGATTTTGGTCATTTTTCTTGATAAGAGTACTCAACTTCCCATGCTCCTTGTTTGGCCCTAGTTGAGTGATGAGGATGATTATACATTGAGGCATTTCAGGAACTTTTGTCCCCATTCCTCTCATGCCCTCTCCCTACTCTACCAGCTCTATGAGTCATCGTTGGAAGATAATAGAGTCTCCACAGGGAAAATGACACCCCCTTCAACAAGACCACAAACTAGATGAGATATAGGTAGGTAAAATACCAAAGATTGTAAGTCCAAGACATGTTGTCTACCCTCTACCCAAGGAAAAGTCGCATACCATTCAAAGCTAAACCAACCAACAAAAATCACACAATATTGAGGGTGGAGAGCAGGTCGTCCATGCCAGACCAAGCGAATAAATTAAAACAGATCACAAGGAATACATACCAAACAAATAAGACATAATTACCTAAAACCATGGTGGGTGTGCGCCCAGGTAGCATTACGACCTCGATGACATGTTTTTAGCTATCCACATACCAGTCAACACTCAAAACCATTGAAGCATATCATTGGTCCTCATATAACTAGCTAATCCTCTCCTCACATGAGCACATTCACTATCCATCACCTCATCATAGAATGATGACCTCGATAGATCATAGCATCATTCCTTACCCAACCTTCTCTCACTTTTGCATTCATGACGACACACAATCTGTACCACTTTGTAGCCTCATCTTCTAAAGGAGAGTCCCATACTCCCTTCCTCATCTCATCTCCGTCTTTTGCTTGGTACCATAGCCCGACATATGGAAATGCCCTCTCCGTGCCATCAATATAACTTGTGATGACAACGGTATAACATGTTGGAGTGGTCATCACCCACTTGTTAGCACCCAAATAAAATTACTCATATTCAAGACTATCAACATAAATTCATCTTAATTCTAAATCTTTTAACCAACCAAAAAATTATATTTCAACTTTTTAAATTTTCAATATATCTAAAATTAAAATAAGTCCATACTCATCCTTAAATTATTATTACAATCTATCTGAATCAATTTCTTATAAATATTCCATTCAACATTCATTGCATTATATACTTCTCACAAATATATAAAACTAATAAATCAAATAATAATCTCGATCCATACGTATACCATGAACAAAGAATGACCATATAAATCATCTTGTAGGAGTTAACGGAAACAAATCTTTAGAAATCTCACTGTGCAAATAATAAAAGAATGAAATCCTCGCCATATATCATATATCCCATACCCACTCAACCAGGAAAATAATGATCAGGGTTTGAAAAATATGAGATAAAAAATAAGTAAGTCAGAGCAATCATGCTTTGCACGCACAAGTTGCGGCTTTCTCCGTGCTGATTCATTCAATCACAACTGAGAATTTGCTCGATGCATCCATGTCTTTTCTCGATTTCGCTCAGGCAGCGGTACAGTACTCATATGGCTGATGAGTGGCTTAGCCGACGGACGAACGGCAGAGATTCGATATCACTTCAAGGGCCACCATGAGAGGCCGTGGCAATTGAACGAACAGATGGCAAAATATATAAAAAAAATAGGTCGGCCAAATTCTCCTCTGCAATGATCTTGTAAGCCATCCTTTCAATACCATTAAATTATACTTCAACTTTGTCTCCACTGCACGTGAAGAAGCACAAACGGCCCACTTTACTCCTCATATTCTGCAATGTAACTTATAAAGCGTGAGATTCGTTTTTGTATACCATGCCCAATATTGTAGTTCTTTCACAGCTACCAGTTTACCGACTGGAGGGCTCTGGGCTCTGTATTCTGAGTCAGAATGACAGGGATGCCTGCAAGCTGTCATGATGAGAAGAAAATGGCGATAGAAGAAATGAGGGCTCTCAGGGTGCTCGGACGAGGGGCCATGGGCACTGTGTTCATGGTCTTAAGGGAAGGCTGCGACCACCCATTTGCTCTCAAGGTCATTATCAAAGCTGATGGCAGGCACCAAGTTAAGGGTTCTAAGAGACTGAGAGCGATAGAGAGGGAGAGGGAGATCCTCTCCTCATTACGACATCCATTCCTGCCGTCTCTTATTGGCCAAATTGAGACGGACAGGATCGTCGGTTGGGCCGTTGAATATTGCCCAGGAGGAGATCTCCATCGTCTCAGGCAAATTCAACCGGACAAGGTGTTTTCTGAGTCCGCCATTCGGTGAGCATTCTTTCCATATCTACTTAAATTTTGTTTTTAGGGTTATGTTTTAATTATAATCATAATAATCGTTTTTAAAGTCATGGCCAAGCCAGATATCAAATTGATGTATGAGATTTCTTCGTGATTTTGCTAATACAATTTACGGAGTTATACATATCCTACTTCTCTGGATTTGAACATGTAATTTCTTAAGAGGAAACGCATATTCTTAACCATTAAATCTACTCGAATTATATTGAAACTCATATCTGATTGTAGTTAGGATGTTGATTTCAGGTTTTATGCGGCGGAAGTGGTTTTAGCTTTGGAGCACCTTCACGGGCAGGGGATTGTTTACAGAGACCTGAAGCCGGAGAATATCCTCGTGCAGAGCAACGGGCATATCATGCTTACAGACTTCGATCTTTCTACAAGGCTTCCGCTTCCCTGCAAGCAATCGTGTGTGGCTCTCTCACAAGAAAAAGGGCGACGTAATTCCCCACACCCATTGACAGCGTGGCTAAGCCTAAGTTCTGTGCTCGGCTCCAAGAAAAAGACTTCCTCACGCCAGCGTTCTGACGAAAGCCCAGACGGAATTAGCCGGAGAAGCACGAGTTCCGGAAGGACCAACTCCTTCGTTGGAACAGAAGAGTACGTGGCGCCTGAGATTGTTAACGGCAGCGGGCACGAATTCTCGGTGGATTGGTGGTCTCTGGGGATTTTATTGTACGAGATGTTGTATGGGAAGACTCCGTTCAGGGGCTCCAACAAGAAGGAGACCTTCAGCAGGATCCTGTTGATGAAGCCTCAGATTACAGGCCCCCATTCGGCTCTCCATGATCTCATTGTGGAGCTCTTGGAAAAGGAGCCTCGGAGGAGATTGGGTTCCTGCAATGGACCCGAGGATGTGAAGGGCCATCTTTTCTTCGCAGGCCTACGCTGGGATTCTATCGAAAATCTCTGCAGGCCGCCTGTCGTGCCAGACGTAGAGCCTGCAGTGGCCTGCACGGATACCTGCACGTTAACTTTGGACATGGAAAGATTTGTCGTGGCTAGTCATAGCGGATCAGAATGTGAAGAAACGAGCAGTGACTCAGAATTAGAGGGACTGTTCTGATTAATCCTCTATATTCCATTCGAGGTGAAAATTTGTGTGTGTGATTGGGTTTTGGAAAAATCACAAAGGCCTCAAGCTTTCGCGGTGAATAATGAGATTCTCTGCTGGCATGTCTTGTCAATAGCTCTGCTTATAATTATCCAAATGAAAATAGAAATTTACTTCACTGGCTTGGTATTTGTCTTTTGTGTTCCTTATTTCGTGACTGAAAGCTGAAAAGAAAAGTGTCACCTGGACCCTCTCTGATAGCCTGTTTCCTGCTTAAGCACATCACCAATAAAAAACGAGATAGTTAATGTGTATGTGGCCCCCTTCAGTTTTGGGCATATTAACTTTTACTTATACTCCACAACAATTAACTTTTATTTGGTATCGTATTGTATCAAATCAGTTTTTATAGTAAATCTATTGAGGTATACATACTTGTATACTTTTTTTTAGATTTGAACATGCGATTTTTTAGGAGAAAACACATGTTTTTAACCATTGGGAAACACATGTTTTTAATCATATATATGTCATTTGTAAGAAAAAAATTATATATCTCTCAAACAAATTTGGATGTAGAAAACACTTAAAGAAAGAGAATAAGTAATTTTCACTCCCAATTACTTTATATATATATATATATAAAGTTGATATAAAAATATTTTACTTAAGGTGGATATCGAAACATTTTATTTATAGTCACTCTATGTAGAGCACGGAAGGAATTGCACGAAGAAATTGCACATCTCCATCACATTGGATTATAAGCTTTTCTTGGCACAATAAAAATAATATTTAATTACTTAAACTAACCATTTAAGGAGTACACTTTCACTTTTGTTAAATGTATTTAGGTTTAAAGTTAATATAAAAATACTTTACTTAAGGTGGATATTGAAACATTTTATTTATAGTCACATCTCCATCACATTGGATTATAAGCTTTTCTAGGCACAATAACAATAATATTTAGTTATTTAAAATAACCATTTAAAGAGTACACTTTCACTTTTGTTAAATGCATTTAGGTTTAAAGTTGATATAAAAATATTTTACTTGAGGTGGATATTGAAACATTTTATTTATAGTCAATCTATGTTGAGCATTGAAGGAATTGCACATCTCCATCACGTTGGATTATAAACTTTTCTGAGCACAATAACAATAATATTTAGTTACTTAAAATAACCATTTAAGGAGTACACTTTCACTTTTGTTAAATGTTTTTAGGTTTAAAGTTGATATAAAAATATTTTACTTGAGGTGGATATTGAAACATTTTATTAATAGTCACTCTATGTTGAGCACTAAAGGAATTGCACATCTCTATCACATTGGATTATAAGTTTTTTTTGGCACAATAACAATAATATTTAGTTACTTAAACTAACCATTTAAGGACTACACTTTCACTTTTGTTAAATGTATTTAGGTTTAAAGTTGATATAAAAATATTTTACTTGAGGTGGATATTGAAACATTTTATTTATAGTCAATCTATGTTGAGCACTGAAGGAATTGCACATCTCCATCACATTGGATTATGGCACAATAACAATAATATTTGGTTACTTAAAATAACCATTTAAGGAGTACACTTTCACTTTCGTTAAATGTATTTAGGTTTTGGGTTGTTAATTTTTTAATGTATTTGATAGAAGAATTGGGGTGATTTGCCTCTCAAATACATTAAAAATTTTCACCAAAAAATCAACATTTTTAATTGAATTTGTCAAAACGGGCATCTAATTTGCAGAAACCGTTAAATTTGATGGGCTATTGAGATTTGAAATTCCAACCCTGAGTCCAATAGATCAAGAATTCTCTAATAAAACCTTCTTCTTTTTTTGTAGTTGTCTTTTGTTCCTTGGATATTGTTTTTTAATATCTTCATGATATTAGAGTTATCTCTGTAAATCCCTTTTCATTTTTCTGAGAGATATTTTCAGGTCGTGTGATCTTCAATATCAAGATCAGATCTTTCCAGATCATATCAGATCAAAATCCATTGTTGCATTTCGTCAGAATTTGTGGATGTGGATGTGTCTCTATTTTGTTGGCTCAGCGGTAACATGAGGGTTCCATGACCTATTGCATGCAATGGTCACTCGCCTTTTGTATGTCCATATCGAGTTTGAGGCAGAAAACTATTCATTTGTGAAAAGAGAGACGTGGTATGCTGACCATCGCTCTCTCACATTACATTATCATTGCTCTCCCCTTCTCCGCCACTTCCAAGCTCATGGTAGTTATTACTAGCACAACCACTCAAAATCGTGGCTGACGAACACCGAAAGGCGATGCCAAAGCTTGCTCCTACAAATCAAGCAAGGTCATAGTCAACCATAATTAACCATGTCAACCATAGTCTTCCTTTCCTTCCCAAAGAATACCAAGGTCTAGCAAATTTTACCATGGTCGTGGTCATTGTCATGGTCAACCATAACAAACCATTGTCATGATCAATCATAATCAATCATGGTCATTTTCAATTAATGTTTTAATACTTTAATAATGTATTACTTTATTAATGTATTATTACTTTAGCAATGTACTAATAGATTACATTATTAGTGTATTAATACTTTAATATGTTACATTATATATTAATGTATTAATACTTTAAAAAAAAATGGTTTGGAGTAGGAATTTTTGTTTTATATATAGTAAACAAAAAATAACAATTAAAACAAGCAATTGATTTGGCTTTCAGGTGATAGACTGTGTATCTTATTGAGTAGATGGATTGTAGAATTTAGATTGTGCATTGTTTGAGTTTATATTAAAAAAAATACGACATTGCATATATGGAAACTCTAGATGCAACAATTGTTGCAATCTAAAGGGAAGATGGGAAATGTTAGCTAAGGCTCAATTAGTGTTTACCAAGGAAATGGAGAAATTTGCTTATCGAAACAAACTGGATGAAGCCATTAGTTTGATTGGATTGCATGTTTTTATATAGTTTCTTGTTTCATATCATGGAATGTAAAAATCCAAAGCAAATATGGGACAAATTAGCTTCCTTATTTTGTAAAGGAAATGAATTTTGAGCCCTACAGTTGGAAGTGGAATGGTCATCACTTGTACTTGATGAACATGTATCCATTGAAGATCTTATATTTCCAAATTCAGGTTACTAATGGAAACATTGAAAGGGTGTGGAAAATATAAATCAAGCGAAGAGTGCATTTCCTGATTGTCTCCAAGCTAAAAGGTCATTTTCATATATTTTCTTCTACATTTCATTCTACAATGGATGCATTGGGATATGAATTTAAAATGCCATCTTTTGAGTTTTTTTGTGAGCATCTTACCAAGGAATAGTATAATCTTATGCAGCTAGATGCTTGTTACGACTCTAAGAATCAATATTTTGTGGCTCATACCTCCAAAGGTAAGCACAAATCATGGTATAAATAGAAGAAATATTACACTCAAGTTGGTGAGTCGTCCTCCAAGATGCAACAAAAAAAAATGTTTTTCTCCATCTTCCAAATCTGACGAGTCTTCCTCTAAGACATGGAAGAAACATTCAAGTGAAACCTACAGTTTTTTTGGTGGACTAGTGCATGCCGAATCCAAATGTTGGTTGAAACTTGAAGCTTTGAATGAAGCCATGCAACGACAAAAAGATTTAGTGCCCAAACCTTCTTCATCTAGTAAAGGTCGTGATTTATCTACTCAAGTCTTATGTTGCTTCTTTCGATATTTGGATACTTGATTCTCGTGCATCACACCATATGAATCATTCTCATGAGTTGTTTCCTTCCACATATGATTGTAGCATTTCACAGATTGCAGTTGGAGACTCTACACAACTTGATGTTTTAAGATCATGCATTATGTAGTTAGATGATGGGTGCATCAATGATGTTCTTCTTGTTCTTGACATATTTTCCAATCTACTTTCTATTTATCAGATTTATCACTCTGGTGATAGGAAAACAATAGAGTTTTCTCCAAATGATGTAGTCATTCGAGAACTACAAAATCCATACATCGTGGTAACCTGATCTGGAAAAGTTGATCATAGTTCCTAGTTGTATAGGTTTGATTGTTTTGAGCCTTACCTGGTTCCTTTTTCATTGCTCATACTTATTCTTTGAATAGACTTTGGAATGAAAGATTTGAACATCTAAATTATAGGTATTTGTACCAATTGAGCACACAAAATTTGGTGTTATGTCTTCCTAAAGTTTCTTGCATTGATGGAGTTTGTCTAGGTTGTGTTCTTGGAAAACAAAATCAAAATCAGTTTCCTAAAGGAAAGGCCTTTTGTTTTACAACAACTCTTGAGTTGGTACATAATTTTCTCATGTAATTTCTAACTCGTTCTTTTTCAGGGGCTAAGTATGCACTCACTTTCATTGATGACTTCTCACA
This sequence comes from Picea engelmannii, assembly GCA_009831015.1. Classification (NCBI taxonomy): domain Eukaryota; kingdom Viridiplantae; phylum Streptophyta; class Pinopsida; order Pinales; family Pinaceae; genus Picea; species Picea engelmannii. The sequence goes on from ML780792.1 coordinate 1,006,156, forward strand.
TCACTCTTGGGTGTACTTTCTTAAGTACAAGAGTGAGGTATTTTCTACTTTCAATACCTTGAAGGATTTTGTTGAGAAGTAGTCCTTTCTTTCCATCAAGAAACTAGGCACAGATAATGGGGGGGAGGGTATGTGAATTAGGAATTCAAGTATTTTTGTAGAGAACATGGCGTTGAACATCAACACTATGTTCCCTACACCCCTAAGAAAAATGGTGTTGTTGAAAGAAAGAACCAGATGCTTAAAGAGATGGAAAAATGCATGATTTAGTCTAAGAACATGGCATCTTCTTTTTGGGCCGAAGTAGTGAATTGTACCAATTACATTCATAATCAGATTCCTCAGAAGGTTGTGCTACATATGAATCCAGAGGAATCTTGGAGCCATGTTAAGCCCAATTTCTTTAATTTTAGAGTATTTTGGTAGTCCAATGTGGGCCTTAATCCCAGATGAAAAGTGCAAAGATATGGAGACGAGGAGTCAATCGTTGATATTTTTTGGTTACTTTGAGGATATAAAGGAATAAATGTTATTTTATTCTATGTCAAAACATGTCTTTTTCTGGAGGGTTCTCCATTTTGATGAGTGCTCCAACCCCACATTGTCTCCTTCTCCTCTCACATATTTTCATGCCAACAATGGTGTGGATCATGCTAACATTTTTTCTTTTGTATAATGAATATGATGAACATTTTGAAGATGAAAATCAACCAGAATAAAATATTCCATCAACACCAACAGAACATGAGAATTCTTAAGAGGAACAGCTTCATCAAGAACAACATTTGAGGATGAGCCTTTCCAAGTGAAAGAGGCTTGACATGTATGGATATGAGCCAATTGAATTCATTTATTCTAACTCCAGCCCTTAGTCGCAAACCACTAGTGTCTCCTTTTTTAGTCATGCCATTTCAGATGATCCACAACAATTTTATGATGTTGTTTGGAAACCTCAATGGCTTGATACTTCCATGAAAGAGGAGTATTCTTCCTTGATGAAGAATCACACATGGGATATCATTCCTATTCCTAAGGGACGAAAGCTGGTTTGATGTAAATGGGTCTACATAACCAAATATGCAATAGATGGATCTGTTAACAAATATAAGGCGCATCTTGTGGCCAAGATGTTTTCATGGGTTGAAGGGATTGATTATTCTGAGACCTTTTCCCCAATTGCCAAGATGAATTCTATATTCCTTGTGCTTTCTCTTGCTGCCTCCCAAGGCTAACCAATCTACTAGACGGATCTGAAGAGTTCCTTTCTACATGGTGATTTACATGAGGAAATCTACATGGAGCCACCTCCCGGTTTTTTGCAGGACCCTTCTCTTGTTTCTAGGCTTCAACATTCATTGTATGGTCTCAAGAAATCTCCTTGATATTGGTGTGAAAAGATGGACATATTTATGATTAATTCATAGTTAAATCATTGTTATTTTTATCTTATGGTTTTCATTTAGAGGAAAGACATTAATCTCTTGATTTTGGTTATGTATGTGGATGATTTAATTCACATAGAGAGTTCTTCATCTATGATTCAAAGTGTTAAGGAAGCATTGATGGGATATTTTGATATGACAAATATAGGACTTCTGCATTATTTTCTTGTTCTATAGGTTCTTCAGTATTTAGAATGGATCTCCATTTTTCAACAAAAGTATGGACTTGGTTTACTTTAGCGCTTTGGCATGGATAATTGTAATCCTGCACCTACTCCATTTCAGTTAGGCATTACCCTTTTCTGCCATTTTCTCTTCATCGTGTGTTAATCCTTCATTGTATTGACAATTATTTGGAATTCTACTGTATTTAATTCATACCCATCCTAACATCTCTTTTGCAATAGGAATCATCTATTTTTTCTCTCAAGATTCTCATGAGATTTATTGGAAGGATGCAAAGTGCATTATGAGGTACATTCAAGGTACTACCAATTATGGAATTCAATACACCTCTAGTGCATCTCATCTTATGGGATTCATAGATTCTAATTGGGCTCATCCAATTGATGATAAAAAATTCACATTTGGTTTTGTCTATTTCCTTAGCTTTGCTCCTATTTCACGGTCTTGCAAGAAGCAATAAATAATTGCATTATCCTTTGAAGAAGTTGAGTATTGTGTTGCATTTATATCTATTCAGGAAGTTATTTGGCTTCAACAACTCATGACAAAGTTTTGCATTCAATGGGATCATCCTACCACTATTTGGTGTGATAATCAGAGTGCATACACATTTTTCAAAACCTAGTGGAGCATCAAAGGACAAAACATATTGAGATCCATATGTTGTAACATCCTCAGTTTTAATCCCTACAAATTATAATGTAATTGTATAAATTCTAATTAGGCTAGTAAGCCGATATGTTGGGGAGAAGAGTCGTATTGATTAATATGATTGAGGGATAAACTATGTAAATGGTACATTGAAATGATTAATAAAAGTGGTAATCACTAGCTATGATACGAGAGGGATGAAAATGATGGGGGCCTATGATTTAATAAGAGAGAGAGGAATCCAAGGGAGAAATGTTCATGGGTGTTAATCCAAACCTACATTCCTGAGATTATTTGTTGAAATTATGCTTATACTAAGAGGGGGGGTGGTGAATCAGTATAAGATGTTTTTTAATTTATTTAACCATTCATCAATCATTTAGTAGCTGAGAAAAAATAATCACATATAAACTCAAACCACAATGAATAGAGTTCAACATGGAAACACAATTGGGAGAAAACTATAAAGCCTATCTTTATAAATGTTTTTAGGAACCAACCTAATGTTACAAAAATTGTAGGCACAAATCTAATGGAGATACACTTCTCCTTAAATAAGAACCAACTTAGCAAGATGTAGGAACCAACCTACTAGAGACACCAATCTCCTCAAATAAGCACCAACTTAGAAGCACCCGTGGGCACCAACCTACTGTTACAATATTTGCAAGAACCAACCTCCTGGAGACATCGATTCCCTGAACTAAGAAGAAACTCAAAAATATGTGTGTAGACACCAATACAAGATCTCCATACACAAAGTACTTCTGAATTCACCTACATACTTCATTCCATAGACAATCCTTCAAACCCTAGTCACATGTAGCCTTCATGCCCTAGATATCCTCATAGCATCATTCCCAGAATATGATCCCAGATTGCAACATCATGACCTAAAGAGAATACAAATTGCATCACCACAAACTCAAAATAGAACACATTAAAACATCAAAAAACTGCAATCCTTCATAGTGCACCTTAAGAACAAGAAAATCCCAAGAAAACTCCTCAAACTTCTTTTGCATACCTTTATATCCAAAAAATAAACCCAAACTTATTTAGTTCACGTTAGATCACTTATGCACAACTAAGACTTGATATATTTCTTGGTTGCACTACAAATGCACACATATAACCTATATTTATAGTAATTGTGTCCCCACTTTTAGGGCCGACCTGTAAAGACTGGCTGAGTCGACCTAAATTTTTTGGATGGGTTGTCGGATGAAAAAATTCATATCTCCTCATTCCTTCGGATTTAGAGGGAATTTTGTATATCGTTGGAAAGGTCTTGGAATAATATTTCCAACTATATAACCTATGCTCCAATTTTTGTTAAGTATATATGGTAAAAATTCTTTGAAAGATAGGGTATCCAAACTGAGCATCAAAAATCCAAAAACAATATTTCCAACAATATCCATCTTGCAATATTTATCTTGGACATCCATAGTATCCCCCTATATTTGAAATCAATGACATCAATGAAAAAAATATTTTCAACATTATCCCCCTTTTTCATTGATTGCAACCCTTAGTCAATTCTGATACTTACCCTATTTGCAACTTTCATTGTGTATGTAATTCTTTCTCTATCTACAACTTTTCCCCCTTTGACATCAATGAAACATGGATGATCCCTCTGATCTTTTTCTTTCCTTCAAGAACTCTAATGTGAAATATAAAAGCATATATATAATTTCCCACTTGTTTACAACTGATCATTATCTAGGTTGTTTATGCTACAAGTATCCAACATTGATCCTTCTGTTTGATTGTTTTTATTGATCAAACCTTTCAGTTGAAAGTCATTACATTGATATTTTGAACAGAGTGAATCTTTATTTGAATTTTTTTCTTCCATCACATTACTTTCTAACAAGGACCAATCAAATGACTTCTCTCGTCCAAACGAGTACTATAAATTTGAATTTCCATTTTCACAAGGAAATTCCCCAGCCTTTCCTTTTCTAGAAATGGGGTGTACATGTTTCGAGTGAGAATCAAAACAATGAATCTCTCTACCATCTTCATCCATCTTATCACATCATTTCTCACAACAAACAATTTTGTATCTCCCTATTTCTTTCTTTTTCTTCATTTTCCAAACCTTTGAGTATTCTTATTTATGTTTAGAAAGAACATCTTCTTCCCTATTTTTTTAGGAGGTCCTACTATTTTTCTTCTACAATATTATGTTCTATGTGCCCATAGTTATTTCACTTATAACATTCAATATTGCAATCAGGTAGAGGAGAAAAAAAAAATATTTTTTGTTAGCAAACCCATGAGTACTTCTGGTTTTGTTTCTCACATAGTCATCCTTTGAGGTATTATAAGAACCTTTATTTATATCTCTCACATGATCACTTATTTCATATCTCTACAATCTATTTCCTTACGACCAAAATTATTGAAAGAAAAACAATAGCCAAGAAAGAGACTTTGGTACCGGTTTGTGAAAGACCTTCTTGGTGGAACGACTCTTTTGAACTCATTCTTGTTATTATTGTGAGAAGAATCAAGTTTATTCTTGTCATCATTGCCTTTCATGCTATTGTTTTCAAGATTGATGGATCCTTTGAAAATATTGGCATAGCTTTTAGGATTTTCTTCATTTTCCTTTTCTAATGGCTTTGTGACCTTAGTATTGGCATCTCGCTTGGAATTTTTTGTTTTTCATCGTAGCCAGGACCTATCTTGATGAATGGTGACCTTTGGAAACTTAGAATATTTTCTAATATTTTGTCAGTCTTTCCAAACTTCAAGCTTCTATTCAACTGATTAATTTTTTTCTCTAGTTTCTTTCTTAAGGAAATGATTTTAGTTTCTAGCTTATTGCAATTTTATTCCTTTTCTTTCAGTCGACATCTCACCACTTCTTTTATCCTTTTTTCCTCTTCTAGTTGATTTTTCAGGATGATAACTATATTTTATGTTTCTTCAAGATCATGATCCTCCTCTTCATTTCTGCAATTGCTCCTTCTTCTTTATATATATATATATATATATATATATATATATATATATATATAATCATGATTATTTCTTCTAAGGCACTAACGAGTTCTAATTCAAGATCTTCTTCTTTTGAATCCATACTTTCTTTCTGGTTATCCTCATTTTATTCATCATCGCTATCTTCCATTTTTTCATATGGACACTTATTAGAAAAGTTTCCTATTATACCACAATTAAATCATTTGAAGGGTATATTACCTTTGTATTTTCCAGGTCCTCCTTTCAACCTTCTCACAAATTTTTCTTCTTTTGTCTCTGATTTACATCTAGAAAAATCACTGAATATTTCTTCATAAATGTTTCATAGCTTGTACCAAATGTGTTTAGTTGATGTATACTTCATTACCTTGACAGTCTCATAATATGATAGGCCACTAAAGATGACATCTATTTCTTTTGTATTGTTTTCACTTAATTCCTTCCCAACTTCATTTGTATAACCTATTGTGACTAATTCCCAGACATCAAACCCAAAGGATTTCAAATATGTCTTCATTCTTATACTCCATGACACATAGTTTGTTCCATCAAACAAAGGAGATTTGTTTATAGGGATACCTTCTTTACAATCCAAATGTGCTAAAGATATTCCTTCCAATGGTTAAACTATTTATGAAGGAATATGCTCTGATACCAATTGTTGAACTTATGATTACAATAAGAAGGGGGGCATGAATCATTATAAGATAATTTTTAATTTATTTAAGCATTCATCAATAATTCATTATCTGAGAAACAATAATTACATATAAACTCAAACCACAATACACATAGTTTAACATGGAAACCCAATTGGGAGAAAACCATAAAGCTTATCTTTATAAATGTCTGTAGTCACCAATCTACTATTAAAAATATTGTAGGAACCAATTTAATGGAGACAATAATATCCTTAACTAAGAAAAACTTTAGTAAGATGAAGGCACCAACCTACTGGAGACACCAATGTTCCCTAATGATTATCAACTCAACAACACTTGTAGGCACCAACCTACTGTTACAATATTTGCAAGCACCGACCTACTAAAGACATCGATCCCCTCACCTAAGAAAAAACTCAACAATATATGTGTAGACACTAATCCAATACATTTGTACACAAAGTAATTCTTAACCTCACCTATAGGCACCAACCTATTGTTACAATATTTGCAAGCACCAACCTGTTGGAGACACCGATCCCCTCACCTAAGAAAAATATCAACAAGATATGTGTAGACACTAATCCAAGACATTTGTACACAGAGTAATTCTTAACCTCACCTACATGATTCATTCCCCAAACAATCCTTCAAACCCTAGTCACATGTATCCTTCAAGATCTAGTGAGCCTCATAACATCATTCCTAGAATATGATCCCAGAATGCAACATCACAACCTCAAGACAACACACACTGTAGCATCACAACCTCAAAATAATGCACATTTCATCTTCACAAATCTTCAGTCCTTGATAGCGCACCTTAAGAACAAGAAAATCCCAAGAAAACTCCTCAAACTTCTCTTGCACACCTTTAGATCCCAAAAAGAAACCTCATCTCCTTTAGCACACCTCATATCACTTCTACACACCCCAAGATTGATCTCTTGCTTGGTTTCACTACAAATGCACACATATATAATGTATTTATAGTAATTATGTTCCCACTTTCAGGTTTGACCTATAAAGACTGGTTGAGCCAACCTAAATTTTTTGTTTGGTTTGTCAAACGAAAAAATTCATATCTCCTCATTCCTAGGGAGTTAGAGGGAATTGAATATACCATTGGAAAGGTCTCGGAATATGATTTCCAACTATATAATGTATACTTCAATTTAAGATAGGCATCTAGGGAAACAATTCTTTCAAACATAGGGTATCCAAATTAAGCATCAAAAATCCAAAAACAATATTTCCAACAATCTCCATCTTGCAATCTTTATCTTGGACATATGTCGTCTCCCCTTGTCTTTGACATCAATGACAACAATATTTCAAACAATATTATCATTTTTAACCTTCTATTTTTTTTTAGTGTTCCCAAATCCAATAATTAAACTCATGTAAGAGGGTGGGTGTGAGAGTCACAGCCCATAGTTATTGGGGAGCATGGGGATGAAGTACAATCAACATTGGGAAGAGTGAATAATCAGCTAAATTGAGGAAATGGAAATTCGTATGGAGAAGGGAGATAGTTTTTACATGCCATGTTTGGGAAAAAATACATGAGTTGAGTGCTGGGAAGAGCACCAACCATGTTTTTCTTGAAGGAGGACTTGGTTTGTTTGTGTTTTATTCTAAGAAAGAGGCATGTGTGCTTGTAAAAACTGGTTGTAAGCATGTAGTGTGTTTTCCTCTTGAGGAAATGACTCAAGATCCTTTTGAAGGATCTTGTGAGCACTCTTGAAGAATCTAAGATTTCCTGGAGTCCCTATATGAGAGATTCATGACCAACCAAAAATACATGGTATATCCCAATGGAAGGGGGTACATTCATTGGGTTGTGCGGGTTGTGGGGAAGAGAGTTGATGGATTTGAACTGTTGTTGGAGTTTGGAACTTGGGTAAGGCTGGGTTTTGGGTTATTGAGTGTGGAGAGTGGACAACGAAGAGGTCCATATATCCTTGTGGAATCATAGCCTCAGCTTGGGGGTGGCATGCTATTGTGATTTGGGACAAAAATGCCTATGGTTGGGAGGTTCATCATTTGTATGCAACCAATTGGTTAATATTTATTAATAGATAATTTTTTTGTTTCTTTTATTATGAATATTACACTCTTTAAATAAATATATGAACGTTGTGTGTTTTTTTGTTTAATTGAAACTTTTCATTCACGTCTTAATACATGTTTTTAGATGCAAGTTAAATTATGGGCCTGCTATCCCTTGGTTTATTTTAGATGTATAGGGGTATTTTTAAATTTGTTTTAAAAGAATAAGTCATTTTCCACAATGATGGTACTCAACATGGAGGTTGGGTACATTATATATTGGTATCAGTGACGTAGGTTCAACAAAGAGACTGCATGGGTCAAACTCAGTAAGAAGTTGAATTTGCAGAATTAAATCTTAGAGGATGTTTGCAAATTATTTGTCAAAATTATTCCACTGAAATTGGGGGAAAATTCATGAAGAATTTGAGGAAATTGAGTTGAGGGGTTAAAACCCTAAATTTTACCTTCTGTTTGAGCATTTTCAATCTTGGAATGGGCCGAATTTCGGATTTACAAGATATCCATGGTGAAATTGGGCAAAAGCCCCAATTTTTGTAGTGAAATTCATTGAGAGATCGACACAGGAGTGTTAGAGAAGAGGTCAAATTGACATGGACAAGGATGAAATTGGCCATATGAAGTGAATTACAGATCTCCCATGATGTTTGGGGATTTTTTTTTTTAGTTTAGGCATTTTTTAAAATTTTGGGAAATTTTGAATTTTGGAAAATTTGGGTAACTTTTCGTACCATGATGTCAACATGACATGGAAACCACATGGTTAGTGACATGGAAGTGACATGGAAGTGTTGACATATAAATCCATGGTTGTAGGTTGGTTTCATATTAGCAATCAATGGAAGGCCATGATGGTAGGGAAACCAACAAGGTAGTATCGACCGATACGATAAGTGGTATAACAAGGGTAGCAAAGTGGTTTTCAGAACGATCATTGGGGATGAAAAATTAGTGAAAATGCACCACATATCAGGGTAGTTTTATAGTGTTACATTTTAGAGGGGGTATTAACCCTTGCACATGTTGGCTATGTGACATGGAACCTCCTCCATTGATCTCCCCTAATCTCCACCATCATATCCATGCAGCATGCAAGTTTGCACATCGCATCAGAGAGGGGGTGTTAACCCTCGAGCATGTTAGCGATGTGAAATATGTGTGGTTCGTCGATCTCCCCATCATATCCACCATTGGATTGAGGACCTACCCATCCCCATGAATAATGAAAGGGTTCCATGTGGTCAGCTGGTGTGGTTGAGCCCATAAATAAAAATATTTTATTGTTTATAAAATGTATTAAAGGAAGGAAAGAGGAGAGAGAGAGGAGTGAGGTGATAAAGGATGATGGGGCAGGGCCAAGGTGGACAATAGGGTTTCATGGAATCACCTTAGGTTTCCATGTGGACCCTGAATTCCACATCAAGAGCCATGTTAGAAAATATGACACATAGGCAAAATTGACCTATAGTCTTAAAAAATTTAACTCTAGAGCCATTTTCATATTTTGTCCCTAGCAAGAGCATAATACCTCAGAAGAAGATAAGAATTTATTGGTTTTTTCCATACTGTTGAGGGGTACAAAAATTCCAGAGGGACACTAGCCAATTACACATTGATTTTTTAGAATATGCAAATTACATGTTTTTAAAGATCAGGGTCAAGCTCAGTGGCAGGAGCACAATTACTATTGAAACTTGTATAGAGTGTCAGAGAATTAGACATGGAGATATTTTGTGAAGGAATTTGTTGAATTATAAGGATTTTGGAATGGAGGTGCCAAAATAGGGAAAAATCCATTATATCGAGCCTCTTTTTGGGGATTTTGGGATTTTCAGAAGAGGAAAAGGGTTCCTAGATGACAAATTTAAAAATATTTATTTAATTGAAATTTTGTATACTCATCAAGCCGGACAACTTTGGTTTAGTGAAGTTTTTCTAAAAGTGTATAGTTTTTGAGATAGCCAGTTTGGCTAAAACGTCTACAAAAGGGGGTGAAAAAGGACAAAGTTGTCATTTCCATATTGTTGCAAGTTTTGAATGGAGCATCAGATTGATAATATCAGAGTTGTTATGAAATCTATGCCATTATTATTGTCTATGTCTCATACGAAAGTTTTCGTAGTTCCTGATAGATTTACTTCTACAAGTGACAGAAGTTGGTAGGGAAATGACATCAATGACAACCACTGACATTGGCATTGATGACATTAACATCAATTGACATCAATGACAACCAACTATCCAACAAGGTTGTGGGGTAGAGTTTGGATGATGTGTTGAGGCATTGGCTAGACCTCAAAACTCACCATGGTGGAATACATGACATGGATATATTGTATTCTGAAGTCAATGATAGGATGCATTGGGTAAATGTGGCCATGGGTATTGGAACATTGGTTTTATTTATTGGTAATGTTTGATTGCATTATGAAACAGTAGTTGGAAGTGATGTAATTTTTAGATTAATATAATTTTAAAAATCACTTCATGGGTTGAATGCAAAGGTTGCATTGAAATGATATTGTGCATGAGATAATAAAAAATTGTTTGGTTGTAATAGATTTGAGGAAATTATAGAAATAGTAGTATTAGATATGGAAATCATGTAAACCCATAAGGAAGACTGATATATACAACTAGAAGAGACAAATACAATGAGCATAAATCTCATGCTTGGGAAATTTTAATTTTCTTGTATTAAACATATTTGAGAAATCAATAATGGAAAATTGTTATGATATGCTAACAATCTATTTGGCTGCATAGAAATCGAGAAAATTGTAGGGAGAATGGTATTGGATAGGGTGGGTATGTAATCTCATAAGGAAGATAGATATCTATTACTGCAAAAGCCAAACGTAATGAGAAGAAAAATCATGTTTGGGGAATTATGTTTTCCTGTATAAAACACATTTGAAAATTTTTAATTGAAAATTGTATGATGATGTCTCATATTGGTTGTATGCATATGATGCAGATGAGAGGATTTCCATAGGTCACAGGTTGGGAGTGGAATTATAGCAGCAAGTTGGCATTTGTTTGTGAAAGAACACCTTGGAAGATGATGGATCACTTGAGAAACTACATCACAATGAAAGGGATGCTTGAGCCTAAAGGGTGAGTAAATCAAGGAAGAAAAAACTCCAAAATCGAAGAGAATAAGCAAGTTGATAGGCTTATAGAAGAACCAGGTTGTTAGGCCTGAAGAGTGAACCCATGTGTGGGAGTTTCACTATTAAAGAACTAGTTTGTTTGTCCTGAAAAATGAACTCCTATGTGAGTTGCACTACAACAACAAGGTTGCTACTGGTTATTTTTCCTAGTAATTTTCCTAGAGACGATTCCATTGAGATCCCAATAGTGAGATTCATGTTTTCCAGAGAGGCCCTTATAAATGAAGGGTAGAAACTGATGGAATGAGAGCAGTGAAGGGGTGCATTCTGTGGGTTAGGATGGTATGTGGAAGAGAGTTGGTGGAAATCAGGATAACTTTAGGAGAAGACCAGTGGGTTATCTATATATGTTTTGGGGCCGAAGAACTTAGGTATTTATTGTTTTTGGGCCATAGTGCCTATGTATTTATATTTAGGTTGGAATTCTTGTGTGATGTTAGGTCAGAGAGAATATATGTTGATTAAAGGCCAGAGAGCCTAAAATTGTAAAATGAATATACACTTGTGTGGTGCTTTGCACTAAGGATAGTGAAAAAATAAGGGGGAGGGGAATGTAACATACTTGGTTTTAATCCCCACAAATAATAATGTAATTATATAAATGCGAATTAGGATGGTGAGATGATATGTTGGGGGAAGAGCCATATTGATTAATATGGATGAGGGCCATGGTACATTGAAATGATTAATAAAAGTAGTAATTATTTATTGCAATATGAGGGAGATGAAAACAATGGGGGGCTATGATTCCACAAGAGAGAGAGAGGGGTACAAGGGGGTGATTTTCATGGGTATTAATCCAAACCCACATTCCTGAGATTATTATCATTGTATAGCCTTATATTTTTTGTTGAGTGTTCCCAAAGACAATCATTAAACTCATGTAAGAGGGTGGATGTGAGGGTCACATCCCATAGTTATTGGGGAGCATGGGGATGAAGTACAATCAACATTGGGCACAGTGAGTAGTCAGTTGGCTTGCAGAAAAGGAAATTCGTATGGAGAAAGGAGATAGTATTTACATGCAATGTTTGGGTAGAAATAAAGGAGATGAGTGTCAGGAAGAGCACTAGACATGTTGTTCTTGAAGGAATACATGGTTTGGTTATGTTTTATGCTGAGAAAGAGGCATGTGTGCCTATAAAAACAAGTTGTAAGCATGTGGTTTGTTTTCGTGTTGAGGAAATGGATCAAGAGCCTTATGAAGGTTGTTGTGAGCACTCCTGAAGAAACTGAGAGTTTCTGGAGTCCCCAACTGAGATATTCTTGGTCAATTCAATGCACTAGAAGCCCTGATAAATGAATATTACAACCCAATGGACTAAGAGAAATTAAGGGGTGCATTCCTTGGGTTGTGTAGGTTGTGGGGAAGAGAGTTGGTGGATTATAATTGTTGTTGGAGTTTGGAAATTAGGTTTTGGGTTGTTGAGTGTGGAGAGTGGACAATGAGGAGGGATAGATCTCCTTGTGGACTCATAGCCTCAACTCGAGGGTGGATTGATGTTGATATTTGGAACAATATCGCCTATGGTTGATAGGTTAATCCTTTGTATGCAACCCGTTTCTTAAGATTTATTAATAGATAAGTGTTATGTTGTTATTATTATAAATATTCCATTGTGTAAATAAATATTTGAATGTTGTGTGTTTGTTGGTTTAATTGAATAGTTGCATTCATATCTTAATATATGTTGTTAGATGCATGTTAAATTATGGGTATGATATCCCTTGCGTTATTCTATATGTATGGGGGTATTTTAAAATTAGTTTTAGTAGGATAATGTGTTTCCCGCATTGATGGGACTCATCATCGAGGATGGGTATGTTACATATGCACTTCATTAGACAACTCATCCAGGATGGTTTTCTCAGCTTGAAGTATTTTCCAACTGAAGAGAAAATTGCAGAAATCTTCACTAAACCTTTGATATCACCTCGTTTTCTTAAATTACGATTGATGCTTGGGGTCAAGGTAGTTGTTCTTGTGGGGTCATCTTAAGTTCTCCTTCTTTCATTTTTTTTTTATGTTTTGTTTCTCTCTTTTTGGGAGGAGTTTTTTCCTATGGGTTTTTCTCCTTTTCTCCACTTATGAGAGTTTGTACATGGAAACCTTACTAGGCCTAGTTTCTTGGACCCATTTTATTTCTTTGTTTACTCCCTAAATTTCACTTAAGGGGGGGTGTTAGTGTTATTTTCCAACACATTGTTGTTTTCCAATGCATATTTTTCCATTACATCCAACTAGCATTAGTTGTAAGCCCAAGTGTGATAGCTATCCATTGGGCCTCTTCCATTGCTATATATAGGAAATAATCTCTTGTATTTTACACACAATAGATCTAATAGATAAAACATTTTCTTCTAGTAGAAGGTTTTTGGGTTTTTTGTAGTTATCTTTTGTTCCTCAGATATTTTTTTTGAATATCTTCAAATATATCATCTCGTCATCACTAAAACTACTAGAAAAAGGTCATATATATATATATATATATATATATATATATATATATATATATAATCATCCATTCTTTAACCCTCTACATAAATCTTCGATACCATGTACAGTTCTTCATGCTTGTGTGTTTAAATAAGTTAAATGGATAAATTCATTCGTTTTCTCAAACATTTAAAAAAATTGATGATTATGGTTGTTTTAAAATGGTTTAAAATTTGTAATAACAAGATTTATGATTAATTTTTTTATCAATTAAATATAATTATAATTTTGAAAAAATTGTTAATAATTTATGGATTTTTTTAAAGGAATTGAGTTTATGTATCTCATTCTTTATGCATGTGTGTGTATTGGAAAAGAAGATCAACATTTGGACAGAAAAGCATGGAAAAAGAGTTAAAGGCCAACATGGATTTAGGCGCTATCATTCAACTATGGACCACCTTGTTACACTTAGGATCATTAGGGAGGAGTACTGCAACAATAAATATAATCACCTTTGTTTTTTTGTTGACTTTATAAAAAAAATTGACATAGTGCCAAGGACAAACCTTCGGAATAGGAAGGAAGAGCTAAAAGTTCTTTTCGAGTTGAGGGATACTAAGAAAAGGTTGCATGAGAATGTTATTACCAATTTTAGGAACATCAAGGGATAATCAAAATAAATTAACTGTAAAATAGGATTCAAGCAAGGTTGCCCCTTCTCCCCTACCCTTTTCGGCATATACATTGACAAGTTAGAAGATTGTTTGGAAGAAGCAAGTTGTGTCATCCCAATATTCATTGGTATAGTCAACATTCCTCTTCTGTATGCTTGTTGGAGAAGGGCATTTTGGGAATCGCACAAGAGAAAACCACATGACAAGTTGGCTAAGGAGCAGTGCGCATGGAAGAAAGAAAGATAGTTAGCGCATTTTAGGGGTAAGTGAGTGCAAGGAGGAAGTTACTTAGGAATTTTTTTCTATTTTGTAACGGGATAAGACCTAATGTAAATGTATAAATACGAAAAGGGTTTTTGGGTAGAGGATATTTGGAGAGTGAGAATGAGTTAAGTGTGCACTGTATGTGTGAATGAAAAGGGAATTTTGGGGGTAGAACTGATATATCACGTATGAGCACAGTGCACAAATTTTGTAAGAAATGATGATGAATAATATAATAAGAAGCTTGTCATTGTGGAACTAGTCCATATTGGGTGAACCACATTAAAATATGGTGTCTTTGTGTCATGTTGTGATGTGTTTGGTTATTGTTCTATTTATTGCATGCACTTAATGCATGTTGGTCAATCTGAATATGTTATCATTTCTTATGAATCTACACACATAATGTATGGTATAATGAATGGATTTTAAGTCGAATGGTTATGATCAATGCCTCCCTTCCCTTCATGAATGTAGAAACCTAGTTTCTATAGTCCCTGTATATATCTTGGTTGAGACTTCACCTACTTGCAGGTGATTCCGAAAGGGACGACATCTTAAGGGTTTTGCTGGTGAATTAATGTTGAACCCTAGGTCTTCCCATTGCGCACCAACAAATGGTTCTGTCGTCGGGACCCATATCTATTATTGAGGGGAATGTGGATGTTTATTAAGGAAGACATTAGATAGTGGCTAGAGGCAAAGGAGCATGAGTTTTCCAAAATTAAAAATAAGAACCTGCAGACCAGTTCAGAACAATTGTTGCAGAGGTATGTATTCACAAATTTACATGACATTTTCTTTGTTGATTTCCTTAATGTTTTAGTTGAGTGGATATATAGGTTAGCTGAAAAGAAAGGAACATTTTGCATTGTGGTCCCAAGTAATTAGAACCGTGAGTTGATTTAGAGGTTGAATATTATAATTAATAAGATTTCATGCATAGTTGAATTTTGGTTGGATAGTATATTAGGAGGTTATATTACTGAGTTTGCTATAGATTGTACCTAGTCATATAGTTCTACTAAAAGATAAATCTTTAAGGGTCCATGTGGAATATACTTGAAGTCATTTTCTACTTGTATAAAGATGTTTCTTTGTTATAAGATATTTATGAAGATGGAATTAGATTTCCCTAGTAGATAAGCGTCTTCGTGCACACAGGGGGATTGGGGGTTGACCGGGGGATGGTCTGAGTGTATGGAACAGCGGGATGAAAAAAATAAGGAATGATGAACATATGGGATGAGGATGGAGAGAGAAGAAGATTGTAAGACAAATGAAGAGATTGGATTATTGCGTAGTGGTAAAATACTTAGGCATAGTAGGAAGAGGACTGTGGATGAGAGAGAAGGGAAGCACAATGAGATTGAGGAAAGAGACATTGGTGCAATACTTCAGATCAAATGGATTTTGTGCACAGAAAGGAAAGACCGTCATCTCAGTCCAGTGGAAGAAGATCCATTACATCCCTCTCAGGCTAGACTCAACATCGAACCCACGACCCAGTGTGCATCCCCAAGAACTGAGGTAAGATCTGAAGTTTTGTCAATTATAGTTAGTGAAGGAAGTAGAGATAGTAGTAAAGGTAGTCAGATTAGTGGAAGTAGTACACCAAGT
>ML780792.1:1022440-1057935 GCA_009831015.1 Picea engelmannii
TCCTCTCACATATTTTCATGCCAACAATGGTGTGGATCATGCTAACATTTTTTCTTTTGTATAATGAATATGATGAACATTTTGAAGATGAAAATCAACCAGAATAAAATATTCCATCAACACCAACAGAACATGAGAATTCTTAAGAGGAACAGCTTCATCAAGAACAACATTTGAGGATGAGCCTTTCCAAGTGAAAGAGGCTTGACATGTATGGATATGAGCCAATTGAATTCATTTATTCTAACTCCAGCCCTTAGTCGCAAACCACTAGTGTCTCCTTTTTTAGTCATGCCATTTCAGATGATCCACAACAATTTTATGATGTTGTTTGGAAACCTCAATGGCTTGATACTTCCATGAAAGAGGAGTATTCTTCCTTGATGAAGAATCACACATGGGATATCATTCCTATTCCTAAGGGACGAAAGCTGGTTTGATGTAAATGGGTCTACATAACCAAATATGCAATAGATGGATCTGTTAACAAATATAAGGCGCATCTTGTGGCCAAGATGTTTTCATGGGTTGAAGGGATTGATTATTCTGAGACCTTTTCCCCAATTGCCAAGATGAATTCTATATTCCTTGTGCTTTCTCTTGCTGCCTCCCAAGGCTAACCAATCTACTAGACGGATCTGAAGAGTTCCTTTCTACATGGTGATTTACATGAGGAAATCTACATGGAGCCACCTCCCGGTTTTTTGCAGGACCCTTCTCTTGTTTCTAGGCTTCAACATTCATTGTATGGTCTCAAGAAATCTCCTTGATATTGGTGTGAAAAGATGGACATATTTATGATTAATTCATAGTTAAATCATTGTTATTTTTATCTTATGGTTTTCATTTAGAGGAAAGACATTAATCTCTTGATTTTGGTTATGTATGTGGATGATTTAATTCACATAGAGAGTTCTTCATCTATGATTCAAAGTGTTAAGGAAGCATTGATGGGATATTTTGATATGACAAATATAGGACTTCTGCATTATTTTCTTGTTCTATAGGTTCTTCAGTATTTAGAATGGATCTCCATTTTTCAACAAAAGTATGGACTTGGTTTACTTTAGCGCTTTGGCATGGATAATTGTAATCCTGCACCTACTCCATTTCAGTTAGGCATTACCCTTTTCTGCCATTTTCTCTTCATCGTGTGTTAATCCTTCATTGTATTGACAATTATTTGGAATTCTACTGTATTTAATTCATACCCATCCTAACATCTCTTTTGCAATAGGAATCATCTATTTTTTCTCTCAAGATTCTCATGAGATTTATTGGAAGGATGCAAAGTGCATTATGAGGTACATTCAAGGTACTACCAATTATGGAATTCAATACACCTCTAGTGCATCTCATCTTATGGGATTCATAGATTCTAATTGGGCTCATCCAATTGATGATAAAAAATTCACATTTGGTTTTGTCTATTTCCTTAGCTTTGCTCCTATTTCACGGTCTTGCAAGAAGCAATAAATAATTGCATTATCCTTTGAAGAAGTTGAGTATTGTGTTGCATTTATATCTATTCAGGAAGTTATTTGGCTTCAACAACTCATGACAAAGTTTTGCATTCAATGGGATCATCCTACCACTATTTGGTGTGATAATCAGAGTGCATACACATTTTTCAAAACCTAGTGGAGCATCAAAGGACAAAACATATTGAGATCCATATGTTGTAACATCCTCAGTTTTAATCCCTACAAATTATAATGTAATTGTATAAATTCTAATTAGGCTAGTAAGCCGATATGTTGGGGAGAAGAGTCGTATTGATTAATATGATTGAGGGATAAACTATGTAAATGGTACATTGAAATGATTAATAAAAGTGGTAATCACTAGCTATGATACGAGAGGGATGAAAATGATGGGGGCCTATGATTTAATAAGAGAGAGAGGAATCCAAGGGAGAAATGTTCATGGGTGTTAATCCAAACCTACATTCCTGAGATTATTTGTTGAAATTATGCTTATACTAAGAGGGGGGGTGGTGAATCAGTATAAGATGTTTTTTAATTTATTTAACCATTCATCAATCATTTAGTAGCTGAGAAAAAATAATCACATATAAACTCAAACCACAATGAATAGAGTTCAACATGGAAACACAATTGGGAGAAAACTATAAAGCCTATCTTTATAAATGTTTTTAGGAACCAACCTAATGTTACAAAAATTGTAGGCACAAATCTAATGGAGATACACTTCTCCTTAAATAAGAACCAACTTAGCAAGATGTAGGAACCAACCTACTAGAGACACCAATCTCCTCAAATAAGCACCAACTTAGAAGCACCCGTGGGCACCAACCTACTGTTACAATATTTGCAAGAACCAACCTCCTGGAGACATCGATTCCCTGAACTAAGAAGAAACTCAAAAATATGTGTGTAGACACCAATACAAGATCTCCATACACAAAGTACTTCTGAATTCACCTACATACTTCATTCCATAGACAATCCTTCAAACCCTAGTCACATGTAGCCTTCATGCCCTAGATATCCTCATAGCATCATTCCCAGAATATGATCCCAGATTGCAACATCATGACCTAAAGAGAATACAAATTGCATCACCACAAACTCAAAATAGAACACATTAAAACATCAAAAAACTGCAATCCTTCATAGTGCACCTTAAGAACAAGAAAATCCCAAGAAAACTCCTCAAACTTCTTTTGCATACCTTTATATCCAAAAAATAAACCCAAACTTATTTAGTTCACGTTAGATCACTTATGCACAACTAAGACTTGATATATTTCTTGGTTGCACTACAAATGCACACATATAACCTATATTTATAGTAATTGTGTCCCCACTTTTAGGGCCGACCTGTAAAGACTGGCTGAGTCGACCTAAATTTTTTGGATGGGTTGTCGGATGAAAAAATTCATATCTCCTCATTCCTTCGGATTTAGAGGGAATTTTGTATATCGTTGGAAAGGTCTTGGAATAATATTTCCAACTATATAACCTATGCTCCAATTTTTGTTAAGTATATATGGTAAAAATTCTTTGAAAGATAGGGTATCCAAACTGAGCATCAAAAATCCAAAAACAATATTTCCAACAATATCCATCTTGCAATATTTATCTTGGACATCCATAGTATCCCCCTATATTTGAAATCAATGACATCAATGAAAAAAATATTTTCAACATTATCCCCCTTTTTCATTGATTGCAACCCTTAGTCAATTCTGATACTTACCCTATTTGCAACTTTCATTGTGTATGTAATTCTTTCTCTATCTACAACTTTTCCCCCTTTGACATCAATGAAACATGGATGATCCCTCTGATCTTTTTCTTTCCTTCAAGAACTCTAATGTGAAATATAAAAGCATATATATAATTTCCCACTTGTTTACAACTGATCATTATCTAGGTTGTTTATGCTACAAGTATCCAACATTGATCCTTCTGTTTGATTGTTTTTATTGATCAAACCTTTCAGTTGAAAGTCATTACATTGATATTTTGAACAGAGTGAATCTTTATTTGAATTTTTTTCTTCCATCACATTACTTTCTAACAAGGACCAATCAAATGACTTCTCTCGTCCAAACGAGTACTATAAATTTGAATTTCCATTTTCACAAGGAAATTCCCCAGCCTTTCCTTTTCTAGAAATGGGGTGTACATGTTTCGAGTGAGAATCAAAACAATGAATCTCTCTACCATCTTCATCCATCTTATCACATCATTTCTCACAACAAACAATTTTGTATCTCCCTATTTCTTTCTTTTTCTTCATTTTCCAAACCTTTGAGTATTCTTATTTATGTTTAGAAAGAACATCTTCTTCCCTATTTTTTTAGGAGGTCCTACTATTTTTCTTCTACAATATTATGTTCTATGTGCCCATAGTTATTTCACTTATAACATTCAATATTGCAATCAGGTAGAGGAGAAAAAAAAAATATTTTTTGTTAGCAAACCCATGAGTACTTCTGGTTTTGTTTCTCACATAGTCATCCTTTGAGGTATTATAAGAACCTTTATTTATATCTCTCACATGATCACTTATTTCATATCTCTACAATCTATTTCCTTACGACCAAAATTATTGAAAGAAAAACAATAGCCAAGAAAGAGACTTTGGTACCGGTTTGTGAAAGACCTTCTTGGTGGAACGACTCTTTTGAACTCATTCTTGTTATTATTGTGAGAAGAATCAAGTTTATTCTTGTCATCATTGCCTTTCATGCTATTGTTTTCAAGATTGATGGATCCTTTGAAAATATTGGCATAGCTTTTAGGATTTTCTTCATTTTCCTTTTCTAATGGCTTTGTGACCTTAGTATTGGCATCTCGCTTGGAATTTTTTGTTTTTCATCGTAGCCAGGACCTATCTTGATGAATGGTGACCTTTGGAAACTTAGAATATTTTCTAATATTTTGTCAGTCTTTCCAAACTTCAAGCTTCTATTCAACTGATTAATTTTTTTCTCTAGTTTCTTTCTTAAGGAAATGATTTTAGTTTCTAGCTTATTGCAATTTTATTCCTTTTCTTTCAGTCGACATCTCACCACTTCTTTTATCCTTTTTTCCTCTTCTAGTTGATTTTTCAGGATGATAACTATATTTTATGTTTCTTCAAGATCATGATCCTCCTCTTCATTTCTGCAATTGCTCCTTCTTCTTTATATATATATATATATATATATATATATATATATATATATATAATCATGATTATTTCTTCTAAGGCACTAACGAGTTCTAATTCAAGATCTTCTTCTTTTGAATCCATACTTTCTTTCTGGTTATCCTCATTTTATTCATCATCGCTATCTTCCATTTTTTCATATGGACACTTATTAGAAAAGTTTCCTATTATACCACAATTAAATCATTTGAAGGGTATATTACCTTTGTATTTTCCAGGTCCTCCTTTCAACCTTCTCACAAATTTTTCTTCTTTTGTCTCTGATTTACATCTAGAAAAATCACTGAATATTTCTTCATAAATGTTTCATAGCTTGTACCAAATGTGTTTAGTTGATGTATACTTCATTACCTTGACAGTCTCATAATATGATAGGCCACTAAAGATGACATCTATTTCTTTTGTATTGTTTTCACTTAATTCCTTCCCAACTTCATTTGTATAACCTATTGTGACTAATTCCCAGACATCAAACCCAAAGGATTTCAAATATGTCTTCATTCTTATACTCCATGACACATAGTTTGTTCCATCAAACAAAGGAGATTTGTTTATAGGGATACCTTCTTTACAATCCAAATGTGCTAAAGATATTCCTTCCAATGGTTAAACTATTTATGAAGGAATATGCTCTGATACCAATTGTTGAACTTATGATTACAATAAGAAGGGGGGCATGAATCATTATAAGATAATTTTTAATTTATTTAAGCATTCATCAATAATTCATTATCTGAGAAACAATAATTACATATAAACTCAAACCACAATACACATAGTTTAACATGGAAACCCAATTGGGAGAAAACCATAAAGCTTATCTTTATAAATGTCTGTAGTCACCAATCTACTATTAAAAATATTGTAGGAACCAATTTAATGGAGACAATAATATCCTTAACTAAGAAAAACTTTAGTAAGATGAAGGCACCAACCTACTGGAGACACCAATGTTCCCTAATGATTATCAACTCAACAACACTTGTAGGCACCAACCTACTGTTACAATATTTGCAAGCACCGACCTACTAAAGACATCGATCCCCTCACCTAAGAAAAAACTCAACAATATATGTGTAGACACTAATCCAATACATTTGTACACAAAGTAATTCTTAACCTCACCTATAGGCACCAACCTATTGTTACAATATTTGCAAGCACCAACCTGTTGGAGACACCGATCCCCTCACCTAAGAAAAATATCAACAAGATATGTGTAGACACTAATCCAAGACATTTGTACACAGAGTAATTCTTAACCTCACCTACATGATTCATTCCCCAAACAATCCTTCAAACCCTAGTCACATGTATCCTTCAAGATCTAGTGAGCCTCATAACATCATTCCTAGAATATGATCCCAGAATGCAACATCACAACCTCAAGACAACACACACTGTAGCATCACAACCTCAAAATAATGCACATTTCATCTTCACAAATCTTCAGTCCTTGATAGCGCACCTTAAGAACAAGAAAATCCCAAGAAAACTCCTCAAACTTCTCTTGCACACCTTTAGATCCCAAAAAGAAACCTCATCTCCTTTAGCACACCTCATATCACTTCTACACACCCCAAGATTGATCTCTTGCTTGGTTTCACTACAAATGCACACATATATAATGTATTTATAGTAATTATGTTCCCACTTTCAGGTTTGACCTATAAAGACTGGTTGAGCCAACCTAAATTTTTTGTTTGGTTTGTCAAACGAAAAAATTCATATCTCCTCATTCCTAGGGAGTTAGAGGGAATTGAATATACCATTGGAAAGGTCTCGGAATATGATTTCCAACTATATAATGTATACTTCAATTTAAGATAGGCATCTAGGGAAACAATTCTTTCAAACATAGGGTATCCAAATTAAGCATCAAAAATCCAAAAACAATATTTCCAACAATCTCCATCTTGCAATCTTTATCTTGGACATATGTCGTCTCCCCTTGTCTTTGACATCAATGACAACAATATTTCAAACAATATTATCATTTTTAACCTTCTATTTTTTTTTAGTGTTCCCAAATCCAATAATTAAACTCATGTAAGAGGGTGGGTGTGAGAGTCACAGCCCATAGTTATTGGGGAGCATGGGGATGAAGTACAATCAACATTGGGAAGAGTGAATAATCAGCTAAATTGAGGAAATGGAAATTCGTATGGAGAAGGGAGATAGTTTTTACATGCCATGTTTGGGAAAAAATACATGAGTTGAGTGCTGGGAAGAGCACCAACCATGTTTTTCTTGAAGGAGGACTTGGTTTGTTTGTGTTTTATTCTAAGAAAGAGGCATGTGTGCTTGTAAAAACTGGTTGTAAGCATGTAGTGTGTTTTCCTCTTGAGGAAATGACTCAAGATCCTTTTGAAGGATCTTGTGAGCACTCTTGAAGAATCTAAGATTTCCTGGAGTCCCTATATGAGAGATTCATGACCAACCAAAAATACATGGTATATCCCAATGGAAGGGGGTACATTCATTGGGTTGTGCGGGTTGTGGGGAAGAGAGTTGATGGATTTGAACTGTTGTTGGAGTTTGGAACTTGGGTAAGGCTGGGTTTTGGGTTATTGAGTGTGGAGAGTGGACAACGAAGAGGTCCATATATCCTTGTGGAATCATAGCCTCAGCTTGGGGGTGGCATGCTATTGTGATTTGGGACAAAAATGCCTATGGTTGGGAGGTTCATCATTTGTATGCAACCAATTGGTTAATATTTATTAATAGATAATTTTTTTGTTTCTTTTATTATGAATATTACACTCTTTAAATAAATATATGAACGTTGTGTGTTTTTTTGTTTAATTGAAACTTTTCATTCACGTCTTAATACATGTTTTTAGATGCAAGTTAAATTATGGGCCTGCTATCCCTTGGTTTATTTTAGATGTATAGGGGTATTTTTAAATTTGTTTTAAAAGAATAAGTCATTTTCCACAATGATGGTACTCAACATGGAGGTTGGGTACATTATATATTGGTATCAGTGACGTAGGTTCAACAAAGAGACTGCATGGGTCAAACTCAGTAAGAAGTTGAATTTGCAGAATTAAATCTTAGAGGATGTTTGCAAATTATTTGTCAAAATTATTCCACTGAAATTGGGGGAAAATTCATGAAGAATTTGAGGAAATTGAGTTGAGGGGTTAAAACCCTAAATTTTACCTTCTGTTTGAGCATTTTCAATCTTGGAATGGGCCGAATTTCGGATTTACAAGATATCCATGGTGAAATTGGGCAAAAGCCCCAATTTTTGTAGTGAAATTCATTGAGAGATCGACACAGGAGTGTTAGAGAAGAGGTCAAATTGACATGGACAAGGATGAAATTGGCCATATGAAGTGAATTACAGATCTCCCATGATGTTTGGGGATTTTTTTTTTTAGTTTAGGCATTTTTTAAAATTTTGGGAAATTTTGAATTTTGGAAAATTTGGGTAACTTTTCGTACCATGATGTCAACATGACATGGAAACCACATGGTTAGTGACATGGAAGTGACATGGAAGTGTTGACATATAAATCCATGGTTGTAGGTTGGTTTCATATTAGCAATCAATGGAAGGCCATGATGGTAGGGAAACCAACAAGGTAGTATCGACCGATACGATAAGTGGTATAACAAGGGTAGCAAAGTGGTTTTCAGAACGATCATTGGGGATGAAAAATTAGTGAAAATGCACCACATATCAGGGTAGTTTTATAGTGTTACATTTTAGAGGGGGTATTAACCCTTGCACATGTTGGCTATGTGACATGGAACCTCCTCCATTGATCTCCCCTAATCTCCACCATCATATCCATGCAGCATGCAAGTTTGCACATCGCATCAGAGAGGGGGTGTTAACCCTCGAGCATGTTAGCGATGTGAAATATGTGTGGTTCGTCGATCTCCCCATCATATCCACCATTGGATTGAGGACCTACCCATCCCCATGAATAATGAAAGGGTTCCATGTGGTCAGCTGGTGTGGTTGAGCCCATAAATAAAAATATTTTATTGTTTATAAAATGTATTAAAGGAAGGAAAGAGGAGAGAGAGAGGAGTGAGGTGATAAAGGATGATGGGGCAGGGCCAAGGTGGACAATAGGGTTTCATGGAATCACCTTAGGTTTCCATGTGGACCCTGAATTCCACATCAAGAGCCATGTTAGAAAATATGACACATAGGCAAAATTGACCTATAGTCTTAAAAAATTTAACTCTAGAGCCATTTTCATATTTTGTCCCTAGCAAGAGCATAATACCTCAGAAGAAGATAAGAATTTATTGGTTTTTTCCATACTGTTGAGGGGTACAAAAATTCCAGAGGGACACTAGCCAATTACACATTGATTTTTTAGAATATGCAAATTACATGTTTTTAAAGATCAGGGTCAAGCTCAGTGGCAGGAGCACAATTACTATTGAAACTTGTATAGAGTGTCAGAGAATTAGACATGGAGATATTTTGTGAAGGAATTTGTTGAATTATAAGGATTTTGGAATGGAGGTGCCAAAATAGGGAAAAATCCATTATATCGAGCCTCTTTTTGGGGATTTTGGGATTTTCAGAAGAGGAAAAGGGTTCCTAGATGACAAATTTAAAAATATTTATTTAATTGAAATTTTGTATACTCATCAAGCCGGACAACTTTGGTTTAGTGAAGTTTTTCTAAAAGTGTATAGTTTTTGAGATAGCCAGTTTGGCTAAAACGTCTACAAAAGGGGGTGAAAAAGGACAAAGTTGTCATTTCCATATTGTTGCAAGTTTTGAATGGAGCATCAGATTGATAATATCAGAGTTGTTATGAAATCTATGCCATTATTATTGTCTATGTCTCATACGAAAGTTTTCGTAGTTCCTGATAGATTTACTTCTACAAGTGACAGAAGTTGGTAGGGAAATGACATCAATGACAACCACTGACATTGGCATTGATGACATTAACATCAATTGACATCAATGACAACCAACTATCCAACAAGGTTGTGGGGTAGAGTTTGGATGATGTGTTGAGGCATTGGCTAGACCTCAAAACTCACCATGGTGGAATACATGACATGGATATATTGTATTCTGAAGTCAATGATAGGATGCATTGGGTAAATGTGGCCATGGGTATTGGAACATTGGTTTTATTTATTGGTAATGTTTGATTGCATTATGAAACAGTAGTTGGAAGTGATGTAATTTTTAGATTAATATAATTTTAAAAATCACTTCATGGGTTGAATGCAAAGGTTGCATTGAAATGATATTGTGCATGAGATAATAAAAAATTGTTTGGTTGTAATAGATTTGAGGAAATTATAGAAATAGTAGTATTAGATATGGAAATCATGTAAACCCATAAGGAAGACTGATATATACAACTAGAAGAGACAAATACAATGAGCATAAATCTCATGCTTGGGAAATTTTAATTTTCTTGTATTAAACATATTTGAGAAATCAATAATGGAAAATTGTTATGATATGCTAACAATCTATTTGGCTGCATAGAAATCGAGAAAATTGTAGGGAGAATGGTATTGGATAGGGTGGGTATGTAATCTCATAAGGAAGATAGATATCTATTACTGCAAAAGCCAAACGTAATGAGAAGAAAAATCATGTTTGGGGAATTATGTTTTCCTGTATAAAACACATTTGAAAATTTTTAATTGAAAATTGTATGATGATGTCTCATATTGGTTGTATGCATATGATGCAGATGAGAGGATTTCCATAGGTCACAGGTTGGGAGTGGAATTATAGCAGCAAGTTGGCATTTGTTTGTGAAAGAACACCTTGGAAGATGATGGATCACTTGAGAAACTACATCACAATGAAAGGGATGCTTGAGCCTAAAGGGTGAGTAAATCAAGGAAGAAAAAACTCCAAAATCGAAGAGAATAAGCAAGTTGATAGGCTTATAGAAGAACCAGGTTGTTAGGCCTGAAGAGTGAACCCATGTGTGGGAGTTTCACTATTAAAGAACTAGTTTGTTTGTCCTGAAAAATGAACTCCTATGTGAGTTGCACTACAACAACAAGGTTGCTACTGGTTATTTTTCCTAGTAATTTTCCTAGAGACGATTCCATTGAGATCCCAATAGTGAGATTCATGTTTTCCAGAGAGGCCCTTATAAATGAAGGGTAGAAACTGATGGAATGAGAGCAGTGAAGGGGTGCATTCTGTGGGTTAGGATGGTATGTGGAAGAGAGTTGGTGGAAATCAGGATAACTTTAGGAGAAGACCAGTGGGTTATCTATATATGTTTTGGGGCCGAAGAACTTAGGTATTTATTGTTTTTGGGCCATAGTGCCTATGTATTTATATTTAGGTTGGAATTCTTGTGTGATGTTAGGTCAGAGAGAATATATGTTGATTAAAGGCCAGAGAGCCTAAAATTGTAAAATGAATATACACTTGTGTGGTGCTTTGCACTAAGGATAGTGAAAAAATAAGGGGGAGGGGAATGTAACATACTTGGTTTTAATCCCCACAAATAATAATGTAATTATATAAATGCGAATTAGGATGGTGAGATGATATGTTGGGGGAAGAGCCATATTGATTAATATGGATGAGGGCCATGGTACATTGAAATGATTAATAAAAGTAGTAATTATTTATTGCAATATGAGGGAGATGAAAACAATGGGGGGCTATGATTCCACAAGAGAGAGAGAGGGGTACAAGGGGGTGATTTTCATGGGTATTAATCCAAACCCACATTCCTGAGATTATTATCATTGTATAGCCTTATATTTTTTGTTGAGTGTTCCCAAAGACAATCATTAAACTCATGTAAGAGGGTGGATGTGAGGGTCACATCCCATAGTTATTGGGGAGCATGGGGATGAAGTACAATCAACATTGGGCACAGTGAGTAGTCAGTTGGCTTGCAGAAAAGGAAATTCGTATGGAGAAAGGAGATAGTATTTACATGCAATGTTTGGGTAGAAATAAAGGAGATGAGTGTCAGGAAGAGCACTAGACATGTTGTTCTTGAAGGAATACATGGTTTGGTTATGTTTTATGCTGAGAAAGAGGCATGTGTGCCTATAAAAACAAGTTGTAAGCATGTGGTTTGTTTTCGTGTTGAGGAAATGGATCAAGAGCCTTATGAAGGTTGTTGTGAGCACTCCTGAAGAAACTGAGAGTTTCTGGAGTCCCCAACTGAGATATTCTTGGTCAATTCAATGCACTAGAAGCCCTGATAAATGAATATTACAACCCAATGGACTAAGAGAAATTAAGGGGTGCATTCCTTGGGTTGTGTAGGTTGTGGGGAAGAGAGTTGGTGGATTATAATTGTTGTTGGAGTTTGGAAATTAGGTTTTGGGTTGTTGAGTGTGGAGAGTGGACAATGAGGAGGGATAGATCTCCTTGTGGACTCATAGCCTCAACTCGAGGGTGGATTGATGTTGATATTTGGAACAATATCGCCTATGGTTGATAGGTTAATCCTTTGTATGCAACCCGTTTCTTAAGATTTATTAATAGATAAGTGTTATGTTGTTATTATTATAAATATTCCATTGTGTAAATAAATATTTGAATGTTGTGTGTTTGTTGGTTTAATTGAATAGTTGCATTCATATCTTAATATATGTTGTTAGATGCATGTTAAATTATGGGTATGATATCCCTTGCGTTATTCTATATGTATGGGGGTATTTTAAAATTAGTTTTAGTAGGATAATGTGTTTCCCGCATTGATGGGACTCATCATCGAGGATGGGTATGTTACATATGCACTTCATTAGACAACTCATCCAGGATGGTTTTCTCAGCTTGAAGTATTTTCCAACTGAAGAGAAAATTGCAGAAATCTTCACTAAACCTTTGATATCACCTCGTTTTCTTAAATTACGATTGATGCTTGGGGTCAAGGTAGTTGTTCTTGTGGGGTCATCTTAAGTTCTCCTTCTTTCATTTTTTTTTTATGTTTTGTTTCTCTCTTTTTGGGAGGAGTTTTTTCCTATGGGTTTTTCTCCTTTTCTCCACTTATGAGAGTTTGTACATGGAAACCTTACTAGGCCTAGTTTCTTGGACCCATTTTATTTCTTTGTTTACTCCCTAAATTTCACTTAAGGGGGGGTGTTAGTGTTATTTTCCAACACATTGTTGTTTTCCAATGCATATTTTTCCATTACATCCAACTAGCATTAGTTGTAAGCCCAAGTGTGATAGCTATCCATTGGGCCTCTTCCATTGCTATATATAGGAAATAATCTCTTGTATTTTACACACAATAGATCTAATAGATAAAACATTTTCTTCTAGTAGAAGGTTTTTGGGTTTTTTGTAGTTATCTTTTGTTCCTCAGATATTTTTTTTGAATATCTTCAAATATATCATCTCGTCATCACTAAAACTACTAGAAAAAGGTCATATATATATATATATATATATATATATATATATATATATATATAATCATCCATTCTTTAACCCTCTACATAAATCTTCGATACCATGTACAGTTCTTCATGCTTGTGTGTTTAAATAAGTTAAATGGATAAATTCATTCGTTTTCTCAAACATTTAAAAAAATTGATGATTATGGTTGTTTTAAAATGGTTTAAAATTTGTAATAACAAGATTTATGATTAATTTTTTTATCAATTAAATATAATTATAATTTTGAAAAAATTGTTAATAATTTATGGATTTTTTTAAAGGAATTGAGTTTATGTATCTCATTCTTTATGCATGTGTGTGTATTGGAAAAGAAGATCAACATTTGGACAGAAAAGCATGGAAAAAGAGTTAAAGGCCAACATGGATTTAGGCGCTATCATTCAACTATGGACCACCTTGTTACACTTAGGATCATTAGGGAGGAGTACTGCAACAATAAATATAATCACCTTTGTTTTTTTGTTGACTTTATAAAAAAAATTGACATAGTGCCAAGGACAAACCTTCGGAATAGGAAGGAAGAGCTAAAAGTTCTTTTCGAGTTGAGGGATACTAAGAAAAGGTTGCATGAGAATGTTATTACCAATTTTAGGAACATCAAGGGATAATCAAAATAAATTAACTGTAAAATAGGATTCAAGCAAGGTTGCCCCTTCTCCCCTACCCTTTTCGGCATATACATTGACAAGTTAGAAGATTGTTTGGAAGAAGCAAGTTGTGTCATCCCAATATTCATTGGTATAGTCAACATTCCTCTTCTGTATGCTTGTTGGAGAAGGGCATTTTGGGAATCGCACAAGAGAAAACCACATGACAAGTTGGCTAAGGAGCAGTGCGCATGGAAGAAAGAAAGATAGTTAGCGCATTTTAGGGGTAAGTGAGTGCAAGGAGGAAGTTACTTAGGAATTTTTTTCTATTTTGTAACGGGATAAGACCTAATGTAAATGTATAAATACGAAAAGGGTTTTTGGGTAGAGGATATTTGGAGAGTGAGAATGAGTTAAGTGTGCACTGTATGTGTGAATGAAAAGGGAATTTTGGGGGTAGAACTGATATATCACGTATGAGCACAGTGCACAAATTTTGTAAGAAATGATGATGAATAATATAATAAGAAGCTTGTCATTGTGGAACTAGTCCATATTGGGTGAACCACATTAAAATATGGTGTCTTTGTGTCATGTTGTGATGTGTTTGGTTATTGTTCTATTTATTGCATGCACTTAATGCATGTTGGTCAATCTGAATATGTTATCATTTCTTATGAATCTACACACATAATGTATGGTATAATGAATGGATTTTAAGTCGAATGGTTATGATCAATGCCTCCCTTCCCTTCATGAATGTAGAAACCTAGTTTCTATAGTCCCTGTATATATCTTGGTTGAGACTTCACCTACTTGCAGGTGATTCCGAAAGGGACGACATCTTAAGGGTTTTGCTGGTGAATTAATGTTGAACCCTAGGTCTTCCCATTGCGCACCAACAAATGGTTCTGTCGTCGGGACCCATATCTATTATTGAGGGGAATGTGGATGTTTATTAAGGAAGACATTAGATAGTGGCTAGAGGCAAAGGAGCATGAGTTTTCCAAAATTAAAAATAAGAACCTGCAGACCAGTTCAGAACAATTGTTGCAGAGGTATGTATTCACAAATTTACATGACATTTTCTTTGTTGATTTCCTTAATGTTTTAGTTGAGTGGATATATAGGTTAGCTGAAAAGAAAGGAACATTTTGCATTGTGGTCCCAAGTAATTAGAACCGTGAGTTGATTTAGAGGTTGAATATTATAATTAATAAGATTTCATGCATAGTTGAATTTTGGTTGGATAGTATATTAGGAGGTTATATTACTGAGTTTGCTATAGATTGTACCTAGTCATATAGTTCTACTAAAAGATAAATCTTTAAGGGTCCATGTGGAATATACTTGAAGTCATTTTCTACTTGTATAAAGATGTTTCTTTGTTATAAGATATTTATGAAGATGGAATTAGATTTCCCTAGTAGATAAGCGTCTTCGTGCACACAGGGGGATTGGGGGTTGACCGGGGGATGGTCTGAGTGTATGGAACAGCGGGATGAAAAAAATAAGGAATGATGAACATATGGGATGAGGATGGAGAGAGAAGAAGATTGTAAGACAAATGAAGAGATTGGATTATTGCGTAGTGGTAAAATACTTAGGCATAGTAGGAAGAGGACTGTGGATGAGAGAGAAGGGAAGCACAATGAGATTGAGGAAAGAGACATTGGTGCAATACTTCAGATCAAATGGATTTTGTGCACAGAAAGGAAAGACCGTCATCTCAGTCCAGTGGAAGAAGATCCATTACATCCCTCTCAGGCTAGACTCAACATCGAACCCACGACCCAGTGTGCATCCCCAAGAACTGAGGTAAGATCTGAAGTTTTGTCAATTATAGTTAGTGAAGGAAGTAGAGATAGTAGTAAAGGTAGTCAGATTAGTGGAAGTAGTACACCAAGTTAGAATCAGTTAGTGTCACCAGGGAATAATATCGCATAATACACAATGGCAGGAGTAGACCCCACATTGAGAATGCCTTTCTTCCATGGAGCGGGGAAAAAGGATCTAGAACAACATTTGTTTATTTGTGAAGAAATATGGATAGTGAAGAACATCCAGGATGATGATGCAAATATTGAGCAGTGGGAAACAACGTTCAGAGAATGTGCATTTCTACAATATATGAATTATCGATCTACTTCACCTACGGGACAAACCAGAACATTAGTAGACATCGGGTAAGCCTCGTTGAAAGAGTTATAGAAGTCAAAGTCTGAGTTGTAGTGTATTACAGAGATGAAAGAGATCAAGAAGTTGTCAAATGAGTCAATATGGGATTTTGATCATAGATTTAATATATTAAAGGACCAATTGACTTTCCAAATCCCAGATGAGTAGCATAGGGAGTGGTTCATTGCAAGACTTTTTCCACATATACACTACCCTTTGATGCAGTATAATATTACATTGTAGTCAGAAGCCATAGAGATTGATATGAGGTTGCAAGCATCCCCTATAGGAGAAAATGGTGTAGCGATGGCTCAACTATAGTCATAGTTAGCACCATTGACCATTCAGTTGTAGGAACTAGATAAAGGAAAGGAAAACTGAGAAGAAGTTTGGTGCACTACATGAAGAATAGAAGGTCATCATAAGAGTGAGTGTCCAACGTTCAAGGAGTATTTGGATACAGGAGTTTTGAATCCTTTAGGAGTATATATGTAAAACAATGGCCCATAATCCTACCGATTTCTCATTGATGCAGAAGTACCAAAGAACTACTAGAAACCTATTTTGTAATTTTTGTAAGTTTGTTAGACATGATGAAAAGGATTGTTATGCACTAGATCTGATGAGAGAGCACACTGCATATGCATACAAATTCTAAGGGGAAGAAAGATTGGAAGGAGGGGTACTACAATACAATACTCCAAGAGGTTATAATCAAGGAGTAAGAGGAGGATTTAGAGGTCACAGAAGAGGGGGATTTAGCAGAGGAAGAGGTCCAATTATATGTTATAGCTGTAATCATCTTGGGCATTTGGAACGAGACTTTCCAAATCCTTGCACAGCATTCTCTTAATGTAGACAACTAGACCATGTGATAGAATACTGTCTACAACTGATTGTGAAGTGGCAAGAAAAGAGGAACCCAAATGTGCAGATGATAGCTACAGAGGAGTGTGATGAATGACATAAGGTAGAAGAAGTTATGTGTGGAGGAGCGAGAACAGGAGTTGAAGAAGCATAGAAAGGAAAGTAGACCAAGTAGTGGGTAAGGAAAGTAGTAGATCCTCCTCCATTGTTTGACCCTAGAAAGGAGAAAGATGTGTACCAACAAGCAAGGAAATAACTACTGGAAATAGAATGGATAACATTGACTTCGACTGCACCACTTGTGTATGATAGGCCACCAATGTATGACATGTCTCTAGTCTATGATCATTCAGAAAGGCAAGTTGAAAAGATAAGTACATTAAGAATTTTCTTGAAGAGTTTTTTATAATTAATGAAGTCTAAGACTGCATTAAAAAAATTACGCAAGATGATTGATCAATGCACATAAGATAAAAAAATCCGTTTTCGTACATTAAGCAATTAACTAGGTACATAACAAGGGAAGAAAAAATAGGGAATTCTAACTGAATGCGTAGATAGGAGATTACGACATGGATAATATCATTTTAGACCTAGTATCTAATGTGAATTTCCTTCCGAAGAAAACTTGGGAGACGATGGGAAAATCAAAGTTAATCTGGTCTCCTATTAAGTTGATTTTGGTGAATCAGCATAAGATTGTTTCAATCAAAAGGTTGTTAGGGGTAAATTTCAACATTGATGGAGTGCATAGTATAGTTGATTTCAAAGTAATTGAGATAGTATATGGTATTAATCCTTATCCAAAATTACTAGGACTTGATTGGGATTTTGATAATTGACCTTGATTGATCTAAAGAAGAGATAGATGGTCTTTGAATTAGGAGACCGGAAAGTGACCACATCATTTTATCCCACATAGGGGAGAATATATGTGGAACCAATGAAAGGAAAATAGCTCAATAACCTTTATTATGTGATTGCGTGGATGGATGATTATGTGAACCCTACTCCTGATGGTGCACTCAGTTGGTGAAGTATTAGCTCCTACACATTGGATTCAGAAGAAGCATTGGAGCATTAGCAATAGAGATTACATGAAGTATCGACAAGGAGATGTGCTCATATTACCCATGCATTATGATGGATTGGAACTGAGGTATGTGATCCCCCGAAGTATGATGGACTAACAACCATAGACTCTTTATTAAAGGAATTTGAATTGCATATACAAGATCAAAAAATATTGTTAGCTTTAGATGTCACAGTGAAAGAAAATTATGCAAGATGGTGGGTTGCGCATAGATAGAATAGAGGATTGGTAGCAATGGAAAAGATTGTTACAAGTCATATTTGCGGTAGGAAAAGAATATATTGTGAAGAAGTATACAGGGTTGATTTTTCTAATAGAGCATGTTACACAGTGCATTGTAACATGGAGATCAATACCGAAGCAAGAATGGATGCACTTGTTTATACACACTCTAGATACGATTATGAAGAACCGATACTTAGAGATGGAAGTACACAGAGAGACAATGGATTGGGAAGAATTGAATCACAACTTCAAGGTTACTTTTAGTTTTGAAGATGATGCCCCTTCAGTAGACACAACTTTGTAGGTGATCAAGGATATGATTTTCACATTAGAAGACTTGATAGAACTAGCACCCCTATGTAGTTTGAATAGATATTCTTGGACGGTTCGACAAATTTTGGAATGAGATAATATCGTTGGAGAAGACTAAGAGGATGAATATATGAAAAAACTACAAGTACCAGAAACAGAAGGAGAATGCACAGTAGAAGGTCGAGATCTTGATTCTATTATATATGAAAATCCACCGAGAATGCACAAAGTGAACATTGGTACAAAGGATAAGATAAATTTTGCGAACATAGGAGATTATTGGAATGAAGAGACTGTTGAAAATATTGTTGATTTATTGTGTGAATACTATGATCATTTTTTGACTACATTTTCAAACATGAAAGGGATTGTTGGAAAGTTAGGAGAGATGAATATCCCTTTGAAACTAGATTCTAATTTAGTTAAACAGAGACCATATTGATTGAACCCAATGTATAAGGAAAAGGTGAAAGAAGAGATATATAGGATGTTCGAAGAAGGACTTAATGAACATGTCTCAAAGTCAGAGTGGATTAATCCGATGGTGGTTCTAGATAAGAAGACGAGAGGAATTAGAATTTGTGAATATTTGAGGAAACTAAATGATGCTTTCCTATATGATCCATTTCCTGCTACATTTATAGATGAAGTCTTGGAAAATGCAGGAGGAAAGGAATCCTACTTATTCACTGATGTATTTTCAAAGTATCATTATATTAGGATTGCATAGGAAGACAGACTTAAGACCACATTTGCAATAGGATGATGATGTTACCAGTACATAGTTATTCCTTTTGGATTGAAGAATGCACCA
Organism: Picea engelmannii; assembly: GCA_009831015.1. Taxonomy (NCBI): domain Eukaryota; kingdom Viridiplantae; phylum Streptophyta; class Pinopsida; order Pinales; family Pinaceae; genus Picea; species Picea engelmannii. The sequence continues at coordinate 1,041,595 of ML780792.1, forward strand.
ACGATATTCTCTAGAGTGGTTATAGAAATATTTAAAGTATACTAGAAGTAGTAGCCCCACCTAATTTTATAGTAGCGCAGAAGGAGATACAAGAACTAGAGAAGGATCAATAAGAAGAACATGAACATGAAGACCAAGGGAATAAAACTTGTTACACAACAAGAACCTGGGTATTGCAACATTTATGATACCTAATAAAGAAGAAAACCATCTACCTAGATTGAAGAAGAAAGTTAAAAAGGAGTTCCACGCTTATTCGACTTGATCATTGTTGAGGAAGAACTTCTTAAGTTAACATTCACCACGTGGAGTGAAAAAGAGGTATTGGCATGGGAAACAAAAGAAAAAGAGAAGATTGCGACAAAAAGGATACTTTTGAAATGATCGTTGCAACATTGAAGGGAGCGAAGTAGTATAACTGAGTGGGTTGGGACGAGCTAGAGGTGAGTGTTGGAGGACTGTTGGAGCATGACATTTTGGGACCAATTTGGGAATCATGCAAGAGAAAAATGTGTGATAAGTTGGCTAAGGAGTAGTGCATGCAGAAGAAAGGAAGTAAGTTAGTACTTTTTCAACAGTCAATGCTCGTAAGGAGGAATTTATTTAGAAATTTGGTCCATTTTGTAACGGGCTAATCCCTAATGTAAATGTATAAATATGTAAAGATTTTTTGGGTAAAGGAGAGATAGAGAGTGAGAATGAGTTAAGTGTGTAGTGTATGCACGAAAAACAAGGGAATTTTGGGGGTAGAACTGAGATATCATGTATGAGTTTTGTGTGCACCTTTTGTAAGAGATGATGTTGAATAGTAATATAAGAAGCATGTCATTGTGGACATAGCCCATACTAGGTGAACCATGTTAAAATATGGTGTATTTATGTAATACTGTGATGTGTTTGGTTACTGTTATGTTTATTTCGCGCACTTAATGTATGCTGGTTAATATGAATATGTTATCAGTTATGATGATTTTGCGCACATAATTTATGGTATAATGAATGAGTGTTAAGTTTAATGGTTATGATGAATTTCTTCCTTCCCTTCATGATTGCAGGAACCTGGTTCCTGCAATCCCCATAGATACTACGGGTGAGACTTCACCTACTTGCAAGTGATGCCAAAAGGGTTGGTATCTTAAGAGTTTTGTTGGTGAATTAATGTTGAACCCCAAGTCTTCCCACTGCACACCAACAATGTCGATGATATTTTTCTTATGGATAGGAGTCCCTATGATCTTGGCATGAAAACAAGAATCGTCAAGGATTTCTGGTGCAATACAAGTATGATTTTTAATACAAAAAGAATGAAAGTTATGATAATTGAATATTAAAAGATCACCTATAATACTTGTGTATATGAAAACAACAAATTGGAGGAGGTTCCTTCACACAAATATCTCAAAATCAATATTTATCAAAAACTCAATTGGAATTATAACATTGAGAAAAAGATAAATGGAGCATGGAAATCTTATTATGGACTTGAAATTTTTTTAAATCCATGGATCTTTGAATATGGGATAAGAAAAAACTCATCTTTGAGACTCTTTTTTACTCCTATTATTTTGTATGGATGTGAATTTTGGGGATGTAGTATCTCTAGAGATTCATGGAGAAAGATAGACAAGATCCAAAATAATTTTATAACTTCTAATCCAAAATCAAAGGCAATACACCCTATCCTATCCTCCTAAAAAAAATTATTCTTTCCCCCATTTAGAGAATGACTATGATCAGGTACCTAAGGTATAATAACAAGTTAAACAACATGCATTACAAAAGGATTCCTACAATTTATTCAAAATCTAGCCAAAACCACCTTCGAATCAAGTGGGGATGGCATAAGGATGCCCAGTCTTGGATAAAAAAATGGAGAATAAAGGAAGAGATCATGTTGCAAAATAAGGATAATATTAAAAATATTATTACATCTAAATTTAAGGAGAAAGTGTGGCATGATAAATACTTAGAGGGGAAAATAAAATTAAGATATTATAAGGAGGTGATAAACACTAATCTAGAAGTTTAAAAGTATCTCTATGTGTTGTGGATAAATATCGTCTATGGATAAGAAATACATATATTGGATCTGCCATTGATCCAAGATAGACATAAGGATATATCCCTATGAGGTTTCCCTAGATCTAATTTGATTTCATTCCTTTTAAACTAGAGGGAAGAGACACAAACCTTGTTAACTATTGGTTTTCCTTACATATCCTAACTGATGTAGCCCCGAATATACAACTCTAGCAATTGAAATATACTTCCTGCACATAGATGACAAACAAATACCAATCTACAAACCCTTTCAATCATTAGGAAATACAAATATATTCTAGATCTAATATAATCTACCCAAGAAAATATCAGACCTACCATACAAAGTTGAACATAACATATTTTAGAAGGGGAACACACACACACACACATCAAATAAAGGACGAATACATCAATGTAGTCATACCTTGATTTATGATGCAATCTTCCTAGATCCTTACTCCAACTCCTCCCTAGCACTCACACAAGCAAGGTTGACCTGATATGAAGATTGATATCTATAGATGAGCTCCTCTAAAATTTCTGCAACATGTACATATGAATGATTCCTCCTGTTACCCTTGGAAGGCCTTCTTTATATAGATTGGTGGAGAAGGATTGGGGGTTCTTATATATCTGTAGAAATCCATGAACCTCAACTGGATTGAGAGTTCTTAAGATCATATCATGAGAGAAAAATATCACCTAGTGATAATCTCCTCAAAATTCACCAAATCCAAAAGGTTGTAGGGGCAGTCGCGAGATGTCAGTAGTGCAACCAATGACCAATTATGTTCTTCCACTGATGTAGTCCACGACTAGTTGTGATTTTTTAATGTCTTGGAGTGTGAGCTCCCTCAAAATCAATGTCAATCTAGGGTATAAGAGTGTGTCTCAGCAATGAAGCATCAATGGGTCCTCCATGTATCCTTATGATTGAAAGAAAGTTTGTAACATATTCCCCCTAATGTGTGAGTTTAGAAGAGGAATTAATGGCCAAAACAATTTATTATAATAGTCAACAACATGAGTGTAACACCCCATTTTCCTTGAGATGGTAATTATGTTAATATTACATGATTTGTGTTATGAAACATGTGACTATGTTTAATTTAATAAAAATTCCAAACCATTGACTGAGAAGGGACAACCTTGATAGCATTGGCCATTATACACCAAAGGAAATTGACAAAGTAGGGATTGATTGAATGGTTGAGTGTAAAGGAAGTTGAAGTGAAGTTGTGAAGAAAATAGGAATCTTGTCTAACAAGCTTACTTATGATTGTTAATAACAACCTCACACCTTTAGCATACCAGACCTGTGCAGATCCATGTGACCAATAAAAGGAGTCAAAGGGGTAGTTGGAACAATTAGTGAATATTTCCAGTTGACCCTTGAAGAAGTAAAGGGCCAATTAAAATGACCAGATAGAAAGACACTATGAATATGATTCTCCAAAAATGAGAACCATAGATTTCAAGTGGTGTCTGCAGGAAGATATGATGCTCCTTAGGGGATGGGAAAGAATAATAGAATGCATGAAAGGGTGCACACAACATGACACAAGAGACACAAATATTCAGAACGTAGAGTGATCGAGAGAACACATGAAACCAATGAGTGTAGAGAACAAGTGGGATGAAAAACTCAACTCACAAAGATATTCAAGGACATTGATTCAAGAGATAAAGGAGAAGAAGTTATTTCCATGAATAAAATAGGAAGTTTTCCTAAGATGTTGATGATCACCCTGAACAGAGGAGACCTAGATCCTGAACTGCAGCAATAGTGGACTACAACTTGGTTCTTATTGGACAAAAACCAACAGTGGTAAGGGGAGGCCGATGAGTGACTATTTAGCAGAGAAAGGACTCCCTTGTGTAGAGGAAATCCAATTGATAAACCACCTGATAAACTCGTAGAGACCCTGAGCTCAGTGGGAGGTGGGAAAATTATATTGTGGCATAGGGGCAAGGAGAGTAACCTACCTAGATCATCATGATCTTGGAACTTGGATCAATCAATTTTCCCTGGTGGTAGCATGGCTTGGAATGGGGGTGGCATACTTTATGAAGGGAACTCTACAATAAGGCCTAAGGTTGGGAGGAAAGGCATCCTACCTCAATCAGTCGGTGTTGGAAAATTTCCTTATTAGATATGTGTTTAACTTATCTTGTCAAAAAAAATTGAATATGAATGATATGTACATGTAAATGTCTGATACTATGGGAAATGTAAATGGTTACGAATGATTTTATAGAATCTCTGAGAATTTGGTTATGTTACTATGGCATTTAGATTATGTTTCAATTGTGAAATTGAACGAGTATAGATCTTAGTATCCATGAATACCCTGAGTTGTTATAGGAAAGTTTGTAGGACATGGACAAAAACATCACTTAACCAGTGATGGGATGACTTGTAACTTGGCAAATCCTTTGTGAGGAAGGGAGGACCCTGAACCCCGAGAGAAGCTCCAATATGTTGAAGATAGCTTGTAATATCTATATGGCCTTACACGTTCATGAGGCTAAGAGACCAACTATGGACCAAGAATACTAGTATACCTTAGAATACCCGGATATAGCCTGATAGAAATTAGAAAAAATGACTAAGTCCCAACCTATGGGATAACTAATTGAGGAACAATGATATGAGTTGGAAGAAATTATGACTGTCAATGGGTGGGATGAGTGAATCTTAGGCCTTCGTTGACAAAGTCCTATCGTCGAGAATGACTGAGAGGAAGAACTTGAAATTTATTTGGTGATAATGGAAAATATCATAGATATAACGATAGTCATTGATATGGTCAAGATGACAAGGGGAGATCTATGCCATCGATGCTACACACATCGTCGTCGATGATTTAAATTGGGAAGGGAAAATTTCACCATGGAAGTGCCAACTATGTAGTGGTAGAAGGATTGGCAAGAAGTGTCGATCTGTGCTTAAAATAAGCATATCCTCCATCGTCAATCTCTCGAAGATCACACTTAGGCTATGAAAGAGGGTGATTATGTCACGATGACGTGGTCTTATTACTCAATATTCCATGTGTAAAAGTGGTAATAGGTGTTGCTAGAACATTGTTTAATGGGACTAATGTGGGTCCCATTGGGCAAGGAGATTCCTTGAACCTTTGTTTTAGCGGTGGCCGTAAAATCTACGGGTCAGTGGTTTTGGACCATTGATGCCAGAGGCATCATCATCAGAAGAAAGGGGATGGTGAGTTCAATGTCATCTATAGATTGTCGATGATGAAATAAGTTGATATTGGATGACCATCGATCTCATTGGGGATGCAACGAATATATTTGGACCATTGATCCCTATGCATTGTCACCAGGGTTTAGGAGTTGAACTTGTAGAGTGTTTGTTAGGTGTACTGACATCGATAAAAATGATAGAAAATATGGACCGCCGATTAGCATGGGATGAAGGTTTAATCTTGACCATTAAACCATCGTAGTTCCCCCCCAATTTATTTAATGAATGTAAAGGAAGGGATGATCACTAACTTATGGGTAAGTCAAAATCACCAACTCACCTAGGACCATAGTATGAGGGGTTTGAGGATCGTTGGTTCTGGTAAAATGGGAGATCAACATCTCTTCATCAGGACAGTATGAATTTTTGGTGGCACTTTGGCAAAGTGAAACTCGATTACAACGATAGGATTACGTGGATAGAAGCTCCACTGTGATGAGATGAGATAAGTGCCACATCAGTGCCGTGGTGTTTCCGTGGTAGAGGGAATAGGTGATTAAGTTCCACATGGATGCCATGTGGAAGTGAGGTTGATTTTGATTATGAGAGTCCAAGGAAATTCAAAAGACCATAAATTTTGATCTCGAGATAGGAAGTAAGAATTATTACAGTCATTGGAAAGCTCTTGTCGAGAAGAAGATGATGGTACTCTTGAGAGGAGACTTTGAGATAGTCGGAGAAAGGAGAAATCTTAATGCTCCATACCTCAAAATGTTACTTAGGGGGTTGGGTATGTTACAGAGTGGTATTAGAGTCGAAGGTTCAAACTCTAGGATTGAATGGGTCACCATGACCACTCAAAATTGTTTGGAAGGGATTTTATTTGTTTCCTAGAATTCTTATTTTGAGTGTTAATGTAAAATTCTAATGATAATTATTATTTCAGCAAGACGTGTTGGAAGGTCACATTGGTGAATGGTACAGTGTAGTATGGAGGACACCTCACATATCATAGATGAATAATATGATGGTCGGAGGGATAGGAAAACTCCTCTAGATTCGATGGACATCGTCAGAAGTCTCAAGGTAAACAGTGAGAGGATTATAAGAGCTGAGGATGAACATGAAGAATTCAATGCATTTTTACTGTAGATCCTATTTGAAATTAAAAAACATTTGCAACAAGGCCCTAGTAATGTAGAACTGCAACAGTCAGAGAGGTTGAAAACCCCTTCAGATTCCCATAATCATGGAATGACTCATAGTGATGCGGGAAGGAGTTATTTCAGAAAGAAGCATCGGGATGCCAAGAAAGGAAAACTGAGTGGAAGTGTTTCCATAGAGTCATCTAGCCGATACATTACTTCGACATAGTAGTATAGTAGTGGAATGAAATTTAACATTCTTAAGAACAAAAAGAGGAAGAATTCTCAGAACTCCCTAACTGAATAATTTAAGAAGGCTAAGCCCCTACATTTCATGGACAAATAAAGAAAGGAGAAGAGGCCAAGGCTTGGTATTTGGTTTGAAGAAGTAATTTCGAGTACATAATTATTCTGATAATACCAAGGAAAGGATTGCAATATTCAATCCGAATGGAGGAGATTCCATATGGTGGGAATATCTCAAGTAAATTAAAGGATTGAAGGAAATAAAACTAACTTGGAAACAATTTCAGAAATACTTTTGTAAAGCTTACTTATCTGAGAAGTATTATGATGAAAAAATAAAGTAATTCCATGAGCTTAAGTTGGGACAAATTACCATGGATGCATACGCTAAAAGGTTTATGAAGTTGTTGAGGTATGTTCCCTACCTAAAGGATGAGAAGGAGAGAATCCAACATTTTCTTAGTAGGTTACCACAGGCCTACCATGGTCAAATTGAGTTTGAAAATCCCAAGACGCTAGAGGACACTATTTGGAAATTCAAATGCTATTATGACCATTCTAAACAAAAGCATGAGTCTTCAAAGGATTGGAGGAGGAAGGATAAGAGTGAATCTCATAAGAGGAGATTTAAGTAAGCACCCCACAAGAATTTTGGAAAAGGTGCACAGTTGGGTCAGCCAAGTAGGAGCATGAATCAACAAAATTTCCCATATCAAAGTCAAAATAAACCAGCGGAGTAGGAAAGATAAGGAATAGAGGATCCCAAGAAAGGACCTTTGCAATGCTTGGGATGTGGAGAGCCACACCTATAGATGGATTTCCCCCATAGTTATCATGACATAAGAAAGGTATATAATGTGTGGGAGGAAACTACAATCAATGACATGGCCAAAAGTGTGTCGAGGATCTACACAACTATAGAGAACCAACAAGTAGACCATGAAGCCTTTGTGGTGGAATTGGAAGGTATCATTACTGAATGATCAATCTATGTTTTAATTGACCCAATATCTAATCTTAGTTATGCTTCACCCTGAGTGGTTGAGGCATTCTCATTACATAGGATGTAGCATGCCAAAGCATGGCTAGCTCAGTTATCCATTGGAACAAAGAGGAAAGTGGTTGAGGTAGTTGAAGCTTGTCGAATTGAGCTAGATGGATTGCAAACCTAGGTATTTTTAATGTCCTAACCCTAGGCTCATATGATGGAATCTTAGGCATGGATTGGTTGTCTTCCCATGTGGAAAAATTAAATTGTTACGAGAAAACTTTGGAATGTAAGGATGAGAAAGGTAATGTATGGATTTTTCAAGGTATCCGAAAGCCAATTTCCATAAAGAAAATATCGATGATGGCATAAAGCCCGGTAGCACAAAGGTTTGGGTAATGGACCCAATTTTGTTTGATGTAAAGATGACTCATTATTTTCTTGTCATGTTTTATAAGAATTACAAATGGATGAACTCCAAAGTGGTCCCCTTATGGTGAAATCCGTCATGGGAAGACGCTTTGCAGATTGAGTTATCTGAGAAGTATGGTTAGAGAACCTATGCTTATTTCTGAAATAATTAGATGAAGTTCAGTGAATTTGTCAATGAAAATATCCTATATGGATAGTTCTAGTCATTCCATTTCCGGTGGTATGTGGAATGTCACATAACTCCTCACGGTTAGAGAGTTATGGCCATGAGAAGTTGGAGAACCCAGGTTTGGGTAATGGACCCAAGTTTGTTTGATGAATAATGGTATGAGTTTTGATATATATGCAGGTAATACTATTCTATATGGATGGTACATGTCATTCCATTTCTGGTGGTATGTGGAACGCCACATAACTCCTCACGGTTTGAGGGTTATGGCCTTACAAAGTTGGAGGACCCTCTTATGTCATCTAGAAGCCCCAAAAGGTCAAAGTAGTCAAAGTGGTTTAAGAGATTTTAGAAGTTAAATAATCAAGTGAAGTGATGAGTATACTATAATTCAAAGTGAATACAAAATAAATTATTTAAATAATAAATTTAATGGAGAAATTAGAAGTGGGTTCACCCTAAAATAAGGAAAGTGGGCAAAGTGACTTAGAAGATGTTTTTAAGGAAGCTACTTGGAGAGTATAAATAAGAGGCAAGGATCTCTCGTTTTAATCACACTTGAGCATATTTAATACCTATAGGTCTCTGAGGTAACCAAAGGATATCTAAGCCGAATTTCTGATGGAAGGTGAAGAAAAGAAGGCCGAAATTCAAGGAAGGATAAATTATTTTGATGATGTTTTCTAAGGTATGTTATTTACAGGTTATCTCACCATTTTCGCAATAATTTTTTTTCTAGAACGATTCATACCCTGAAAATGATATGTCATTGATGAAACATGTCCAAGTATCTATGGTAAAAAATCCAGCTTGTGGGTCGTTTTATTTTTGGAGTTACACTCCTTGGACAATAGGGTTTGTGGCTAGTCCTAAAACTAGTCAAAAAAAGGTGTTTCAGGTAAAAACGTCATAAATTCTTCATAAAAGATACAAATTTAGTAAGCCTAAATTTGTTGGTTAGAGTACATTATTTAGTATGCTTTGTAACAATTTAATTTCGATTCAACAAATATTATGTGTGGGGCACACTCTACAAGGTCTCTCTCTAGAATAAGCCAGAATTCAACAAGGTATGTCATTTTTTCTATAACTCATTTTATGAGAGGTTCCAAGTAGCGACACCTGGAGAATTGAATAAAACACAATGAATAAAATTGTGTATCATTTTCATATCTTAATTCATTATAGGTACAAATTTATGATCATTTCAAGTTAGGGTTGTTGACTAATCCAAAACTAGTCATGTGAGACTAAAGAAAAGTTTGATGAAGATGCTAGTCTCTTGTTGTCAAATGTATGGAAGGTTTGTAGGTATATGATCATATACACTAGGTCTATTACAGAGTTACAAATCATATTTGGATGATGAAATTGATGAGGGATTTTGGTTAAGGTACATGTTGGGTACATGGTTGAGACAAGTAGTTGATGAGGTGGCACATACATGAGGTGTATAGTTGATGATGTTGGTACATATTGATGAGTCATATTTGATGAGTAGTTGACACATGATTGGTACATAATTGGTACATGTTTGGTTGCACTTGTGTATGGTATAGGTTGATTACAGGTTGGTGCATGGTTGATGCACTTGTTTATGGTACAGGTTGATTACAAGTTGTTTGGTATAGGTTGGTGCATGGTTGATGCAATTGTTTATGGTAGAGGTTGATTACATATTTTTTGGTACAGGTTGGTGCATGGTTGATGCACTTTTTTATGGTATAGGTTGATTATAGATTGAGGTACAGGTTGATGCATGGTTCAGGCTTGTTGGTACAGGTTTACATCGATATATCTCACAGTGATAGTGTGACAGTGGTTCCATCATTCTACTTCTACTTCAGGGTGGTTGGACGGGGCAAGAATGGGTGGTTGTACCCACCTTCCAGTTGTATCCAGAGAACAAATGGGGTTGTAGCCTCCTTCTGGTTGTAGCCAAAGAATTGGGGAGTTGGAGCTTCCCTCAGGTTGTAGCCTGAGAAGCTAGGGGGTTGGAGCCTCCTTCCAGTTGCAGCTGGAAAACAAAGGAAGTTAGTGCTTCCAATGAATGTAATTCTTCAAGACATATAAGAAAAATCATTCCTTGGTTTTGTCCCGCTTCGAGTTTCCACATAAAACACTGGTGTACTGTGTATGTGTATGATTGTTCATTTGTTCATTACTCATTATTGGATGATAATTCTACATTAATATAACACTTGGATTATTTGTTTTAAAAAGGATTATAATTTATGTATTACTGATTCACCCCCCCTCTCAGTAATCCAACAATTGGTATCAAAGTAGGTTCCTTCAGAAACCAGTTTAACCACTGAAAGGTTGATCATGGAGAGCAACAACTTGTATAAAAACGGAATACCACAGTTTGATGGACATAAGTATGCTTTTTGGAGAATAAGGATGAAGACATATATACAGGCATAGGGATTTCAAGTTTGGCAATAAATTGTAGATGGATACACAGCACCAGCAGTTCCACCAACAAATGACAAAGAAGTGAAATATGGTGAGAATAATTCCAATGCCCAAAATGCACTTTTGAATGGTCTCAGTGATATGGTATTCACCAAAGTTGCACATTGTAAATCTGCTAAAGAGATTTGGGACAATATTCGAAATATTTATGAAGGAGATACAAAGGTCAAAGCAACAAAGCTTCAAACTTACAGAGATCAGTTTGAACAACTAAAAATGAAGGAACATGAAAATATTGCAACCTACTTCTTACGAGTCGATGAAACAGTGAATGCAATCATAAGATTGGGAGAAGAAATCGAAGAATCTGTAATTGTTCAAAAGGTACTAAGATCTTTTCCTATGAGATTCAACCCTAAGATATCAGCACTAGAAGAAAGATCAGATCTAAACTCAACTGAACAACTGAACATGAAAATCCAGATGTTAAAGAAGCAACCTTCAAAGCATCCAAAATATCAATGAAAAAGAATCAACAACAAGAAGAATATAGCAGCAGCAGTGACGTCTCAGAAGATGATGAAGAAGTGGCCAACTTCGTTAAAAGACTGAACAAGGGAACCAACGGTAGGTATAGAGGTAAGCTTCCTTTAATTTGTTTTAATTGTGATGGTATTGGTCATTTTTATAACAAATTTTCTCATAATAAAAAGAGAAATGATGAAGGTTACTCAAAGGGAAAACACACATATAAAGGAAAAAGAACTACAAAGAAAGTTTTCAAGAAAATCTTATGCACCAAAGAAGACAATTCATCATCAGATGAAGATGAAGTCAGTGACAGTGAGACAGGAAGAGTTCTATTCATGGCAGTAAAAGACTCTAACAAAGAAGACTCCAAAGAAGAATATGAATAAGCCGAAGAAGGATATGAAGAAGTCAAAGAAGAAATTGAAGAGGCAGAAGTTGACTTTCGAGAAGAATTAATGTGTTCCATAGAAGTTATCAGAAGAGAAAAGAAGAAAAACAAGAAACTACAAGCAGAACTAAACAAGAAAAATGACACTCGATAACTAGAACAAATTATCACAAAATTGAAGGTTCAAATAGAAGAAGATAAAATAATTGAAGAAGCACTCAAAGAAAAGATAGAAGAAAAGGACAAGATCATTGGAAACTTGGAAGTAGATATTGTCACATTAAGAAAGGATATTCAAAAGAAAAATATGTAGAATAGCTCAAAAACTATGGATGACATTATCAACAGTTAAAAATATCATCTTGACAAGTTCGGACTTGGATACAATTAGATAGAAAAGGGATCAAGCTCCAAAACAATAGAGCAAGAAACAAATCCAAAAAGCTATGCAGAAACAATCAAAGGGGATAGAAAGATATACAAGGAAGATTATAGGGACACTCCTCCACCGAGAAGATTCAGATTTCAAAATCAACAACAGACATATAGGCCTCAAGAAGAAGAAGGATTCATAAGAGAACATCCTTTCAGAATATCTTCAAATCCCAAGTATCAAACTATATTGTTTGGTTTATGTTATGCATGCAATAATTTTGGAGATAAAACTGTGAATTGCAGAGCTAACAACAGGAACAATAACAACTTTGAGAGTCATACACAAAAGGGTTATTAAAGAAGATCTAGTGAAACACAAAGAAGAAGTTACAACAGGTTTGAATCTTTGAGCACTGAATTGGAATGTTACAAATGAAACAATTTTGGACACGTGGCCAAAGATTGCAGAATGACAGTCCCTCCTAAAGAACCTCAACAGAATAACAATAGTCACAGACAGGAACCTTAGAAAACGACATGGATAAGAAAGCAAGATCAATATAGAAATGAATAATGCACAGTCACTCTACAAGCTAAGCAAAAGAAACATGGTTTGTATGTTGACGGTGGGTGTTCAAAACACATGACAGGTGATAGAGACAAATTTCTTACATTACGAAAGGAAAGAAATGAATCAGTCTCCTTCAGAAATGATAATTCATCCAAAATCATTGGAGAAGGCACAATCAAAATTGGGAACAAGAATGAAAAGGCACAAAATGTTATACCGGTAGAAGATATGAAACATAATCTTCTAAGTGTGAGTCAAATGTGTGACCAAGTTCCTAAAGTTACCTTCGATTCACAAAAGTGTGAGATAAGAGGAGAAGGTTCAAGGAAATCGGTCGGTACAACTGCAAGAACTTCAAACAACATATATGTGTTAAGTGAAATTGGAAATGAAAAGTGTTGTCTAGGAAAGGAAGATGAAAGTTGGCTATGGCATAGAAGAATGGGTCACATGCATTTTGATAACCTGTCAAAGTAAGTAAAAGAGAAGCATTTAGAGAAATTCTCCAGATCACAAAACCAACCAACACTTTATGCAAACATTGTCAACAAGGAAATCAAACAAAGACCAGGTTCAAATCAAAGGAATATTCAACAACAAGACCACTAGAAATTATGCATACTGATCTAGTTGGACCAACTACAACAAAGGGCTTAAAAGGTGAGAGATTCTTTATGTGATTAGTTGATGATTATACAAGAATGATTGCAGCTTTTTTTCTCAAGAACAAGTCAGAAATTTTTGAAAACTTCAAGATCTACAAGGAAATGGTTGAAAATGAGATGGATTCAAGAATCAAATGCTTGAGATCTGATAATGGAGGAGATTTCACTTCAAAGGAATTTATGGACTACTACAACAGTCATGTAATAAAAAGTCAATTCTCCTTTACTAGGACACCTCAACAGAATGGAGTTGTTGAAAGAAAGAACAGGACAGTATAGGAAATGGATCAAACAATGTTAATGGATTCCAAATTGACAGATATATTTTGGACACAAGCAGTGCATAGAACATTTCACATTCAAAATAGAGTAATGCTCAGAAACAACACCGATAAAACTACCTACGATCTATGGAAAGGAATACCAGCAAATGTGAAGCACTTCAGAGTTTTTGGAAGCAAATGCTACATCAAAAGAGAAGATGGAAGAATGAGAAAGTTTGACTCTCATGTGGAAAAAGGAGTACTTGTTGGTTACTCAAGTACAAATAAATCATACAAGTGTTACAATCTAAGATTGAACAAAGTTGTGGAAAGCATCAATGTAACAATTGATGAAATAGGCAGACCATAATCAAAGGAAGAAGAAAATAAATCAATGGAACAATGTTTTGAAGGAGAAGCAGAAGATGAAGTAGAAGAGGAAGATGAAGAGAATCTGATAGAAACATAAGAGCAAGTTCAACAAGTATCTCCAAAGACACCTAGCAGACGAGTAGAGAAGAATCATCCTTCAGGTCATATTATTGGAAACACGGATGCAGGAGTTGAAACTAGAAGAAAAATCCATTCACCAGAACAAACACACCTAGCACTCTTATCTACAATTGAACCAAACTCTTTTGAGGAGGCCAACAAGGATGAATTTTTTAATAAGTCCATGATTGAAGAATTGGATCAAATAGAGAAAAATGACACTTGGTAACTGATTCCACGACCAAAGAATAAGAATGTGATCTGCACAAAGTGGGTCTTCAGGAATAAATTGAATGAAGATGGACAGGTTACAAGGAACACATATATATTGGTATGTAAAGGATATGCATAGATTGAAGGAATCGACTTTGAAGAGACATTTTCCCCAGTTGCTAGAATTGAAGAAATATATTTGTTTTTAGCTTATGCATGCTCCAAAAATATTAAAGTGTATCAGATGGACGTAAAATTAGATTTAATGAATGGGGAACTTGAAGAAGAAGTCTACATTGAAAAACCAGAAGTATTTCAGTTGTCAGAGAATGCAAATTATGTGTGTAAATTAAAGAAGGCCTTGTATGGTCTAAAACAGGCTCCTAGAGCATGGTACTCTAGATTGGATAAGTATCTACAACAGGCAGGGTTCAGAAAAGGAAGTGCAGACAACAACCTCTACATCAAGGTAAGTCAACGTAATATTTTATTAGTTGAAGTTTATGTTGATGATATTATTTTTGGTAGTGATGATGACAGTTTAAGCCAAAAATTTGCAAAAAATATGAAGAATGAATTTGAAATGTCGTTACTTGGAGAAATATATTTCTTTCTGGGACTTCAGATATGTCAATGCAACCAAGGAAATTTTATTTCTCAAACCAAGTATATCATAGAAATGCTAAAGAGGTTCGGAATGGAATAATGCAAACCAGTTATCACTCCCATGCAAACCAGTTGCAAGTTGAGCAACGATGATGATTCAAAGTCTACAAATCAGAGGCAATACAGGTTAATGATTAACAGCCTACTATATGTGATAGCATCCAGATGAGATGTATTGCAGGCAGTTGGACAGGTGGCATGACTTCAATCAGCACCAAAGGAATCACATGTATTAGCAGTGAAGAGGATTTTCATATATATCAAAGGAACAAAAGAGTTTGGATTATGGTATCCAAAAGGAAAGGATCTATCACTTATTGCCTAAACAAATACATATTGGGCAGGTTGTATTGATGACCGACAAAGCACCAGTGGAGCAACGTTCTACTTGGGTGAGTACTTAGTATCATGGCTAAGAAAGAAACAATCATCATTATCTTTATCTACAACCGAGGCAGAGTATATTGCAACAACATCATGTTGTACACAGGTTCTTTGGATGAAAAAAACTTTAAAAGATATACAGGTTGAGTATGATGAGCCCATTCCAATCTATTGTGATAATACAAGAACCATCAATATCTCAAAGAACCCCATAATGAACTCCAAGATGAAGCACATTCCAATCAAGTATCACTTTCTACGGGAGCAGGTTGTAGAAAAGAACATCAGAGTTGAGTATGTGAGAACAAAAGTATAAGTGGCAGACATATTTAAAAAGCCACTTCCATGGGAAGCCTTTGATTATCTTCGCCAGAGACTCAGAGTTATTTCTACTCCAAAATGAATTCTTTTTAATGCTTATCTTATATCTCTTATATGTACACGAGGAATCACCATAAGAGGACAATTCAGTCAGGGGGAGCATCCCCGGATGGAAATATACCTTTGTCATTGATGACAAAGGGGCAGAGATTTATCATATGCAAAGGACAGAAGCATGATTCTAGGGGGAGAAATGGTTATAGAGATGCAGAGGACAGAGGCATGGTTCCAAGTGGAGCATGAGTGATATGACTTCAGTATTGTATCAGAGTGTTTCCATCAATGCCAAAGGGGGATATTGTTGATTAAGGTTGGTTGTCATTGATGTCAACCCTTGAAGAAATCCCGGTAGCACAAAGGTTTGGGTAATGGATGTTCGACAACACAGATATTCCAATAGAGGACGAACACCTTCAGTAACCACTCACATAACCAGATCAAAGATCAACACACCGATGTTTTCACGTGGTAAAACCCCTACGGGGAAACATCCACGGCCCCAGCCAGTGCAGCCACTTGGAGCAGTTTATTAATGCAAAGAAAAAGATTACAGAGAGATTTTACAAGAGAGTTTCTCACAATCGATCATCGGAAAATGACCCTCCATGCTCTTTAAATAGAGATCATGGACCAGTCGGGTGTTAATCCATGGATCAATAGCCATTAAGATCGAGGAGAGTATGAACCGTCGGATCACTCTATGTCGGGAACATATTGTGACCGTCGGATTTCTTCACTACAAATGCATACTAATGCATACTAA